>CAUOFW020004350.1:0-31688 GCA_963454935.2 Ilex paraguariensis | reverse complement strand
TAACTTAAATAAAATAATTTTCAGAAAAAAAAATTCTTCATGAAGTTGGATCAATAATAATAACGTAAATAAATAAATAGTAGACTGACTCAAAAAACGTGAATAAGTTAACAATGAATGGCCCAAAAAGTATACATTTATAAAACTAAGTTTGATTCGCTCTCTCCCTGTAGAGCTCCTCTTTTCCCGAAGGTCGGTGGATGTTTTCTGCTGGGTTCTTATCCTTCTTGTTTAGTTGCCCTTGTCGGTTTCCTGAACATCGGTAAAGGTATGGTTTGTCTTCTTGTATTTTCCTACTGGACGGTGTACTTTTGAGTGCCCTTTTGATCTTTTTTCCTCTCCCTTTGCTCCTCATTGTGAATACTCTTAGATTTCGTCTCTCTCCCCTGTTCTTTTGTGAGCTCTGCTTACTGCACGTTGTTTTTGGTGTCTCCTTTCGCCAATGGACACACCCCCACGACCTCCTTCAAACCCTAAACCCACATTTCCAACTTCAAACCCTAATCCACAGATAAGCGTGGGCCGAAATACTCCAACCCTTCCTACATTTCCTGCTAACCGGGATCCTCTATCCACCCTTCCTCCACTGAAATCCCCTGAACCCTCATCAAGTATTAGCCCCTTACACTACCCAGACACTATTTCCTCAAATATCCATAAACCTGCTCCAGTTATTAACCTTCAATCTGATACTCCCTTGGCTGAATTTGTAACCCAGGCGTGTTTGGTGGGTAAGATTTTCTCTGATAAACAGCCCAATCGAAATGCTGTGCGGACGATTATAAGGAAAGCATGGAAGGTAGATGGACAGCTGGAAATTAAAGATGGGGAGCAGGATTCTTACATCTTTGTTTTCAATAATGATAGTGTGAGACGCAGGATTCTTGAGGTGTGTCCTTGGTCAGTGAAAGGTAAACTACTGGTCCTCAAGGAGTGGAAATCTGATATGTTAAGCTCTGAAATGGTTTTTACGACTTCACCGTTCTGGATTCAAGCTCATGGTTTACCTCCAGAAATGATTATGGATGCCAATGCTTATAGAATTGCTCAAGAACTGGGGGACCCAGTGGCAAACAAGCAGCGTTATGTTCAGAGGAATTTGTGGCGCAATTATATCAGAACAAGGGTTATTGTTGATCTGATGCAACCTTTACCTACCCACTTTTGGATGCCGAGGACAACCCTTCCAGATCGAAAAATTGTTCTTAAGTATGAGCGGTTAAGCGATTTTTGTTTTCATTGTGGGCGAGTGGGGCATGAGAAACAAGCATGTGGTTATGCGCCCCCACCAGAGCGTCTTGGAGGCTATGGTCCTCATCTCAGAGCCGATGGAGGGGTGGATTTTATGCAGAGGAAAACAGAGAGGACTGATGCACTGGTGCCATCCCAGCTGCTGGAGCGAAAGTACGGTTGGGACGCAATGGATTCCATTCTCTAATGGGACAAACAGAGGAGTGGAGCCTGGAAAAGGAATCTTCGCACTCACGACCTATTACAGAGACGAGCGTCAAGGGGCACGGAGATTCACCGAGTACAATTGACATCACATGTGGTAGTGTAGTGTTGGAATCCATTGTCAGGGAGTTGCAGGAAGGATGCTCTCCTTTCTGTCATCTCCTTCGTGGGCGGAGGGACAGTGCCTCCTTGGAACAACATACGGTTACTGAACCCTCAATGGTGGTTCAATCTTTGGTTTGCCCCGATGTCCCAAGCCTAGCTGTGACTGAAGCCCCGCATCCAAGTGAAAATGTTTCTTCTGGAAGGCCTCCTACTCCCTCAGTGTCCATTCAGATTGAAAGAATTTTAGATAGTTGCATGGCTAGAGTGTTTCAAAGACTCTCACTAAAGAGGCAGCTTCATGAGGAGAAGATGGAAGGGCGCCCTATGAAAGTCACTAGGCGTGATGATGGTTTGCTTATGGTATCCACAAGTAACTTGAACAGGGACTCATCAGAATTGGGGGGTCCAAGTCAGGCATTGGAGTGCCCAAGCCAAGCTGCTCCTGACACCCATGCTACAGCTGTTAAGACAGTTGCAGAGTCTGAGGAGAAGGTGATTCGAGCCACTTCTGGCAGCAGAAGGGTTAGGAAGTTTGTCAGTAAGCATGCAATTCAAAAGCAGCTAACAACAGGGGATGTTCAACTCCATGAAGTTAGCATCCAGTGGATAGAGGACCAGACAGAGATGGCTGAGGAGGCGAGCCTTACCATGTCCCCCCACCCTCTCCATGAAGATTATTGCATGGAACTGTCAAGG
Source organism: Ilex paraguariensis (assembly GCA_963454935.2). NCBI lineage: Eukaryota > Viridiplantae > Streptophyta > Magnoliopsida > Aquifoliales > Aquifoliaceae > Ilex > Ilex paraguariensis. The sequence goes on along the minus strand of CAUOFW020004350.1, from coordinate 29,432 downwards.
ATTGGGGAGTTCCTTGACAGTTCTAGCTCTACAGGACCTTTGTGTCCACCAAAAACCCAATATTCTTTGCCTTAGTGAAACAAAGATGAATAGAACGAGGATGGAAGGCATACGAAGAAAATTAAAGTTTGCTGGGAAAGTTGTTGTTGAGCCTCGTGGCTTGTCGGGTGGATTATGTATTATGTGGATGAGAGAGGTACAGTTGGTTATTGAAGGGTGCAACACTCACCAGATTGATATTACGCTCTGGAGTAGCCAAGGAATGGGGCCATGGCATCTGTCCTTTATTTATAGCCGCCCAGACTATGAGACCAGATATATGCAGTGGCGACCACTTACAGGGTTAAGAAATATAGAGTTATTTTGTTTATTAAGGGTAAAATAATTATTTTTCCCGTTTTATTTATCTTATATATAGTCTATTTGTATTTAAGTTAAATTACTTCCTAATATTTAATTAAATTATACAGTATTAAATTACTTCCTTGTATTTCTTTAGATTGTTCAATATAGTATCAGAGCAAAGTTTCATGAAACAAGACTTAATCTCAAACACAGTTTACACAGTTTGTTTCGTTTTTGTAATATGGTATTTGTTCCGTTTTTGTAATCTGGTATTTGTTCCATTTTTACAATATGATATTTGTTTCATTTTTGTAATCTGATTTTCTTTGTTTGTTGATTATGGCTACTACAAGAGACAATTCGCTTCAGTCTGTGAGTGTGAGGTTGGAAGGAAAGAATTATTCGTATTGAAGTTATGTGATGAGAAATTTTTTTAAGGGTAAAAAACTATGGGGATTTGTTAGTGGAACTTTTGTGAAACCTAAGAATACTGATGCGGGTTATGCTGATTTGATAGATGTCTGGGAAGCAGACAATGTAAAAATTATTATTTGGATCAACAATTCTATTGAGCATTCTATAGGTACGCAGTTGGCAAAGTATGAGACAACAAATGAGGTTTGAGATCATCTGCAAAGGTTATTCACTCAATCAAATTTTACAAAGCAGTATCAATTGAAGCATGACATACGAGTTCTTCAGCAGAAGAATATGAGTATTCAGGAGTTTTATTTTGCTATGACAAATCTTTGGGATCAATTGGCTCTTATAGAATCGGCTAAATTAAAGGCATGTGGTGCCTATATTGCTCGTAGAGAGCAACAACGATTGATACAATTTTTAATGGCACTTCGTAGTGATTTTGAAGGACTTAGAGGTTCAATTTTGCATCGTTCTCCACTTTCTTCTATTGACTCAGTTGTCAGTGAGTTATTGGCTGAAGAGATACGTCTTAAGTCTTATTCTAACAAGGGAATTCTTTTTACTTCTGATCTTTCTGTGTTAGCAATACCTTCTAAACTATTCTCTCATAATCAGAATAAGTCTTACACAAGGCCTGCCTTCGACGAGTGTAATTTCTATAAGTAGAAAGGTCATTGGAAGACTAAATGTCCTAAGTTAAGACAGCATAATCAATAGCAGCAGCAATCTCAAACTTGGAAGTCTTGCAACCAGTCACAATCTAATGCTCCTAGACCACCTCAGGGTTACAAACCACCACAGTCTAATACTGCAGCAGTAGTTTAATCAGGTCCTTTCATCGATTCTAATACCTTGGCTGAGCAATTTCAAAAGTTTCTCTCCTTACAACCACAAGCTATGTCTGCTTCTTCTTCAGGAGGTCAGTTGCCTCATAGTTCTTCAGGTATGTCACATTCTATATGGGTCTTGGATTCTGGTGCTTCATATCATATGTCTCCAGATTCTTCATCTTTTGCTTCTGTATCTCCTTCATCTTCTATTTCTGTTATGACTGTTGATGGCACTCCTATGCCTTTAGCAGGTGTTGGTTCTGTTGTCACACCTCACTTGTCTCTCCCTAATGTTTATCATATTCCAAAACTCACATTAAATCTTTGCTTCTGTTGGTCAGTTATGTGATTCTGAAAATTTATTGACCTTTTCCTCTTCTTCTTGTTATGTGTAGAATCTGCAGTCTCAGAAACTGATTGGGACAAGCCGTAGGAAGGGGGGGACTATATATTTTGGATGAGTTAAAAGTGTCAGTTGCTGCTACTAGTGTTGATTTATCTTCTTTTCATTTGAGTCATTCTTCTTCTAGTTTTTATTTATGGCATTCTTGTTTAGGTTATGTTTCGTCTTCTCGTTTGAGATTTTTGGCATCCATAGGGGCTTTAGGAAATTTGCAAACTTGTGACATTTCTGATTGTAGTGGATGTAAACTGGCAAAATTTTCAACTTTACCTTTTAATCGAAGTATTTCTGTTTATTCTTCTCCATTTGATTTGATTCATTCTGATGTATAAGAACCTTCCCCTGTTGCCACAAAAGGAGGGTCTTGATATTATGTTTCCTTTATTGATGATCATACTCGTTATTGTTGGATTTATTTAATGAAACATCGTTCTAAATTCTTTGAGATATATACAGCCTTTCGAGTTCTTGTCAAAACTCAACATTCTGCTGTTATCAAATGTTTTAGGTGTGATTTGGGTGGGGAATACACTTCTAATAAATTTGATGAGTTACTTGCCTTAGATGGAACTATTCACCAAATTTCGTGTACAGATACTCCTGAGTAAAATGATGTTGCTGAAAGAAAACATAGGCACATTGTTGAAACTGCTCATTCTCTCTTGTTGTCTTCTTCTGTTCCTAGTGAGTTTTTCGGTGAAACTGTTCTTACTGCCGTTGGTTTGATTAATACAATTTCATCTTCTCATATTTCAGGTGTTTCTCCTTTCGAAAAGTTGTATGGGTATGCCCCTGATTATTTTTCATTTAGAGTTTTTGGTTGTACTTGTTTCGTTCTTCGTCCTCATGTTGAACGCAACAAGATGTCCTCTCGATCTGTTATTTGTGTTTTTTTTGGTTATGGTGAAGGTAAAAAAGGGTATCGTTGTTTTGATCCAATAACTCAAAAATTTTATGTGTCTCGTCATGTTATTTTTCTTGAGCATATACCTTTCTTTTCTATTCCATCCACTACTTGTAGCTTGACTAGATCTGATCTTATTCGTATAGATCATTTTTCTGAGGATTCTGATAGTTTGTCATCTCAGGTTTCTAGTACTTCAAATACCAGCACTGATCATTCTACAGGTACTGACACTTTACTCTAGCACACCTGAAGCTACCTCTTCTCCTATGGTCCCTCAAGCTCCGTCTGAGATTGTGGATCCATCTTTACGTCAATTCATACGCATTCGTAAGTCCACAAAGTTACCAAATTTTACTTATTCTTGTTATTCTTCATCTTTTACTTCTTTTTTAGCTTCTATTCATTGTCTCTCTGAGCCCTTTTCCTATAAAGAGGCAATCCTTGACCGTCTTTGACAGCAAGCTATGGATGAGGAACTTTCTGCTTTACATAAACAGGTACTTGGGATTTGGTTCCTCCACCTCTTGGTAAGAGTGTTGTTGGTTGTCGTTGGGTGTATAAGATTAAGACCAATTTTGATGGATCTGTTGAGCGATACAAACCTAAATTGGTTGTAAAAGGGTACTCTCAACAGTATAGTATGGATTATGAGGAGACATTTGCTCCTGTTGCAAAAATAACTACTATTCGTACGCTTATTGCAGTTGCTTCGGTTCGTCAGTGGCATATCTCTCAACTTGATGTTAAAAATGACTTCTTGAATGAGGATCTTCAAGAAGAAGTTTATATGGCTCTCCCTCCTGGTGTTTCACATGATTCTGGGTATGTTTGCAAGCTCAAGAAAACATTATATGGTCTCAAACAAGCACCTTGTGCTTGGTTTGAAAAATTTTCTGCTGTGATCTCTTCCCTTGGGTTTACTTTTAGTAGTCATGATTCTGCTCTTTTGTTAAGCGCACTGATGCAGGTCGTATCATTCTATCTTTATATGTTGATGACATAATTATTACTGGTGATGATATTAGTGGTATTTTAGTTTTGAAGACAGAGTTAGCTAGACAGTTTGAAATGAAGGATTTGGGTTCTCTATGATATTTATTCGGTATTGAGGTAGCCTGCTCACCCAGAGGTTATTTTCTTTCTCAGTTGAAATATGTTGCAGATATTCTTGAGTGAGCTAGACTTACTGATAATAAGACTGTAGATACTCCCATTGAGGTTAATGCAAAGTATTCTTCTTCTAATGGTTTACATTTGTCAGATCCTACTTTATACCGTACTATTGTTGGGAGCTTGATATATCTCACTATTACTCGTCCAGATATTGCATATGTTGTTCATGTTGTTAGTCAGTTTGTTACTTCTCCTACTACAGTTCATTGGGCAGCGATTTTTCTTATTTTGAGGTATCTTCGGGGTACAGTCTTTCAGAGTTTTTTTACTTCCATCCACCTCTTCTTTGGAGCTGTGCGCATACTCTGATACTGATCATGGCAGTGGTCCCACAGATCGCAAATCTATTATTGGTTTCTGTATCTTTTTGAGTGATTCTCTTATTTCTTGGAAGAACAAGAAACAATCTATTGTTTCTCAATCTTCAACCGAAGCAGAATATCGTGTTATGACATCTACTATCAAAGAGATTGTTTGTTTACGTTGGTTACTCGCAGATATGAGAGTTTTTCTTTCTCATCTCACTCCTATGTATTGTGACAACCAGAGTTCTATTCAGGTTGCTCACAACTCAGTTTTTTATGAACGAACTAATTACATTGAGATCGATTATCACCTTACTCATCATCATCTCAAGCATGACACCATTACTTTGCCCTTTGTTTTTTCTTCTTTGCAGATTGCAGATTTCTTTATCCAGTCGCATTCTATTTCTCGTTTTCGTTTTCTAGTTGGCAAACTCTCGATGCTTGTCGTTGCTGCATCGTGAGTTTGATGAGAGATGTTAAGAAATATAGGGTTATTTTGTTTATTAAGATAAAATAATCTTTTACTTTTCCTGTCTTATTTAGCTTATATATAGTCTCTTTGTATGGTAACAGTCCTGTCCTCCCATGGTTATGCATTGGGGACTTCAATGATATCCTGTCTATGAGGGAGAAAACTGGTGGCAGGGATAGAGCTTTGTGGGAAGATTAGGAGCTTTCGTGCACTAATTGATGATACCCATTTAATTGATCTGGAAAGTAAAGGATGTCGCTTTACCTGGGATAACCATCGCGGCAGTGCAGCAAACATTCGAGAGAGATTGGATCGAGCACTTGTAAGTCCAGGCTGGCGCCTTATGTTCCCTGATGCTTTGGTCTTTGTCCCACCAGTAATTGGTTCTTATCACTCCCCGTTAATTCTGGACACTAATCCAAAGGTTTAAAGGGCTCAGAAATTATTTCGCTTTGAGAGCTTTTGGAAATAGGAGGCAGAGTGTCACGAGGTGGTTAAACGAAGTTGGCAAAATGGTGCACGAGGATCTAAAATGTTTCAGCTGCGGCAAAAGATCAAAACCTGTTCCTATGATCTGAAAAGATGGAGTGAACAACATGTTAAGAACAACAGGAAGCAAATTAATTTGCTGACGGAACAGTTAATTGAGTTTAACAATGCTCCGGCTCAAGGCTGCCATGTTGCAGAAGTTCAGAGACTTAAGGCCGAGGTTGCACGACTTTGGCAACGTGAAGAACAATACTGGGGTCAATGGTCGAGGCTGAGATGGTTGAAATGGGGTGATAGAAACACTAAGTTCTTCCATGCCACTACACTTCAAAGAAGACAAAGAACTAAATGGTCAGGCTAAAGGTGGGTGAGAATGACTGGATCACTGAGCAGCCACAAATTTATCAGGCAATTGGGAGCCACTTTCAGGAGGTGTTTGCTACTAAAGGGCAACGTGATTATTCCCAGGTCCTACAACATATCCCACCGATGGTAAATGCTGAGATGAACACTACGCTGCTTCGTATCCCTGAGTTGGACGAAATAAAAAAGGCTGTTTTCTCTTTAGGAGCACTAAAGGTGCCTGGTCCTGATGGGCTGTCTGGTATATTTTTTCAGATGTACTGGGATATCATTCAAAGTGATGTGGTTGGGGCAGTCCAGGCTTTCTTCCATGCTGGGTTTATGTTACGGGAGATAAATGAGATGAACATTACACTTGTTCCGAAGATGCAACAGCCGGAGGTGATAGGGGACTATAGACCTATAGCTTGCTGCAACTTTATCTACAAAGTTATTTCTAAGGTTATTACTACAAGGCTTAAACCATTTATGGCTCAGCTTATTTCACAGCATCAAAGTGCTTTTGTGGGGGGAGACAGATTCAAGACAACATTATTGTGGCCCAAGAAGTTCTCCATTCACTACGACAGAGGCGGGGGACCAGGAAATATCAGATGGTGCTTAAGCTGGACATGGCTAAAGCTTATGATAGGGTGGAATGGGATTTTTTGAGAGATATGTTGCTTGCGATGGGGTTTGATTGTAGCTGGGTTCATTTGGTAATGTAGTGTGTCTACTGTCCGCTATACTTTTCTGGTGAATGACATACAGGCTGTTCGAGTGCAACCAACGTGGGGTTTAAGGTAAGGGGACCCCTTATCTCCTTTTTTGTTTATTTTGGTGTCTGAATGCCTGACCAAGCTTATGAATAGAGCAATGGAGTCAAACCAGTTCAGAGGTGTTCAAATCTGTCGGAATGGTCCTATCCTCTCTCACTTATTGTTTGCCGATGACTCTATTTTCTTCTCCACAGCTTCTCTAAGGGATTGTCAAGTGCTTTCTGATGTGCTGAATCAGTACTGTTATGCTACTGGCCAGCTGATCAACTTCAATAAATCAGGTATCCAGTTTAGCAAAAACACTCCGCTGCACCTCCAGCAGGACCTGGCGTTCTTTATGCGAATGCCTCTTCTCTGAACCACTGGAAAATACCTTGGATTACCGACTGAATGGGGCCGGTCCAAAAAGCAATCCTTGGTATGGTTGAAAGAGCGAATCTTGGGCAAGATTGCGGGGTGGAAAGAACGGCTTCTTAACCATGCAGAGCGAGAAACTTTGATTAAGGCAGTGGTTCAAGCTATTCCGTCTTATGCCATGACCATTTTCAAGCTCCCAGTTACACTATGTAAGACATTTCTGCTGCAGTCTCAAGGTTTTGGTGGAGTAAATCAAATGGGGAAAGAGGTATTCATTGGAAGATTTAGGCAATGATTTCAAGAGGAAAGCATGCTGGGGGACTGGGCTTTAGGGATTTGGAAAAGTTTAACACGGCAGTGTTAGCAAAGCAAGCTTGGAGGTAATATCATCATCCAGATTCCCTGTGGGGTCAAGTGCTGAAGGCAAAGTACTTCCCGCATTCCTCTCTATGGCAGGCTCATTCTAAGGCAAATAGCTCATGGATTTGGAAGAGCTTTCTCTCGGGGAGGGACTTGTTAGCAAAAGGTATCATATGGCAAGTGGGCAAGGGTGATTGCATTGACTGTTGGGAGGATCATTGGGTTCCTGGTTTCAAGAGTGTTATTAACCACACAGGCAGTGCTATCAGGAAGGTGCAAGATCTCATTGAAGGTATTCGAGAGCTTTTTCCACCTGACATGGTCACAACAATTTTGGCCGTCCCATTGTCAGCTTCTGAGCATGAGGATAAGGCTACATGGGAAGCCTCCACTTCTGGGCATTACTCGGTGAAGAGTGGATACCACTTGGCTGTGAGGTTGACTGACTCTCAGTGACCCATGGTCACGCCTCTTCTTCTTTTTCTCTTCCTGATGGTTTTTGGAAGATGTTATGGACGATTGAAGCCCCGCCTAAGATTACTTCTTTTTTATGGAAGGTGGCGGTGGGAGCTATTGCCACTAGACACAGTCTATGGAGAAGGAGAATATGTCATTCTCCTGTTTGTCCGGTTTGTGGAATGGAAGAGGAAACAGTGGAACATCTTTTCCTTTTATGTCCTTGGGTGGTTGAGGTTTGGGGCAATTCTCCACTGCAAATTCACTGCAAATTCAAGTGGATCGTTTCAATGTCTCTAGGATTGAGCTTTGGTTGATGGACCATTTACAAAATGGTCCTGTGGGGGAGGCTGAAGTGAGAAAGAGTATCGCTCTTTCATTGCCTATATGCTGTGGTTCATATGAAAAAGCAGAAATAATTGGTGTTTTAATGGCAAGTCTGTGGATAGTGTGACAGTCATCAGATAGACAGAGCTGGCCATTACAGAGTTGCATCCCCTTCGAGCGGCTGGGACCGATACCCTGTATAAGCAGGTGGTTTCAGCACCCTGCCCCTCCACCTGGATGGGTGAAGGTTAACTATGATGGTACTTTTTCTGCAACAAGGAAACGAGGTGCGTATGTGACTGTGGCTAGAGATCATACATGCCAGGTTATTGCTTCTTCGTCAGGAAATATGTGTGTTGCCTCTGCATTGGCATCTGAAGCCTGGGCCATCTGGAAGGCGTGCTATTTGGCATTGACTGAAGGCTGGAGGTTTGTTATTTTTGAAAGTGACTCCAAAGCTCTCATTGATTCTTTGGTGCTGGGGCTGCAAAGTCATTGAGGGAGGTTGAACCACTTCAGCGTGATGTATATGGCTTCTGTCTTCCCAGCTCACTGCTGTTAATTTTCTTTTTGTCAACAGATCTGCTAATCACTTAGCTCACATGGTTGCTCATCTGACCAATTGTGGGAGTCTCTCTGTTGACTGATTTTTGAATCCTCCATTTCATGTGTTGCAACAGAACCAGCAGGATGTTCATGTGGACATCGGTTAGTTCCTGTTGCTTATTTTTTTGTTGTAAGTATATTTTTTGTAAGTCTGTTTTATGAATGACCAAAAAAAAAAATGACCCAAAAAGTATAAATAAATAGAAAATGGGTTTATTCCCATATGGGTCATGGCCTTCACGGGTGGGCGCTACAGCATCATGGGTGGGCACCATTAGCTAGTACAACTAAAAAAAGTTAAAGATGATAACACATAGGTGTTGGGATTTCTCACGATTTGAATCCACTAACAAACACACACAATCGAAGAACAAATCAAGAATATAAAGTAATAAGAAACAAGAAAGAACAAGACACAGATTTTACGTGGTTCGGCAATTTGCCTACGTCCACGAAACTGCAGGGATTTCACTATTGAGAGAGTTGAATACAGAGAGCGACTGTACCATACACAATTAACCCTAATCACCAAAACAACAGGGTTTATATGTCCTACGCACTGGGCTGTATAACGGGCCCAAAAAAAAAATTTTCCTCGGGGGCGTTGCCCCCGAACCCCCACGAGGCTTGTCCATGAGCGCTACGGCTTGGGCCTATCGGCCCAAGCCTTCGCTCCATGGACTAAGCCTCAGAAAATTTTCCATTAAAAACCACACAACATTATTTCGGGTCGGGGTCATCATCCGGATCACATATACAAACTAGACTCCATAAAAATAAACCAACAATAGGCAATGATAAGAAAACTTTTAGGGTGGGCGAGTGCCCCCTCTGGGCTGCACTGGCTTCGCCCGTGATGGTGCCCCATATTCGAATTTCCATTTTCTTTCCTTTTTATTAATTTCCTTAAAGAAGAGGAAAACAACACCAATTTCAATTTTTATACACACACACACACACATTTGTGGTTCATAAACACACACTTTGAGTGCATTTGTCTTTGTGATTTCATCTGTTATTTCTATAGCTAATCATTTTTTGCACTTAGAGGTGTTCACCTTACCCTACAGATAAAAAATATAATTTTTTGTTTTTTTATCTGATATTTTACAGAAGAATTTTTTATTGACCTACCCTACCCGATCAAGTGTAGTATTCCTATCCGACTTCTAGCTAAATTAATCAAGTAAGAAGTCGGATAAAAAATCGGGTGAACAATTTTATAGTTATTAATTTTTGGATCATTTTAACAATTCAATTAAATAACACGCATTAATTTAATAACACAATAAACCAATAACACTAAAATTTAAAACAATTACAATAAAACACAAGAAACTATAAATATCAATCCATCATAATTGTTGCACAAATACAATAACAATTATTTTAATTTTAAATCATATGGTTAGGGAATTATATATATACATATACATATATATATATATATATATATATATATATATATATATATATATATAAATTAATGCAGGTATAGTAGGAATACAGAAATGAATGATTATTCCGTATTCTTATTCGATTTTATCGGAAGACCAAAAACTCTTTCACATTCTTACTCGAATTTTTTGACTAGCCGTTCAATAGGGTCGAAAATTGGGGTTAATCAAAAATTTCAACACCCCTATTTACACCCATTCAAAGATTCCCTCTCTCTCTGGTTGCTAATTGCTACATCTCATATAAGGCTCTCCTAATAGACCTGCATTTGAAAGAAGAATATCTATTATCACCAGAAATAATTTTTTTTTCCTGGCACGACATAGAAAGAAGAACACTAAGATGGTGGGGCATAACCCCGTACAGATAGACAATTTCGAAATCTTACCTGCAAAATTTGTAGAACAGTATTTTAAGCAAATTTGCAAATTCTATGATGCCTTCTGTAACATTTCATGAGAGACAATAACATCTAAGCAAAAAAAACAGTAAGGGCTTGACTATGGTACCGAAAAATAAAATTTTTGTACCATATCAAAATTTACTTATATTTATGAGTATTTTTATCGCTGTGTGCTTTGGTAAATTTTTTTGTATCGGATAAAAGTGATAAAAACACTTGCAAAAGTAATAAATTATCCACAAAAATGAAAAAAAATTTAGTTATTAGTATACATTTTGAAATAGTAAACTTTAGAGGTATAGTACCGTAATCAAATCCAAACAGTAGACTGAACTTTTAAGAGTGTTGTGATTGAATTGTTGCTTACCTCTATGCCGAATGAAAATATTTACCTTCAGCTTATTCTGGCATTGAATTCAATAGAATTATTTAAGAGTGGAAACATAAATAATATTAGCAAATGCAAAAAACTATAACCAAAATCCCTGCGTCAAGGCACTTTATGAAAATTGGGAATTATTATATTATAATTGAGCTTCATGCTTGAAAATATTTGCAAAATTGTCACCCAAAAAGTTTTATAATGTGGAGTCAGAAATTTTGTTTAAAGCGAAAATATCTCAAGGAAGTTTTCCTGTAAATCTTTCATGAAATATTGACTCATAACTTGATATCGTCTCTAATGATGTGTGTGGTAGGGTAGATGAAACAAATAGAATGAAAAAAAGTATAAGTTATATACTTTTTATCTTTTACGGGAGGAATTTTTTCTTCCCTCATTTGAGTTTGTTTTGAGAGGATTGATTTTTTATGTTTGGTATGAAGAAAAAGTGGATAGTTAAGAAAACTACAGACACATATTTTACCATTGTATCTATATATAAGATTAATGTGTATGTAATACATAATAAATAAATATCATATATGTATATATTAAAGGATATAGAGGTAAATAACATATATTTCAACGCAGTAATTAACTTTTAACACACTTTTCCTCTTAATTTTGGAGGAATAGATTTTAGTGGGTTGAAAATAAAACTAATCCGTCTATTTTTCTTATTTTTCTTTCTTAGTGAACATGATGTTTTATCTATCTTTTTTACTTTCTATCATTCAATTTTTTCATTGTATCAAACAAAACATAAAAGAAACATAAACCATAGAAATCATTCGTCCAAGGGAGTTGATAAACCTTACTTCCCAATCTTTTAACCCTAATTTATGATATCGAATTGTAAGTCTCCCTTAAAAGTAATCTATATAATGAAATATAGTACAATTCAAATTTCAAAAAATAAATAAAATAAATTTTATTATTCACAATTGAGATCATCTTAAATTTTACTTTAAAGTTAATTTAACGGCTAATATTTACACTCCAAAATTAATAGGAAAAATAGGGTCCTAAAGATGTGTTTGAAGTGATTTTTAAAAATATTTTTACGAATTATTTCTCATAAGTACTTTAAAAAAAATAGTGTTTGAAACCGCTCCACTATTACCTTTACCCCCACCACCCCCACCACCATTATTATCCTCGCTGCCACCATCATTATCGCCACCCTACCATACCCTCCACCTCATCACCACCGTCGTTGTCACCATCTTACCACCACCATCACCATTTTCATTGTCCCACCACTATCACCACCCTCCAGCATAATCACCACCACTATAGTTGTCGCACCTTACCACTGTTGTTATTGTCCACCATCACCCCCATCGCCCCACCACCACTCTCATGACCATCACAACTACCATCACCACCGCCACCCCCACCATCGCCACTGCCCCACCTCCACCCCCACCCTCACTGCTCCACCGCCACCCATACCCCACTCCCACTGTCGCACCGCCACCCACCACCGATTGCTACCCTCACTGCTCTACCGCCATCCACACTATCGCCACTGCCCCACCTCCGCCCCCACCCCCTTCACCCCACCGCCATCCACCACCGATTGCTATCATCGTCGTCTATAGCCACCACCAACTGCCCTCATTTGTCATCGCTCACCATTATAGCCACCCACAGTCACCTACCCCCACTACACTTACCACCGCCGCCATTCGCCACCACTCATCACACTATCGCCTAAAAGCACTCATCGTCGCCCACCACTACCACCACCACCACCACCGCCCACACTCACCACCATCGTTATCACCCACGACTGCCACTACCATCATCGTTACTCAAAACCCACCACCATCATCACCATTATCACCCACAGCTACTACCACCACCACGGCCATCGCCTTACCCACCACAACCATTACCACTATCCCACCACCACTACCACCGTTCACCCCTATTATAATCGATATTTAAATTTTTTTTATCTCTCCTCTATATTTATAATTTGATTTTAGGTGTAAATATAAATATATTGGCCATTTTTTTTATTATTCCGTACCTTCAAACATGAGGAATAACTAATTTTTCAATATTGTAATTGGATTGTTAAGGCAAAACCACAGCAGTAGTGACCAAGAAATCACAACGGGCATAGTCGGTAGTACAATTGGTTTATAGTCTTTAACACGTTCCACGAACAACCAGGAATTGAGGGCATCTAAAAAGTTACAGGAAGCTACAATTTCATAAATCCTCGAGCATTACAAAAACCAGATCAACAAAATCTATCAAAATTCAATGGATGATACAAAGCTATTTAAAAGCAAAGATAGAACAAGACCCTTTACGTTTGTCAAATGTTGGTGTCATTCAATCATCAAAGCACAAACAAAACAAATGACATTATTCTGCATAAAGTGACTGCCCTCAGATTTGAATAGACAATCTCAGGGTTATTGGACTAGATTTTAACAAATGGCTCAGTAATTAAAGCAATTCTAAGAAATAGAAGTCCAAATGGGTTAAATTATGAAAGATGGGTATCATTAGCAAATCCGAGATGCTTAAAAGGCATGAAAGAAAGATTAATAGTCAGCCAAGGCGTTGTTGAATACAAGTCTGCAAGCAATAAAGTTAGTGAATTCAATGATGTGTATTTTGCATAAGGCAGATAGAGCAAACTTACCGCCATTGTGTCTCTATTCAATAACAGAGACTTAACACTAGTGACTCGTCTGAGAAGTTCAAGTATCCAATTCGCATATTCTATGCCTTTTTTTAAGGCATATCCCACTCCAACAACTGCTTCATTTAGGGATGACAAGTTCTCCACAAAATAGCTTGCCAACAGATTGTGTTCCAAGATATAAATGTTGAAGATGTGGAGTATTAAGCACAAATTTGATTCCGGGCTGAACATCACGTTGTCTACTCAGTGCTAACATCAATCTCTTCAAAGCAGGGGCAGACAACTCAAAAATCAATTATTGCTCTAAACGTAGAAATCCGATCAAAATTACATCCTCAAGTCCAGGGCAACAACGAAAGAGGTTTTGCATGAACTAGAGAGGAAAAACATCACGTATACGGTTAATGCAAAGGACTTTCAGATTTGGGATCCAAAAGGAGTCAGGAATATCAATCTTGCCAGGAAGCCGTAAAACCTCGAGTGAATTGCAAGTGAAAAGACACATGGGCAACTCAATACTCCAGCCAGTGTAGATGTATAGTTCAAGTTCGCGAAGATCACGCCTAATTGCTTCACTCACCAAGATAGCGACACAATTGGGGTCATATTTTGAATAACATGACAGACTAAACTTCTGAATCTGTGCCGAGTTAGATATCAGCACTCTATCTACAAATCCGGCATAACCAAAAAGACTATTCTTTAAATCGTTGTCAGGGTTTAAAAGTTCAGAGAGGTCGTCTCCACAATGAAGATTAGTGACAGTAGTCCAAAGGTTTCTCCATCTTTTTGAGAGGATGCTGGTTTCAGCTGCAACTTTCAGAGGAAGAAAAGAGAGAATGTGAGAAAGAACTTCATCAGGCAAGCTACTGAGCCGATCAGCTTTACGATTACGAATGGACCTCCGACCCATCTCTGATGTGGTACTCTTTTTCATCAAGAATCAACAAAACAAACACAAATGTCTCTACAATACTCAATTTTCTTCTCTTCTTACACCTGGTTCAGTGGCTTCAAAGATTTAATTTCATAAAAAAGAGAAACAACAACAAAGTTTAAGGGTTAGGGTTTAAATTTACAGCTATATAATAAAGGGTCAGGATTGCAAAAACAAATTAGGGTATTGGAGGTAAGAGAATGACATACCTCGTTCTATAGCAGAAGGGTTTTGACTGAAGAGAATAATTCCCCAATTGCTTAGGCCCTGAGCATGGAGCTTTGTCTCTGTTTTTTCGGCATTAGCAAAAGAATGTTGCTTTATTTGCGGGCTAATCTCAACTTGAACCTTTAAACATCACTCGAATTTAATTTTTACCCTTAAAATTTAAAAGAGCAATGTGAATTTTAAAAATAGACTTAAAAACTAAACTTGATAATCCCAATCATTAAATTCACTGTGGATCCAGCATTTATTGGATTCTACTACCTATTCAATGGTTGAGATTATCAAGTCTAATTTTTAAGTCTATCTAGCATTACTCAATTTAAAAATATTAATTTATCTCATAAAAGATATAAATACGTAGCAATGTACATCTAACACTAACTTCCATCTATTTTGCCATTTAGTTATAAATTACACTTTCAAAGTTTAAAATTTTCACATTTATGATCTAAAAAGAATTATATTCATTAATACTTGTTAAATAACTCTTAATTATATCGTATCATAACATTTTTGTATCATGTTTGAGTAAATTAAAATTATTTTTAACACAAAAAATATTTTATTGTCGAGTTAATTACGTTGTGCTATATATTTCACATTTATGACAATTTATATAACACTATTTAATATTTTTTAAAAATTAAAAAGTACTTATTTTTTTTTCCTATGATACTCGTTAAATAATTATTTTTAGTTTATAGCTGTGTTATTCATATTTAACTTTAATTTAATTGGATAATCAAAAGATTTGTATTTAACTGTAGATAGAAAATAACTATTTAACGAGTATTGTAGGTAAAAAATTTGTATTTTATAATTTTTTTAATTTTAAATTTTTTTCTACTTGCTCAAACATGATATGAAGATGTAATGATATAATACAATTGAGAGTTATTTAACGAGTATTAATGGATGAATTTGAATCATAAATATGAAGTATTTAAACTTTGAGAGGTACAATTTATAATTAGTCTAAAGTTTTTTATCGGCAAAAATGGACGGAGTTAACTCTAGGTGTACATTGATACGAATTTATCTCTTTCAGAATATAAATTAATATTTTTAAATTTTAAGGGTACAATTAATATTTGAGTAATTTTTCAGAGTACAAGTTGAAAATACTAAGCTAATTTTGTACACAGCCTGAAATGAAATCGACGGTCATAAGGTAAAAATATTTTGACCGCAAATACAAAAACTGAAACATCTCCTCTGAATGAGATTATTTTCAACTGGCCAAATCAAAGAGCTTTTTACCAAATTGAAGTGGTTTGGCAAAAAAATTCCTATAATGAGGTGATTTTTTAAATTAATTTTTAAACCTATGTAATTTTTTAAAAACGTCAATCTAAACGTTTTTAAAATAAAAATATCAATCCAAATGATATTTTTAACACAAATTAATGCAATATTTCGGGCTAGTTGGTGCACTTGCGAGAAAAACGCCAATTCAATCTAGGTTTTAATGTCATTAGTTTCTTTTTTTTTTTGTTTTTTTCAAATTACGTTTGCAAATAACTACATTCTTATCTTCATTTTCATTGCTAACATGTGCAACTGATGATCTGAGAAATGCATTTTGTAAGTGGTCCAAACAACACAGTGGTTTGTTTTGTTATATATGCTTAGACTAATAAGGAGATATTTTTTAAAGTTATCATCACTTGAATCAGTAAAGTCGAAAAGTTCAGATCAAAAGTCATGAATGAATCTCCCATAATTTCATCAATAGCATCGTTCATGATCTTTTTTCTTTTCTTTTTTTTTTCCAGGATTTGAATGCTCTATCTTTGTGTATTTAATTGCATGAAATCAATACAAGCGTCGTTGCATCTAATTATTCTCACGTTCAAGTCTTGCTATGATATCATCATAATTACTTAAGTTTCATCATACGTACATATCAGCTGAACCTATTTTTGACACCCGTAACTCATACCAATAATAGTATACTTCAAACTCATATCATTAGAACTAAAATTTTCTCCACCTTAGCCCCGATAGATGGTAATAGAACTGTGGCAGAGCTAATAATCACATAGCTGATGTGTGTCAAATTGGCATGAGCTTTGACAACTCATTGCGTAAGTCATGCGATCGTCCATATCACGTAATACCATCGAGATCTGTGTAGAATCCATAAAATGGTAGAATGTTTGATGATAAAGGAAGTGAGAATTTTCAGAACCATCCTATTGTGAGAAATTTTTTCCCAAACCACAGGAGTTTGGTTAAAAAGCTCCGAAATCAAAGAAGGGAGTGAAAGTGTTGGACAAAAATCAAGAGAAAATTAGACAAGATTCTTGATTGTTCTACTTTTTGGCAACTGTGTGCCTCTTTGATAAACTCTGACCTACTTGTATTTGGAGTCTAGTAAGTTGGCAATAACACTACCCACTATTTTTTTGGTACCTCTCGATCCTTACAGCCACGAATTGTTTTTACTGTTTATTTTGTTTTGCTGGTTGAACAACAATTGGCTTGAATTCTATATTTAGTGATTTTTAATATGTCAAGACTTTCTGCCATTATATTTGATTTGAATATCTAGGATTTCATTTTTGGGGTGTTTTTAATTTTAATAGTTAATTAAGCTAGAGTCCTTCTTTCAGTGTTTAAACTAACTTTAGTCATACCAAAATTTTAATTGTTGAAAAATTTACAACAATAGTGGGAAAAATTTTATGAATGTTTATGATCTATCACAAGAATTTGATAGATCAAACAACAATTTGATCGATTTTTCAAAATTCAATTTTAAATTATGTTTAATAAAAATTCAATTTTAAATTTATTGTTAAAAAAAATTGGATAAATTTTTAAAAAATATTAAAATTGAACTTTTATTAAACATATTTTTGATACATCAATTAAACAAAAAAATTTGGTAACACATACCACTGAGGTTGTAATTATTCTCATAAAGAATTCATTCAAATTATAAATATTCTCATAAAAGTGGTAAATAAAAGTGCCAATTATTAATATTTTTTAGAATATATCAAAATTATTATTTTTTTTATCTCCAAAATATTTGCGATCTATCCTGAGATCTTGTGATATATCGGAAGGTTGAAGTAGTCTCCTTCAAATTTTTTTGAAAAACAATAAGTTTGTGATCGATCAACTCTCCCCACGATCGATCAAATCTTCCCATGAAGTTGTAAAGATTTTCACAAATTTGGTAAACATACCATTGAAGTTGTAAATATTTTCACAAATTTGGTAAATATACCACTGAAGTTATAAATATTCAATTACTAATAATTTTGTTACTATATTGAAGGAATATTTATAACTTGAATGGATTGTTTAACAAATTAGTTGAAGTATTTACAATTTCAATGGATTGTTTACCAAAGTTATGGAAATATTTACAAGTCAGTGGTATTTTTGTCAAATTTGTGGTAATAATTACAACCTCAGTGGTATGTTTACAAAAGTTGTGGGCATATTTACAACTTCAATGGATGTTTTAGTAGTAGTTCATGATCGATCAATCAATATGCATGATCGATCAGAAAACACATGCTGAATTTATGAATATTTTACAACTAGTCCAAGATGATATACAACTTCAATGGATCATTTATCACCTTTATGGGAATATTTACAAATTTAATGGTATGGAAGTATTTACAACTTTGATGGATTGTTTACCAAATTTATGGAAATATTTACAACTTGAGTGGTATCTTTACCATATTTTGTGGGAATAATTACAACCTCAGTGGTATGTTTACAATATTTGTGGGAATATTTACAACTGCACTGCATGCTTTACTAGTTCATGATGGATCATTAAATATGTATGATCGATCAGGTGCTGAATTTATGAATATTTTACAACTAGTCTAAGATGATATACAACTTCAATGGATCATTTACCATATTAATGGAAATATTTACAACTTTAATGGAGTGTTTATGAGAATATTTACAACCTCGATGGTATGTGTTACCAAATTGGTGGGAATATTTACCACTTTAATGAATTATTTACTAGTTCATGATCAATCATTAAATATGATTAATTGATCGGAACACAAAGTTGTGCTTAATTCATGAATTTTTTACAAGTAATCCAAGGGATATACAACTTTAATGGATGATGTACTACTTTTCTCGTAATATTTACAACTTTAATGGATTGTTTATGGAAATAATTACAAGTAGAGTGTACGAAATTTGTGGGACTATTTACAAGTGCAATGGATTGCTTACAAATTTAATGGATCATTTACCACTTTTATGGGACTATTTATAATTTTAGTGGTATGTTTACTAGAATTGTGAGAATATTTACAACTTTAATGTATTCTTTACCAGTCGATGATCGATCATTACATGTGATCGATCGATCAGAACACAGTTATTAATTGATGAATATTTTACAACTACTGCAAGGAAATATACAACTTCAATGGATCATTTACCATGTTTATGGGCATTTTTATAGGTTCAATGGTATGTCTTATAAAATTTGTGGGAATATTTACAACTTTCATGGATTCTCTAGTAGTTATGATCGATCGATCGTAGCACACATGTGTGTGGTTAATTAATTTATGAATAATTTATAACTTATCCAAGAAGCTATACAACTTCAATGGATTATTTACTACTTTGATGGGAATATTTACATCTTTATGGGATTATTTATAACTTCAGTGGATTGTTTACCAAATTTTTGAAAATATTTACAACTTCAATGGAATTCCTACCATATTTATGGAAATATTTACAACTGCAATGGACTATTGACGACATTTATGGGAATATTTACAACTTTGGTGGATTGTTTACCACATTTGTGTAAATAATTACTAGATAAAATGTTTTGTTACTATAATGAAGTTAATAATTAGGAGAGTTATAATCTCTTTGACTAGATTTGTGAATAATTTTTACGACAGTTGTACTTAATTAGTAAATAATTTACAAATTAATGGAAGAAGATATACCAATTTTGTGGATAAAATTACTAATTGGAGAGGAGTATTTACTAATGTCATGAAATTTGTTTTTCTACGTAATAGTATGTGATCGGTCAGTAAATATGATCGATCAATCATTTACAAGTAATCCAAAAATATATATATTTTCAATGGATCATTTACCATTTTGATGAGAATATTTATAATTTCATTGGATTGTTTACCATTAACCTGGAAATATTTACAACTTCAATAGATTTTTTACCATAATTATAGAAATATTTACAAATGCAATGGAATGTTTACGAAGGTTAGAAAACATGATCGATCAATATATATTTGTGATTGATCGAGTTCAATTACAAATTTGATCGATTAGATTGGTTAAGGATCGATCAGTGCTTCCCAACACTTGTATTACATTGGATTATTTACGAATCTTGAATAACTTGATCGATCAATATAAATTGTTGATCGAAGGAATTCACTTATTAATTGGATCGATCAATTTGGTTAACGATCGATCATTTCTCTCCAGTACTTTTTTTTTTTTTGGATTATTTAGGAATGTGGAATTACATGATCGATCAATATATATTATTGATCGATCGAATTCACCTTCTAATTTGATCGATCAAATATGTTAACGATTGATCATTTATCGCCACTACTTTTAGTAATTCTGATTGAATTTTCAAATCTGGAACAATATGATCGATCCATATATATTTTGTGATCGATCAAATACACCTACTACTTACTGATCTATCATGTTTTACACGATCGATCGATCTGGAGTCTAAATTGTTCAAAAAGTAAGCGATCGATAAGTTATTAATTGGATCGATCAATAACATTTTGCAAATTATGATCGATCATATATTTTGCGATAGATCAATGTAGAGGTGTTGGTATAGCAGAAGAATGGTTGTTCAATCCCCCCATATTAGCGATATAAATGTGGTAGTCTGAAACTATTCGATCGATCGTGTATTTGTTTGATCGATCAATAATTTTTTTTTTTTTTGCCAGGCGGGTCCAAGTGACGTATTCCATACCAACCAATCAATTGCTGACAGCTAGCTACACCAATTCCCTCTTATTTCCTCTTAATCTCGCCAAAAACCATTACCCAGCTCCCTCCATCTTGTTAACATTAAGCTCACTGGTCTCTTCTTTCTATCTTCCAAAAAATGCAGCTCTCCCCTATTCATCCTATTCCATCTGCATTGCAATCCATTTATTCCTTGCAATATGGGTTTGAGTTCATAAGTATCCCTTTTCATTATTCACAAATAGGTTTGTTTTGGTCTACGTAGAAGTGTGTATACTACTCCAACACATGGTCTTTGTATCGGGTTGTTGTGATTAAGGACCAAGAGGAGATACATAATAAGGTATTATAAAATTAGGTTTGAATATATGAAATGTTATTTTTTATAAATTGTATGTTTTTTGAACGTTGACATCTCAATGTGTGCCATACCTGCAAACATTTACATACTGGTATTCATGGAAGGATTTGTGAATGATTTAGAGAAGTTTATGTGTACCATATTCTTATTTATTTGACCTATAGACTATGTGTTATTTGCAGGGTAGTAGGAAGCCCCTAGACTTGGGAAGTCCAATTTGGCGATATTTGTAATGTAAGATATGATTATATTGTTGAATATATTTTAGATTCATCACATTGTAGACTTCATAATATGGTACATATTCCAGGGGGAAGAAGAGGTCCCAGGAGTCAAAGGCCGAAGGCTTGAAAGCCAAACGTCCACCGGGTGCATGGCTATTTTTCTAGTATGAATACTTAGTGTAGTATAGTGTGAAATTATTTTGTGGTTAATGTTAATGTGATAATGTGCCAATTTGTTGTACTTGCATTACAGTAAAGAGCAAATGGAGAATATCAAAGGAAACGCTGATAAAAAAGTAACACGCCAGGTATAATTTGTGTTACAAATAGCTAGTATTGTTTGGAATAGTGAAATTAATAATATTTTCCAAATGAACTTGTACGCATAAGATAATTAAACAAGTGGCTGACCAATGGAGGAAGATGGTAGATAGTGAGAAACATAAATACAGAGAAATGTCTAAACATCCAAAGAGTGAATATGATCGTGTGAAAGATAATTCTGGGGAAATGACAGTCCGGGTAAAAATATAATGTTGATGTTACTTTTTATGTGCATGGTTTACATTTACTGTACCTCTACAACTGAGATTTCTGTCTATGTTTTGCCGAATTATCAAAGGGGACGCTTGGTACAAGGTGTTTGCCTGGGAAAATTGTAAAAATGATACGAAATTTAGGTGATGAGCAGAAAGCTGCAATAAAAGAACTTAGTTTTGAGGGGATATTGAGCCTCAGATGTGGTGAACTGAAGCGGGGTGTATGTGCATGGTTGATTGAACGATTCGACACTGTGTACTTGACATTAAATGTCTACGGTGAAGCTATTAAGTTATCAGCCATGGATGTAAAATGTGTCATGGACTTGAGAAATGAAGGGTTGGACGTGGAGACTACTGGGCCTAGTGAAAGAATTAATGGCATTTAGAATTCATTGTTCAATGGAGTTAAGGATATCCTGTTGAGACAAGTGAATGAGAGACTTTGTGCACTTAAAGTGGCTTCGGATGAGTTTAGGATATATTTTGTGCTATTTCTTATTGGACATCTTCTATACCCAACCATGCGTACTTCAATCAGCAGCGGGTATCTTCACACTGCGTAGATGTTCCTTGTATAGGGAAGAGAAATTGGGCAAAGTTTGTATTTAATGGTATGGTTTAAGGGGTACGAAAATATCAAACACATGATCAGAAAAATGTTAGTGGATGTTTACTTGTTCTTATGGTAAGGCATGAATTTATTTTTTTAGTGTTTTTATGTTGTGCTT
Organism: Ilex paraguariensis; assembly: GCA_963454935.2. Taxonomy (NCBI): domain Eukaryota; kingdom Viridiplantae; phylum Streptophyta; class Magnoliopsida; order Aquifoliales; family Aquifoliaceae; genus Ilex; species Ilex paraguariensis. Next base: position 6,930 of record CAUOFW020004350.1, on the reverse strand, counting down.
TTTTCACAACACTTTTACTGAATTACCTATTTTAATTATTTAATGTAGATAGTATATCTAGAGTGGGTCACACCCAAAGGGGTGTTTGTTAAACAACCGCCTTGTAGGAGCAACCCTCGAATTGTTGCGTGGGGGGATGAGGAAATTAAAAAACATGTAAGCATGTTGAATAAGTCCAAACGACTAGGGCGTCAAGAAGTTACTTGCAAATTGTTTGACAACACCATAAATAGACCCCCACCAGTTGATACAGTACACAATAGTAAACGATCCACCAATGAAGTGAAGCAAACTAGTTTGACATCAAATGAAAAACCACCGGTACGTATATACCATGATACTAATATCACATTGATGTATAATTGTTTTTGCCACGTTATCAATTGTCTAAATGTGCAAGAATGGGAGGCCAGAATGTGTAGGATGGAGAATGCGATTGTTAATCTAATTGGCATGGTGGGCTCAATGGTTAGCATGATGCAAATGTTTATGGGTGGATCATTTCCTAAAACATCAAATTTCCAAGAGATGGACAATGATGCTGCTGTTGGAGTAGTTGTTGAGGAAAAAAATAAAATTGACTTGAATGAAAATATAAATGCCAACTCCTGTGATGAAGTGGATGTGGACTACTGGATTTGGACACCCATTGTCGTTGTCCGCACCCCACCACCAAAACCATTCCATGAGGCATGGCGACGTCCATTGAATACTAGTAATGACGAATACAAACATAATAACGTTGGTGACATGCAAGAGGCTTCTTACTCATGCACTCAAACGCCATTCCCACCAATGCAGTTAAGAAGAGATTCTAAAAGGAGGCCAAGCAAATATGTGATTTTACCATATGAACAGCCAAAGGTATAACATACATCATACTTAATGTATTAATTACATTATACATTATCGTCACTTATACTTTGCTCCCTTCAACTACAACATCGTTGGGTGAAGAAGGATGATAAGAAAGAGGGCAAGGGGGAGGTGAATAATCCCCCGGATTACATTCAACCAAGCTTGGACAATTCCATGCATATAGTGGTAATGCATAAGGTTATGACACCGTTTATTATTATCCAATTTTTTTATAGTCATATATTCAATTTCTTTGTGCACAGGGCGGTTATGACATGAATTATTATGACAACATGACATCGATCGATGTGTACAAGACTCCGCCTAATCCTGGTAACAAACTGAAATTGTCTTGTAATAGTGCATCAGTTGCTGAAATTCTTAAGGTTTGATTTTTTCCATTGTTGATTATGTGACAAACTTGAATGGTAGTTTAATGTCACACATTTCGTACACAGATTTCAGATTCTACTTTGGGTATTCCAGAGCACGTTGAGGAATATGAAAATGTAGACATACTTTATCCTGAAGATAAGCAATTGATTTTGAATTACATATTTGACAAGAATCTTGACAAGAGGTATATTTATGTTAAATGTAAACATTGAAACATTTTAAAATATGTATTAATATGTGATCGAAAATAGTTGTATGATGGAATTTTTTTTTTAATACTTTTTAATTTTTTTTTTTACAACAGAGAGGTTTTAATTAGGTTTGAACATGACCATACTGGACGTCATTCCCTCATGACATTATTAACAAAGCAGTGGTTACTTGATTCGTTTAGTAAATTTGGTGTTTTTCAACCAATATATTTTTCTTTTTTTAATTACAATAACGTAAACCATTTGAATTTTACTTTGGTATTTTCCTATGACCGTAATAGGTTGTGGACTTGACCCATAATTTGTTAGCTAAGGAAGATAAGGTCAATCCAAAAACCGGATTAGAGAGGTGGTACCTACCCACGTGGTTCTCGGTAATAAAAATATGTTTATTTGTAGAACTTTATTTTAATTTAAAAAAAATTACATACAATTTGTTGATTATAATTTTGTTTGTTGTATTCAGCAACAGGCACTATGTCGGGCTGTGGGTAACAGTGAAATGAAAAAAACATTGTTGCATTCTATGTGCTGTGAGTGGGAAGTACATAAAAGATTTCTTTGCCGGCATCAAAAGCACACAACGCTCAGAAAGCTTGAATAGTTACTTGAATCGTTTCCTGAAAACAAGGCTTCGTTTGTATGAATTTGTTAGACAGTATGGTAGGGGTGTATCAAGAATCTGAGAAACCGAAGCCTATGACAATCATTATTCTGAAAATAGTACCCCAGTGTTGACCACTACACTACGCTGCTTAGAGCAGCACACTGCCTCACTGTATACCAGGTCAATTTTTTTTAAAGTGCGGGATCATATAAAGGCCGAAGGACTCTTCTTCGTGATCCAAAAAATTGAGCACAATACTCATTCGAGTTATTATCTGTTGAAATACACAAAACCAACATCTAGTTGGAATGTGATATATGAATATCAGACTCACACCATCAAATGCAATTGCCTAAAATTACAATATGTTGGACTTCCTTGCTCACACATCATAACAGTTTTGAAAACTGAACACATAACAGAGTTCCCTCCTTGTACTATTCTAAAACGATGGACAATTACTGCAAAATCTGCTAGCCCACCGAGCTTTGTGCCTGAAACGTCAACAACCATATCAATTTCTTGTCGCTATGCTGGATTAATGTCAATGTGTAGCCGGATGTGTTACTACGGTACACAATTGCCTGAGGACGCACATGAGCTTCGAACAACAATAACTGCAATAACCAACCGCATGAAATAACTTCATGATACACTCGAAGCAAGACAGGTGTCAGCATCACATGACACACATAATAACACTGTGTCGAACAGAAAATATGGTGTCGTCGATCCCAAGACAGTGACAACCAAAGGCAATCCGGGCCTTATACGGAAGAACCTACCAATAGCTCCACGACGATGTAGTAAATGTCGTGGCACTGGACATACTATTCGTAGGTGTCCGCAGCTTACATGCCTTGCGGACGACCCCCATGATGACATGCCCTTCTCACAACCTGGTAGCTCCCAACATCCCATGCCATCAACTCAAGAACCCGACCAATGGAATCCAACTTACAATTGCAATGTCCTCTGATATCAGGTTTCATACATTATAACATTTTAATTACTTTGGGAAATTCATCAAATTACCAACACGATTTTCATTTTCGTTTTTAATTTTTTTTAACAGCAGGTGAGGGAGACACAAAGGCTGTTGAGGGGCACTGAATGATGAGAATGAAAAAAATTATGAGTGCTTTGCAGATTGACCTTTCTCGTAAGCTGAAAGTTAAATGTAGATTGGTACAGTGGAGGAGCGAAGGTGTTGGATCATTGAAGCTTAATACAGACAGAGCTTCCAAGAAAAACCCAGGGATTGCAGGGAGAGGAGCTGTGGTGCATAATGAATGGGGTGGCATTGTTGTGGCTACCTCATTCTTTGTATGGGCAGTGCTCTAACACCATTGAAGAATTTAGAGCATTGTCCAATGGATTGAAGCTTGTTTTGGCATATGGTTTGACTTGTTGCAGGTTTGAAATTGAATGTCAATAATCAGAATTTTGGTGAATGATGTTCTGGGTATTACTGACTATCTGTGCACATGTTTGAGCTATTTGACACATATTAGTGGCTTCTTGAGGGGTCTGCATTATAGCTTGGTGCATATTTTTCGGGAGGTGAATGCGAGTGATGCTGATACTCTTGCTGGGCAGGCGGCAAAGAGTAGAAATTCAGTTGATTTTTCGATGGGTTTGAGATTGCCTTGTGATGTTACCTTCGTTCTGTTATCTGATCAACAAAGTCTCCCTGTTTTGCAAAAAAGAAAGAGGGTGGTCTTCGACGATAAGGTGTAATAGGAGCTGCTGCTGCAGCCTTTGTCTTGGATTATTAAGTGTTGATTTGTTTGAAACAATGGGAAAAGATAAAAAGCTCTTTATTGTTGATACGTGCTTATGGATTTGGACTGTGATGGGGATTTTTGCTGAAACTTTGGAGTTTGATGTTGTGTAGTTTATGCTTTGCATTGTTAGTTTTGCCTTTTACTGGGTATGAATGGGCGTCTGTGCCTTTTCCTTTGTTTCTTGTCAATATTTTGCATTATGAATAAATAAAATTCCCTTTTGATTAAAAAAAGTAATAATAATAAGATCCCTGCTTTTGATTCAATTGTGCACGACCAATAGATTAATACTTCTTTTAACATTTTTTAGGTGAGTATGACTACATGTGCTTTGTACTGCTTTTCTTGACAATATATTGATCAAAGAAGTAATTACAAGAAGCAAAGAACAAACAGTTCTACAAATTTCAAAAATAGTTGTAATCCTTCAAGATGATTAAAACCATATTAAGCTACAAAATTGTGTCTGCTAATCTTCAGTCCAACTCTTGAACTCCCAGACAGCTCCTGATGCAGAATCCCCAAATCAGAAATAAACCAGTACAACACCCATTCAGTCCCAGCTGGTTTGCTATGTACCCAAACTCAGCTCCTGCACCTTTGGTAACAGCCCAGCTCACAGCAATAGTCTGCTAGAATAGCAGACAACTATTGAAACAAAGCAAAACAACAAACCAGTCCAGCAGCCAAGCATTAAGACCAGGACTAACCCTCCACATTAGCATCCCAGCAGCTATCTTCAAAGTCAATCCACCAGAAAATACAAAATCCATCATAAATAGACCAATGCAATCCAGTTCAAATAAAAAACCAAGACTCAGCTCTATACACCAACTGCCCAGACACAAAACTTGCCCACACAGTCTGGCAGAATATAAATCATCACAAAAATTGGCTTTAATCCTTCAAAAGGCTCAAAGCAACTTATCCTCCAACTACAAACAAGACCTCATGCTCAGCACACTATCACCCCAGACACATACTAGACCAATCAGATCAACTGCCCAGTCTTCCATCAACCGTTCTAACCTCTCCTCCATCATCCAAATCCTTGCCTTTGGTCACAAACCACAAGTCTCCTTTTCCTTGTAGTACTCAGTCCAAAATGATCCTGATGAAGAATTAATCTGCCAGACTTAACAGCCAGACTGGTATGAGAAGATAACTCAGTAGATGCTCCCATCTGAACATCAATAGAGGCCAAAAAATCAGCTAAAACATGTCAACGTTTCTAACTACTAGCCAATATATTTAACAACCATCTACCCAACATCTACAACACCCTTGCCAAAATGCCAAATATTACTATAAAACAAAAGATTCACAAAAATAAAATACACAAAACCAATGTGTCATTTGTTGATGTACTCTTTAAAGTCCTTATAAAAACAATCTAATTATGACTCCAGACACTGCAATGACCCTTTCGTTTCATCCTCAAACTTTTCAAATCAGGCCTCCAACTTTTCAACCATTTGTTGAAGTGGTTGTCGACCCTCACTAGTGCCAGCATCAGAACCAACTTGACTAGTCCCAGCTTGACTACCCATAACCTAAGGCACCGCTGCTGCCTGCTTCACACACTTGCCCTGTTTCACACCCAGAATAGCTTCCACACTTTTATTAAGTGTACCCATACCCATTGGATTCATGGGATAAATAAAACTGTCATTCTGCTGAAATTCAACCACATTATGCTTCAAAATCTTGGAAACTAATATTGGAAATGGAAGACATGGCCTGTCATCCTCAACAGCAGATGCTTCACGAACATGGTTGAATATGTAAAGGGATAGATCAATAATAACCTCATGTTCCGCAATAGCATATAATAGTTGGGTCGTATCGTATGCAATCTCAACAGTATGCCCCCTCGGATGTATATTACAGGCAACAATTCGGTTTATCATCCTATACGTTGGAGTAAGGTCAGTGTGAGCAATTTTACTTTTCTCATTCTCCCAAGGGACACTCCCAATACAAATACGTTGAATAACCGTCGCCATTTCAGGAGCCTACTCCTTACTTGAATATGGAAAGACAATGGAATTCTCAGGAATGTCTGGTCTATCAATTTTTAATATATTTGAAATAAGATCAGGCGAAACAGTGATGGATTTCTTCCTAACCAGTGTCTTAAATGTCAGCTCATTCTCATTTTACTCATGAACATTTGCATAAAAAAACTTAACCAGTTCAACATATGTTTTATCATCCACATTCACATCACACAAAGGTTCCCATTTCCGAGCCCGAAGTATTTTAAGGGAATCCACCCTCCCTACTAGCTCATCAAGGTAAACACCACGCTTAATTAACAGAGGACGTTTAACAATGAATGAATCATACCTCTTCTTAGCATCTTTATCCACAAAGAGTTTGGCATTCCCAGAACTCTCCCTGCTAACCTCCTTCTTCCGTTTCTTCGCTTCTCCGCTTCTCCGCTCGACATCACCACAGCTCCAAATGTGATTCTTTCACTCTTCTTCAACAAAGATTCACAACGAACATTCACAATGCAAATTTTCACTCTTCTCCGAATGAAGATTGAGGTTTATGGAATTGGGAGATTTTGAATGGGTTTTGTAGGATTTTCAATGGATTTTGTAGGATTTTTAATGGGTTTGAAATGGGTATTGTCGGATTTGAAAGGGATTTTGAATGAGAATGGAAGGCGCAAGCAATTTAGGGGTAATTTTGTGGGATTTGGGGATTTATTTGGGTAAGCCAATGTTTGTTTACTACAAAGCCCCCCTTACAACACTTAAATTTATTACTCTTTGTGGGCATTTAAGTAAATACATCAACTTTTGATCTATCCTATTTATTTTTGATCGATCGCAATCTCACTTGCTCCTTAAACTTCTCCAGCAGTAACTCCTTGATCGATCATTATACATAATTGATCGATCGCCATCCCACTGGCACCATAACCTTCTTCATCACTAACGCCATGATCGATCAATATACATAATTAATCGATCGCAATCCCACTGGCACCATAACCTTCTTCATCAGTAACTCAATGATCGATCAATTATGTATAATTGATCGATCGCAATCTCACTGC
>CAUOFW020004349.1:0-31702 GCA_963454935.2 Ilex paraguariensis | reverse complement strand
TTTTTTTAAAATTAAATAGGTTAAACGAGTCGTGTTTCGTGTTAAAATTTTTTTTCCGTTTATTAAATGTGTCGTGTATGAGTTTATACATTTTTTACACGTTATCCATTTAACCTGATATGTAACCGTTTAATCCGACACGACTGATACCCCTAAATCTTATTCACGATGCCGACTAGCCTTTTTTGTCTTTTCCGACAGTATTCGTAAGAAGTAAATTATGCCCTTGAAGTTTGGGGTTAATTACTAATTATGCCACTGGACTGGTTTACAATGCGTCTTATCCAGATAATTAATGTATTTGACTGCACTTAAGGGATGTGAGCGTGAATCTTGCTAGCATGACCTAAATATTCATTGCGGTGGTTACGTCAGAGCATGATTGGAGTCGGGAGTATCGCGATTTATTGTTGATTGCAGTATTAAATGGTGGATTACATAGTTATAACAGATTAAGACTCTTTAATTCAACCTTATACAATATTTGGTTACCAAAAATATTATGTATTAAATATAGTCTTATTTTTAATTCTTATACAAATAATACACTACTTTTCCAAATAATACTTAGTGTTGATCTAATGATTTTTATCAAACCACATAATTATATCAGTAAATTATGTCATATTTTTATATCTAAATAACATTACTCATAAAGTAATATTATAAATTTTGTGCATCACTCACCAATATTTTAAAAATCAAACTTAACAACTATCCCAAAATTTTGGGGTCTATTTGGTTTGCGTTTCAAAAACTAGTATCTGAAAATAGTTTTTGAAAATTTTTTTAAGAAAGTGGTTTTGATATTTGTTGAGATAAAAAATTTATTTGGTTAGATGATTTCAAAAACAATTTTACAATACAGAAAATAGTAAAACCTGTTTGAAAAGCCTAAATATATATTTGAACAATAATTCAAACATTAATAAAAATATATAAAAAATTTATTTTTATATTGACAATTTCATAATGTATATAAATATATTATATATTATGAGAGAGAGGAAGAAGTTAAAAAAAAAATGAAGAAATTTAATGCTAAGAAGATTACCTCATTAAAGTCCAAAATTGTTCTCCTTGTTTTCAAAATTTCCAAAAAATACTCTGAAAACAAGCTAAACTTGTTTTCTGTTTTTTTTGACTCAAATCTCATTTTTTCTCAAAATTTTGAGAACAAAAAAATTAAACAAATAAGTTTTTGATATTTTTGAAATTTTGAGAACAAAAAATAATTTTTGAAAAACTAACCAAACATGACCTTGATTTTGCACTATAGGAGAAAATCCCCCAGTTAGATTTTCCACTGTTAAACACTTTTTTCTTCCTTTCTTTGATCACGAGATTGACTACTTTAATTAGTGTAGTTTAATCACAATTGGTCCACATGTGTACCAATCCAAAATGCTTTGTCCTATATTTTTGGGTTAAACACTATTACAAGAATAGAAACGACGAAATTCAAATATATAACCATAAAAATTAATAACAATGCAGTAATCATTTAATCAACCGCTAACTTCTCCGTTCAACAAGTTGACTACATATAAATTATATTTCATTATGTATCTGCCATATGAATTATATTTGATATCAAATGTCACACTCAGCAATAAGGTTCTTGATTTTCCACTTGTAATTCCAAATTTTCTCTTAGTCAAATCCAAATTATGCCTAGATTCCAGCTAAATTATCAATGATTAAATATACCCAAAAGGATTATAATTCAAATGATAAGTAGCCAATTATTGTGAGGTGGAGAAACATAAGATTTATAACAATGGACTTTATTTTCAAGTTACCATTGCTGAAAAAATATGAACCATTTCACTAGGCGAGGGCATGGGCAAGTGAATGAACATAAAAACAAACACCAACCAACCTAGTTTTTCAGACCCGGGTAAAAGTCAAGTTCCCCAATTTTTTATGAGAGAGAGAGAGAGAGAGAGAGAGAGAGAGAATAAGAGAATATGGGGAAAGAGAATTACTCAAAACATTGCATGGTTTAAATTGGTTCATCTCCTGCCACATTCATTTTAAGGTCAATCAAATGCATAAGATAATGCGACGTAAACAGTGTCCTTTCCCAACCAACTACACCAGGAATATGTTTCGAAATTAAAACCTACAACTGTTCATATCATAGAATCATAGCTCTATTGTTCCATAGTCACAATACTAGAACACATCTTTCAGATCCCATCTATTGACTTTTGGCATCAATAGATTGCACTTTGTTATAAGGTTCCTACTTCCAAAACGATTCTTCGTTGGAATACTATACATGTCAAGAAGCCAAAAAGAATTGACTTATAAGGGCTTAAGAAAGAATGAATACCTTGAAAAATGGAAGAACAAATGTCAATCAGGTTCATCCCCATAGTGCTAATCCAGTGGCTTCAGATTTGTTTTGGGAAGGACAAAACCAAATCGGCTCTCCTCGAAAGAAAATTCAATGTCTTCACCAAGAGGAAAACAAGGGGTAGCAGGGGTCATAGCTGTCTGCATGGCAACTGAAACAGTTGAAGGAGTAGGTGGCATTGGAATTGGCATCGTCCTCGGGGTACTGATCTCCTCATCAACAACCGAAATTTCCTTGGTCGGAGTTGCCTCGGGAGTTTTGCTATTGGGGGGTGTTCTTTTAAGTGGTTCATGTTCTGTTCTGATCCCATTTTGTATATTGACATTGGACAATAATGCAGAAGATACAGGAGATAGGGGCTTCCTTAACGGTGCTGATTTAATTTCCTGTGTGTTTGACGAATTGAAGGAATGCTGCTTTCCTGCAAGACCAGTGGCGTCTAGGTTTCTCTTAGCTGCATAAAATTCACACCATAGAATAAAAGAGAGCACTAATATAACCAAAATAAGAATAAGTGTATTAAAAACACATGAGACTATATAAAGCACATAACTTTGAAGTGTGGATTGCAGCAGCCTGGAAATCGTATGCTGCTACAATCTGATTTCACTGAATTATATAGGGGCAGATAATGGAGGTTCCAGCATCATTTACAAAGTGGTTAAATTGCCTGGTTATGGTGCTTGAATATCCTCCCTTCCAACACGCCCAGACGAATTTGCATCCCACAAAACAATCAACTATAAGAAAAATTACTTTAAAATGATAAAGTTTGAAGTGACTACCAGAGGATAGAGACTGATTTTGAAAAGTTTGCTGCTTCACACGGTTACTCTTTTTGAGGATAGAAGAAGAATGACCAATTTTCTCAGCATTTGCAATTTGAAGCATCGCTCCTCCAAGTGAGAATCTGTTGTTATATGAACCACCCATTGAAGGTCTAGAAACTTTCTTCCCACTTTTTGTTGGACTTGGTTTTGAGCCAAACAGTGCTTCCTGCTCTGCGATCAACAGTCCCTGAAGTCTCTTCTGGTCCTAAAATACAAATAATAAGTGCTCGGGTTAGATAAACCTATTCATTAATTCCAGTCTTGCAGGATTAGGTAGCCAACGAGACCCATACCCTCTGCCTTTGACGCTCTTGCTCTTTCTCCTGCTTTAGGACACTGTATTGTTCGAGCATGGAAAGAAGACGAACCTGGGTGATCAAATATATCATGAGAAGAATCTGAACAATTTTCAGGAAAGATTACTAATAATCACAAGCAAATGAGATGCAGTGGACTGAGAACAATTTTGAAAAAAAATCAGTGCAAGTGCTTACACCATCATATGAGAACTCAACTCCTCTTTCCTTCTCCCAAGTTCTGGCTTTTGCGGTCAATGTCTCCACCATTGCTGCTCCAACACAAACCAGATCAAGAATAAACTCATGAAAATGCCCGATGGTAAAAACAAAGATATTTTATGCATGATAAAATTTTATGCTCCAATTTCTTTTCTGCATCAAATATGTCTATGAATTTACTGCACCAATGTTTCCGAATGGAAGTAAAAGTGGATTCAACTGGCTATAACAGAAATAGAATGCTAGGACACTACCTCATTTCAACTTTTTTTTACTGGGACCCAAAAACAGACATCTTTTTCAAGTCTAATATAGATATACTAGTCATAATCCATGCCTGAAGGCACAATAAAATATAAAATTGGAGCGTCCAAAAAATCGATCTCATTATATTAAATTTTTTCAAAATATATTAACTACAAATTAAATAAATATTAAATGATTAAATATATGATAGAAATGAATGGTGTGATATTTTTAGGGAGGAAATATAAAAATGATTAAATATGTGATAGAAATGAGTAATGTGATTTGACGTTTGAGTATGACAAAAGGATGATGGGTGAGGTAAATGATTGATGATAATTTTGAGGAGAAAAATATGACTGGGATAAAATTCAAACACACTCCTGTTTTATTATATAGATATAAATGAGAAATCTGAATTGAAATTTAAAACATCTTTTCCCAGCATCAAGCATAGCATCCCACGATCATAGGTTTGTTCATTTGTGAAGCCAAAAAAAAATGGAAGCAAATAAATAATAAAAACAATGATAAAATACAAACTTATTTACGTAAATCGAGGATCAACAAATCTTCAACCCCACAAGTATAAAGATAAGGATATAAATGCTAATTAAACAAGATGTTTACCAGGAATTTTGTTTACCAAAGCTCGAGCTTTCTCTGCACGCTTCAAAATAAGATGTGTGCCCCTTCCAGCATTATAACGGTTGTCATCCTGTAATAACGGCATATTTCAGAACAGGGAAGCATGATTGGAAAAGTAAAGTGAAAATCATTCACAAACAACAAAAACTCCAACCCTGTTGTACTCCTCTAGCCAGCACTCCTCTTCACATGCAGCCAACCACTTTTCAATCTTTTCAAGTATGTCTGTCCTACTAAAAGCTTCCTCTTTAACCTTGGATATCTGAAGCTCAATTTGTTCCAGAAGGTAGGAAGGGTCAAGTGCCCCTGCAAATGAGATTACACCAGCAATAATATTGATTTCCACATAATAATGAGGCTAATTTAGGAGGAAAGATGTGTTGAATCTTACGTACTAGATTATTTAACAATTTTAAAACACAGCTCACATGGCTGGCTCATTCGCTCCTTAGCAGCTCACAGCTTGATGTTATCTCAAGAAAAAAATTAAGGTTGTCCTCCGGAGGGAATCACTTATATTATAGTTTTAACTTTTAACCACCACATCTATTTTCCTGAATATATTGAATTGGACTCTTACCACACTCTACAGCTTCAACAGAATAATCTTGTGCATGTGCTTTTGCAACCATGTGTGCCGTTCTACAGAGTTCCTCTAAATCCAACTTCTTTTTCAGGAGAACCTCTTTAATTTTACTTGATTTTATCTGTTGCAGCCTCAACACTTCTGCCTCAGCCTGCAAAGGAATATTTTAATGCTATTGTTACTCCCTAACATAAACTTGACATATGTCAAGGTATCAGGTACATGTGCATGAATGAAAATCCGTTCTATAAAAGGAATTACATACAAAGTTGATGAATTCCAAAGAGAGAATGTTGGGCTCAGAAATTTCATCTTCTGAAGCTCCTATATTCTGAGTAACATTCTGAAACTTTTGCTGCTCCTGAATTGGGGTATCCATCAAACACCACAGCTCCACCATGGTAGTAGCAAGATCTTGAAGCTGAAGCAGTTAACAGGGTCAGCAGGGCCAAGTAAAGACAGTGTGAACATCACATAGTGAGGCTAAATCTTTACTAACCCTTTGCATTCTCTGTATTTTGACCTCTTTCAAACTACAAATTGCAGCAGCCAATCTCTCAATTGTATCAACGCTTATGTTTTTTGTACTGCTGGAACCATCTAGAGTGGGATGAATCTCACTAACTGTGTGTTTGAAATCCGTACCAAGTACCAAACATAGGGATTCCAAAGTGTTCAAGTGGTCGAGCACCTGCTTCAGACGATCACCCTGCGCAATAATTACACCAAGTTCAGAAATGATCTCAATGAGACAATTTTGAGTACAAAACCTATAAATATGACAAACTTCTACAAATGCAGAACTGCAATATTACTTTTAAAACCCCTGTCCTACCTACCCAAAAAGAAATCCATGCCTCATAGTAATGCTGTCAAATGTCATGTATGATAATAGTCAATAACTGGGAACAAGTGGAAAACAAAAAAGAAATTGAACCTTCTCTTTTTGGAGTGTGACCGACTGTCTTTGTAACTCTTCAAGTTGTTTTAAGGATAAATCACTCTCATCAATTGCCATCGTGAATAGATTATCTTCTGTGGATCTACAAAGCTCCTTTGAAATATTATGTATTTGATCCAGAATTTCTACAAATTGACGTCTCCTCTCATTTTTTCTCTTTCGCATCTCATCTAGTTGAGGCGTAATTAGTTCAAGCTCTTTCTTCAAGCTTGCAGTGCTTTGTTCAAACTGCAGACATGAAAGCAATTGGAAAAGATTGAAACTAATCAAAAATACTTCTTATGTGTGATTAAAGAGGGGCTGAAGTCTATGCTAAGGCTCCTAACCTTCCTTATATGTACTGGTCGCTCGCCCAATGCTGCACATAGGTATGCAAGCTCTGCTTCAGAGTCAGCAACTGCTTGACGCATCTGAGCCCTACAACGGTTTGCCTGGTCCACTTTCCTTCTATATGCTTCAAGGCACTCTTGTTCAAGTTCAAGAAGCATCGTGTCCCTTTCAACATCAGGCTCCCCAACTTCATCCCATATTTTCTGATTCAGATAACAGATTGTGAAATACAAAACTAAACATCACCATTCGATGATATTATCACAAGGTTGCTAGAGAAAAGGAAAAACATCTAATCGGCGTACAAAGGTCCAAGAATTGGCGCAAAAAATTTCAAACCTGTAATTCAGAGAGAAGTGAACCACATGTGGTTTCCATATGAGAAGGCGGATCATTATGGTGGTTATACATGTTGAAGCAATTGTTCCTGCAAAAAGATAGGAAAAAGGAAAAGGAAAACAAAAGAAAAAGGAAAACTAGCATCACCGACATATGCAATTATATCTGGAAAAATAAACAGCAAATTATGCTGCAAAAAACAAAGCATTAGAACAACTGCCACTACGAAAGATTTCATACTTTCTCGACCTAAGATTAAGTATTTCCACAATCATCAAAGCCATCACCGTATTAGGCCCTCTCTACTGAGTTTGGTCCGCTCTACTTCTTGCCCTTCACGAGTTTTAGATTTCTGTGCACTTGAAATTACAGATCGGGCTTTCTTCAGATTTAATGCCTAAGGGGACACCTCTTTGGAACTGTCCCTTTTATTTTCATCAACAATTCATCCTTCTTATCACATTTCTTTCTTAATTGGTCCGTGTGCTTATATATTCAGCTCTCTCTCTCTCTCCCTCCCTCTCTCTCTCTAATTATCTATTGTAATAACAAAATTTGAAACCGACATGTACGGTATTTGTGCAGCACTTCCAATAACCAATATCAACACGGAAGTTTAGCTAATGCTCTGTTTGTTTAGCAAGAATCTAAAAAAAAACACAATCATATTTAAAACCATAAATTCCTCATTACTGAGGACGGCCACACACACACAAAAGCTGAACTCAACAGAGACAACACTAGGCATTCTTTCCATTGCTATCCTCCAATTCTTCCATCAACGAAACAAAAACAGAGCAACGCAGTCCAATCCGAATACACATGTAAATTTCGATAATCAAATATAATCCAAACCACAAAAAAAAAACCTGATTAGGCAACTTAATTACCGGAGAACAGTAGTATTGTGGCCGTAAAATGACGTATTCGCCGATAGATGATAGGTTTCAGGCTGAGAGGATGATGAGGCGTTTGCGATTGCAAGTGGCTGTCTTCGCAGATTTTATGGCTTGATAAAACCCTTGAAAAAAGCGTAACGCATTTTGAACTGTGGCGGTGAGAGAGGGAAATGGATATACATATATATATAGAATTGGAAGGCCGTTTTGTTTCTGGAATGGAAAGCACAGTTTGTGTGCGTTTTTCATGTAGGAGTTTTGGCGCTGATGTTTGGATTGATGTGGGGCCCGAATCATTTATTTGAATTTCAAACAATATTTTTCCTTATTTTTTGGAATGAATTTATACAACAGGATTTTTGCATTTACTTTTTGCGTATCCTCCTTTTCCTTAACATATATATTGATTTTGTGTAAATATAATTTTTAATTTGCGATTCTTGGTATGTAAATTTGTTGAATTTTTTTTTATACATTTCTACTGTAGAGAAGAGGAGCTACACACCCCCCCCTCCCCCCGCCCCTCAGTCGTCAAGTGATCCCTACATAAATAGCTTAGCATCATGCGAAAAAAGGGTACACACGCGGCAGCTGGTCTATTTAGAGTATTTTTAATAATGTTATTTAAAATATTTAATCAAAATATATTTAAATATTATATTATTTATTTTAACTAATCACTTTTTTAAATTTATTTCAAAAATACTATGTATTTTACCTAACCAATTCAACTAATTTTCAATAATAAAATTTAAAAAATAGTAATTCAATTATATATTATACAAATTTAATCAATTATGGGCTACAAGAATAAATATCATAAAATATTGGAGGGATTTTGCTTTACTTTTTGGGATTTTTTCTGATTTTTTTTATGAGAATTTTGCTGCATTTTTTGGGAGTGTAGCTAGAAGTTTGACGATGAAACCTCTCAGAACAACTCATCAACCCAAATCACACGCCCCAAAAAAATTGCAGACCCAATTCAATGCTAAATCACCGAATCCACTTGCAATCATTCAACCTTAAAATCACACATTTTTTGCAATTACACAAACAGAAGAAGATGAAATGGAAAGAATTTTTGAGACATACCAACAAAATCGTGCAAGAATCACAATGAACAGAGGCTCACTTTTCCTTCTTCGTGTTCACCTTCGTTGTCTTTGACTTCATTTCCACAAAGCATTTAGTAGAAGGCACATTAACCTAGCGCTTTCCTCCAACGATAGACGCAGCGAGGACCACTTTTTATCGATGAGATTGTTGCTGCTTCTCTCTCGATGAAGCCTTCTGCGATGAAGTCTTTGGCGGCGTTGTTGACACAAAAAATAGAATAACGAACTTCTTGGTCCTAGCCAGCCAAATGATGATAATGAGAAATAATTAATCCTTTGGAGACAATATTTAACAATTGTTTATGTAAAATAGCTAAAAAAATGTATTTTATGGAGGCCCTTAAAGTTACTCTTACATCTTAAATTTCCGTACTCTAGTCAGAAAAAAAATATTGATGTCGTGTCATTGTTTATTATTTTTATAAATATTTTTATTATTATTATAAGTGTTTTGTATATGATTTAACTCACCAAAAATATGAAAATATCAATTAAAATAATAAAATTTATCGGTATAATACCATTTTTTTTGGGAATACCGTAGTCAAGGATTGGTTCCTTATCGTATATGCGTCATTTCATTTAACATGTGGCAGGCAGGTACTGAAAGAGGGAAAGGCCATGTAATATGAAGAGTTTTTTTCACTACTTTGGGATTGGGATGCGCGTCATGGTGATGGAGGCGGCAATTCGATTGATTGGCACATCGACGTTCTTCCGAAAACTTAGATGCAACTCGTATCAATTATGAGTGGAAATGAATTCCAACAGGAGTGGGAAACTCATTACTGTAGATTACAACCTGAAATAACACATAATTAAACGAAATAGCACATAATTATCTCTCAAAGTCTCATCTAACCGCAGACCTAATGTGCATAAGATAATGTGCGGGCTCGATCCTGCACGATATATAAAATATTGGGAACAGATCTCTCCCCTGGTGAACTCTGAGTGAGCCGGTTGAGTGGCCAAACACGCTGCTCGAAACAACCTTCGAGGTACGGTGGCAACCTGGAACGACAAAGGAAGACCTTGGGAAAGGAAGAACGATCCTGTACGTGTGGAAGGTATTTCCTGGAACAAAGGAGAACAAGTTAGAAGGGCGCCGGAGTGTTTTCCGGCGTATCCCCTCCGACGGTCTAGTCAGTCTTTGAATGAGAGAGAGGAAGGAGAAAACACTGAGAAGGATATTCTGTAGTGGAGAGTTTGTGATTGCATACCCGCTTTGTCTTTTGGGAGGGGTATTTATACCTTAGAAGCTCATGATTGCTGTCAGTGTGGTCAACAGGTGATTATCAGGCACAGGTAGCGTGTGTAATCATTTGATGAGGAATGTCTTCTCTAATTGACTGCTCGGGGTCCCGAGCAATCAATGCTGAGTTGTCGGGACGCCGACGGTACAATATGCTCCTTTCGGGAAGGATGCAATAAATACTCTGTAATAGGAGCATTTATTATCTTTCATATCCGAACCTTACCGCATTGAATGCGGTCTCATCAACAGAAGGGTGCAATTAATTGTTTGCTTTCCCAAGTCGCGTGCCAGCAGTGGCATGCGGTTTGTCTGCTTCGGATGTGACATTATTTGCCACGCGTCCATCCCTTATTGGCTGTTACGTCGGTATTCCAGAACGTTCTGACATTACTTGTGTAAGAAGAGGTCATGATGAATAGTCCAGACTGACATAGGCTGATGTCCAGTACGTCAGTAACTTTATCCGGGAGTAGAGGAAGCGTCCAGGATGGAGTGACCCTCGGCACCGAGGACAGGATCTCCTCGGGGACCGAGGGTGGTATGTTCCCCGAGGTACACGGTGACCAAGGGCACGTGTTTGTTGTATAATACACCGAATGTGTGATCCTATATGAGAGGTACCTCGGGGGTAAAGACGTTCTTTGCCGATGGTGCTTATATCCGGGCAACACTGTTCCAAATCCCCGAGGACACGTGTCTTCATCTTAGGGCTTTTCAGAAGAGTCCCATCAACTGCCCCCCAGCCTTCGATCTTCTGACACCGAGGACACGCGTTGTAAGGAGACGAAGGGTTTTCCAACTGCCATCCGTCCTTCATTATGGCCTCGAGCAGCTTTCCCCGGCTTGGGACGTCGTGCGCATTAAATGCGCTGTTTTGGTTCTCCCGCCCAATGATGACAGTTTCCCCCTATATAAAGGGGGTTCTTCTCCGGTTTCTATCGTTTTGCCATTCCGATCTCTGACCCAGAATACGCCTTTTCTGATCTGCTCGCCGGAGTTTTTGTTTCCTCAGCCATCGTCGACAGCATCTTCTCTTAAAACCTCAGTCAGTAAAACCCATTGTTGACTCCTGATCCTTCCGGTGCGAGTTATTTTCAAAGTTTTTCCTGAAAAACTCCGTTTTCGACGTCTTCTGGTGAGTTTCACAACCTTCTTCTTTATCGTCCCCCTAGCCTTCTTGTTTTCCGATTGAACAGTGGTGTCATCCGGTCGGTTCGTCTTGATTTAAACCCTCGGGGAACTTCCTCAGGTTTTCAAGAGAGAACACCTTTTTCCTTCCCTTTCTTTTAGAGATGCCGCGTCGTCGCCCTGTTCCCGAGAATCCATCGGCTGGTCCCTCGGGGTCAGGGAAATACAAGGTGACAGGCGAGGCGCAGATCGATAGGTTCAGGGCGAAGTATGGCATCCCCCCGAGCGTGGACGTGGTGGGCTTTAACCCTTTGTGGAACTCTCCTACCTTCGGGGCCGCGGATGCCATGCCTTTTTATACCAAGGCCATCATAGAGGGTGGCATTAGGTTTCCTTTACCCCCCCTGCTTCTTCAGTTCCTGTCTCGCTTCCGTCTCTTCCCCGGGCAATGCTGCCTCAACGTCTTTCGGATAATTATGGGGGTCCTAGAGCTCAATAGGCGCCTCGGGGTGAATATTGGGCTCAATGATCTCCTTTTCTGTTACTCCCTCCTAAGAGTCATGCCCCACCAACATTTCTACCTCAAAGCCAGGGACCCCTCCATGTACCTTGTAACCCATCTTCCTGACTCGGACAAGGGGTACAAGGACGACATCTTGATCTTCAAGGGATGTTGGGAGAGGGGTGTTGGTCCCGAGTACAATGACTTATTTTGCCCTCGGGAATGGAGAACGACAAGTACGTCGGTTCCTTTGGGTTTTTTATTTGTTTCTTGGGACTTCTCATGCTTATGACAATCTTTTTCGTTGTGCAGATATTCCTTCTCGGGAAACAGCTCCACCCCCTCGGTCGCTGGTCAATTTTGCCGACCTAATAACGGTTTGGAGTTTCACGGGCGCCGACGGATTTGGCCGAGCTGCCCATAATCTGCTGCACTATACCCCTGGGTATAAGAAGTTCTCACAGCTCCCTCAACCTTTCGAGCCTTCGCAGTGGTCAGAGCTCTTTGATCAGGCGGCGAGGCTAGAGGTCGAGCAGAACTTGGAGGAAGACCCGGATCGGGCTTCAGAGGGAGAGGTAGAGGCAAACCCTCGCAGCCGGGAGAGGTCGAGGGACGGCCGGCGGTACTCCGGCAGGAACCAGCTCTGCCCCATCATCAAGGGTTCCTGATCGGGGTCAGGTGCGAGATCGGGACCCTCAGGTGGAGGAGGAGAGGAGGGTGAAGCATCGGCACGATGGCCTCAGCCGAGGACCCAGGGTGCCTCCCGCTCAGCAGCAAAGCGGGAGGGATCGTGGATTACCCTCTACTCCCTCACAACAGCAGCAACCGCAGCAGCAAACTCGACAACAGCAGCAACTACAGCAGCCCCGACAACAGCAGCAGCAGCAGCAGCAGCAACAGCAACAGGCTACTCCTTCCCTCCCATCCACAGTGGAGGCCGCGGTGTGGAATCCTCGGGCTACTGATCACATGAACCGAGTGATCAGGGTCGATGATTCCATTCTGCAGGATCCCCATGTCGCCTATGCAGTGAGTGAGACATTGCATTTTGAGGCTGACATGGAGGCTCATCGGGGGCGATCAACCAACGTGTTGTTCCGCTCCATGATCCAGAACTCCCTGGTGGTGAGTTTATTCC
This sequence comes from Ilex paraguariensis, assembly GCA_963454935.2. Lineage (NCBI taxonomy): Eukaryota > Viridiplantae > Streptophyta > Magnoliopsida > Aquifoliales > Aquifoliaceae > Ilex > Ilex paraguariensis. The sequence goes on along the minus strand of CAUOFW020004349.1, from coordinate 18,839 downwards.
CGTTTTGATCCCTTCACTCTTGTTTTCTATTTTTGTGTTTTAACACTCTTTCCTTCCTTTACAGGCTGCCCAGCAGATTTCTATCATTGCTGGCCGGTACCACGCGTCCAGGATGGACCTTCAGAGGGCCAAGGATCAGAAGGGGAAGCGGAAGCTGCCCTTGCTCGGGCAACGGAAGATGTTGCTGCCAGGGATTCTACCCTGGCGGGGCAGGCTGCCCAAATAGAGCAGCTCCTCAAGGACGCTGAATCGGCCAAGTTGGGCGCTGAGAAGCTAAGTGCCGCACTTGCCGATGCTGAGAGGAGGATTACTGAGCAAACGCAGCGGCTCTCGGCTGCGGAGGAGAGGGCAGTGGGCTCCGAGGAAAGCTGTCTGGCCCTTACCCAGGAGCTAGACAGGATCAGAGCCGAGGAGCTGAACCGGAAGTCGGAGCAACAACTTCTGGAGGAGTTTGCCGATGACGTGCTCCCCGCTCTTGAAGAAAATAGCAAAGAGTTCTTCAAGAAAGGGTGGGACGAGGCGCTCCAGGCTGCTGGAGTCCCGTCAGACTCCCCTCTCTTCCAAGTGCACAAGTATGTGCCCTCGGCAGAGATGGAGCAGGCAGAAGCACAGGTTGCTGCCGAGGATGAAGCCCCTACACCGATGCAAACCTCGGCTGATGCTCCCGAGACGGTGATAGTGGACTTGTCCGAGGACGCTCCGTCCGACCTTGCCCCTGAACCTCAAGCTGCTCAAACTGTTCCAGCTGTTCCTGCTGCCGAAGTTCTTCTCCTGCCCGCTCCAGAAGCTTCCCAACCTTTTATCGCTGATTCGCCCTCGGCCGAAGTTCTGGAGGTGCCTGGAGCCCGATGAAGCTGCTTTTCACTTCCCCTTTTTTGTACCCCTTTTCCTTTTGTAGCTTTTGGGGACGCAAAGCCCCTATTTTTGGAAATAAATAGCAAGTTTTTCCTTTCCTTCTTCTGTGTACAGTAGTGTTTTGCTTTTCTTTACTTCTGTGTAGAATAAATCATAAGTGTCTTTGAACTGTCTTCGGGGCGTGCTGGCCCGTTCCGGAGGCAAGATCTTGTATCTACTCTGGGGACTGGAATGCTTGTGTTTCGCTCCCAGGACCATGTTCTTTATGGATGCTTGTTCCTGCATTCGCTTCAGGAGTCCTTGAACTCTGTCCCCAGGGCCGCATCCTTGCAGGAGGCTTGCTCCTGTATGTGCTTCGGGGACAAGTCCTTGAACTCTGTCCCCAGGGCCATACCCTTGCAGGAGGCTTGCTCCTGTATGTACTTCGGGGACGAGAGTCCTTGAACTCTGTCCCCAGGGCCATACCCTTGCAGGAGGCTTGCTCCTGTATGTACTTCGGGGACGAGAGTCCTTGAACTCTGTCCCCAGGGCCATACCCTTGCAGGAGGCTTGCTCCTGTATGTACTTCGGGGACGAGAGTCCTTGAACTCTGTCCCCAGGGCCATACCCTTGCAGGAGGCTTGCTCCTGTATGTACTTCGGGGACGAGAGTCCTTGAACTCTGTCCCCAGGGCCATACCCTTGCAGGAGGCTTGCTCCTGTATGTACTTCGGGGACGAGAGTCCTTGAACTCTGTCCCCAGGGCCATACCCTTTGTCTTTTGTTTGGCGAGTTCTTGAGAGGAGTACTTTAAAAGTAATACTTCTTCAAATTCATAACATTCCATGGTCGTATTACAGGTCTTCCACTCATATCTTCTAGTCCATACGACCCGGCGCCCCCGATTGATATTACTTTGTAAGGCCCTTCCCAGTTAGGTCCCATCTTTCCCTCTGTTGGATCCCGGGTATTGGCCGTTACCCTTCTGAGGACCAGGTCGCCTATCCGGAATTCTCGAGTCTTGACCCTCCTGTTGTATAGCTGGGAGATCTTCTCTTGATACTTGGTTATCTTCAAGGCGGTTTCCTCCCTTCTTTCTTCCAGTAGGTCCAGATCCAATCCCAGTTGATGATCATTTCCCCCTTCATCGAAAGCTTGGGTCCTTATGGTCGGAAGCCCTACTTCGAGGGGTATGATTGCCTCCATCCCGTATGCCAGGGAGTAGGGGGTTTCGCCTGTCGATGACCGAGGGGTTGTCCTGTACACCCATAAAATGTTTAACAGCTCTGTCGCCCACTTTCCCTTGGCTTTCTCCAATCTCTTCTTGATCCCATTGATAATTGTCTTGTTGGTGGCCTCCGCCTGCCCATTGGCTTGAGGGTATGCAGGGGTGGAGTAGAAGTTACGGATCCCGAGATGCTCACAGAAAGACTTGAAGCGCCCGCCAGTGAACTGGGTCCCGTTATCCGATACCAGTGCGCGAGGAATCCCAAATCTGACGACTATGTTCTCCCAGACGAACTTTTTGGCGTCTATGTCTCGGATGTGACTCAACGGCTCCGCCTCCACCCACTTGGTGAAGTAATCTGTGGCCACGATGAGGAACTTTTTATTTCCCGGAGCTTTAGGCAGAGGTCCAACCAAATCGAGCCCCCATTGGGCGAATGGCCAAGGGCTGGTGAGGGGGTGTAAGTCCCCCGCAGGTTGCCTGATCGCAGGGGAGAACCTCTGGCACTGGTCGCATTTTTGGACATATGCCCGCGCATCCCTTTGCATTCGCGGCCACCAATACCCCTGAGACATAATGCGGTGCGCCATTGATCGCCCCCAGAGTGCCCCCCACATATTCCTTCATGCACTTCGTACAGGAGGTCTTGCACTTGATCTTCTCGGACGCATAGCAAGTAAGGTCCTGAGAAAGACCTCCGGTAAAGCTTCTGATCCGAAGAGACCCAAAATCTTGGAGCTTTCAGCCTTATCTTTCTAGCTTCCCTTGGACACTCCGGGAGATCTCCCGTTGTTAGGAATTTGACAAAGGGATCAATCCAACTGAGCTGCTGGGGCGCGTCCTGGATGACCATCGCCTCGAGAGTATGATCAATGCAGGATGTGGGAAGATACTCAATGGTGATCCTGCGCGACTGGGAGGAGTCCACTGCCGAGGCTAGACAAGCCAGGGCGTCGGCATGTGTGTTCTTGTCGCGGGACACCTGCTTGATTTCAAATCGGTCGAACCTTTGGATAACGGTCGTTGCCTGGTGATGGTACGCCTTCATCCTAGGGTCCCTCGTTTCGAATTCCCCATTGACTTGATTGACCACCAGCATGGAATCGCAATGCACGATCAAATTGGTAACTCCAGTCGCCTCAGCTAACCGAAGTCCTGAGATGAGTGCCTCATATTCCGCTTCATTGTTCGATGCTTTGAACCCCAGCCGGATGGCCTGCTCTGCAATAATCCCTTCTGGAGAGGTCAGCAAGACACCGATTCCGGACCCCTTACTGTTTGATGAACCATCCACACATAAAAGCCATGGCGATCCTTCAACATTTGTTGGAGATGCTAAGTTGGGAGGAGGCGGTCCTTCTAGAACAGGATTCTCCCCCGAAAACTCGGCTATGAAGTCTGCCAGTATTTGACCCTTTATTGCAGTTCGGGGTTTGAAATGAATGTCGTGCTCCCCCAACTCTACAGCCCATTTGGAGATCCTTCCGGAGAGTTCAGCTTTCCTCAAAATTGCCTTCAAGGGCTGATCAGTTAGGACAGTGATCGGGTGAGCCTGGAAGTAATGGCGCAGTTTCCTTGCAGTGGTGACCAAGGACAGGGCCAGTTTCTCTAGGGGCAGATATCTTGTCTCTGCATCCAGGAGCGCCTTGCTGATGTAGTAAATCGGCTTCTGTCGGTGTTCATGCTCACGGATAAGTACTCCGCTTACTGCAAACTCTGAAACTGCCAGGTATAGGAACAGCATCTCCCCCTGGATGGGGACGGATAGGGTCGGAAGAGTCCTCAGGTATTCTTTGATCCCAGCCAGGGCGTCCTCGCACCCCTGGCTCCACATACTCTTCCCAGCACATTTGATTGCTCCAAAGAAGGGTTTGCATTTATCCGAGGAGCGTGAGACGAATCGGTTAAGTGCAGCCAGCATCCCTGTGAGTTTCTGGACTTCTCGGACAGTGCGAGGGCTTCGGATATCCAGGATTGCTTTAATCTGATCTGGGTTGGCTTCGATTCCTCGCTGACTAACCAGATACCCGAGGAATTTTCCCGATTCCACTCCGAAGACGCACTTTGCTGCATTCAGCTTCAACCCATACTCCCTGAGAGTGGAGAAGGTATCCGCCAAGTCTGTAAGATGATCACCACTCCGTTTGCTTTTTACCAGCATGTCGTCTATGTAGACCTCCATGGTGTTGCCGATCTGCTTTTGAACATCCGATTCATCAATCTTTGGTATGTTGCCCCGGCGTTCTTCAATCCAAACGGCATCACTTTATAACAATAAACTCCCTTCGGAGTGATAAATGCCGTCTTTTCTTGATCCGGGGCATAGAGAGGGATCTGATGATATCCTGCTCGGGCATCCAGGAAGTCCATCCGTTCATATCCGGCTGTGGCATCTACCAGCTGGTCCACCTTCGGCAGGGGGTAGTCATCCTTGGGACAGGCCTTGTTTAGATCTGTGAAATCCACGCAGACACGCCATTTCCCCCCTTTCTTCTTTGCACACACTGTATTGGACAGCCATTCTGGGAACTGTATCTCTCGAATGGCATCGGCTCTTAGGAGTTTGTCTATTTCCTCATTGACCGCGTTAGTGTGATGCGGGGCCATACGTCGTGGCCTCTGCTTTACTGGCTTGTGAGATGGGTCAACATGCAGCCTGTGAGTAATGATCTCAGGGTCTACTCCTGTCATTTCCATTTCGTTCCAGGCGAACACGTCTGTATTTCCCCTTAAGAACCTGATCATCTCCTCCTGTTCGGCTGCGGGCATCGAGGTCCCCACTAGGAAATACTTCTCCTCTTCTCCTTCAACCAAGGGCACCTTCCGGAGGTCTTCAACCGATCGTTCAGCTGGGTCCACCCGGGGGTCATCCATGCCTGGACGCCCGGACTGTAATTGCTATTTTTCTATGATCTCTTCCGGTGCTCGCCCCTTCTCCTGGCTGGACGCCCCGGCTCGGACGGCCGAATAAAAACAGTTCTTCGCAGACGCTTGATCCCCCCGAATCTCCATGACGCCCTCTGGCGTGGCGAACTTCAACTTCTGGTGGAGAGTGGAGTGCACCGCTCCCAACGCGTGCAGCCATGTTCGCCCCATAATCACGTTGTAAGGAGAGTCCGTGTCGATCACCACAAACTCTGTGTCGATGACGAAGGGACCAGTGGCGACCGGTAATGTAATTTTCCCCACGGGCAAGGCGAAAGAGCCGTTGAACCCGATGAGGGGTGTCCTGATTTTGGTTAAGTCTTTGGGGCCAAAGCCCATCCGCTTCAAAGTCTCGAAGTACATCACCTCCGAGGAGCTCCCTGAATCTATCAAGATTCTCTTGACATCGAATTTCCCTATCTTTAGGGTTAAGACAAGGGCGTCGTTATGAGGAATCACCACGCCCGTCAAATCCGCGTCAGAGAACGTAATGCCAAGCTCACCCATCCTGGCCCTTTTACTTGATGGCCCCACATCTCCTTCGGCTACCTTTCTGGTAAAAGCTACCCTCTTGAGGTCGGATTCGAGCTCTTTGGACGTGGGGCGCTCCAGTGGACACACATGGATGACGTCTATGACGTTGGTCGGTTCCTCGGTCGGGGCAGGGGCTCGTTTTTCTTCTGGCCTAGGCTCTATGTATTCTTTCAGGTATCCATCTCGGACTAAGCTCTCCAAGAATGACTTGAACACCCTGCAGCTCTCGGTGCGATGCCCGACATCCCGGTGATATGAACACCTTACTTTTTGATCACGGGTGGAGGGGTCGCTTTGCATCCTGGGCGGCCATTTGAAGAACGGCTCGTGTTTGATTTTATGGAGCAACCTGAAGATGGGTTCCTTGAAGACGGTGTGAACTCCTCTGGACGAACCCCCTGGATGGGGTAGCAATCCCTTCCGGGGAATATCTTCGCGCTCTTTTTCCTTTCTCTTGGGCTGGAGGGCTCGGCCTTTGTTGCTCCCCATCTCGTCCTCGACCCTTGAGTACTTGTTGATCCGGGCCATCAGTTCCCCCATATCCGAGGGAGTCTTTTTGGTCAGGGATCGGTACAGGTCCGTGTCCCTTGCCAAGCCGAGCCGGAAGGATGCTGCTGCCATGACCTCCGAGCATCCCTCGACCTCATTGACTTCTTCCCAGTATCGGATGGCGTACTGGCGAAGAGTCTCGGATTCCCTCCTCCTGAGGGTCAGCAGTGATCCAATGTCCTTGGGGCGCTTACTCCCCGTGATGAATCGGGTTAGGAACTGCCTTGTCAATTCTTTCCAGGACCCAATACTGTTTGTGGGAAGCGCCTCGAACCACCTCATCGCAGAGTCCCCCAAGCTCATAGGGAACACCCGGCATAGAAACCGTTGGTCCGAATGATAGAGGGACATCATCTGCTTATACTGTCTGATATGGGCATCGGGATCAGATCGCCCATCATAGGTCTTGAACCGTGGCACGACGAACTTTCTTGAGACATCCATCTCATTGATTTCCCTCGTGAAGGGTGTTTGCATGACTTCGTCCTCGGCCTCGTCCTGGATCGTCTTGCCCTTTCTTCTGGAGTCTAATCGGGCTCTGAGATCTACTTCTTCCCTTACGGGATGCCTCCTGAAGTCTCTTGGTTCGTCGGTAAGCCCCTCGTTTCCTGGGCGTCGTGTAGATTGGGTTGAGTCCTCCTCGGATTCATCTCCCTTCCTCCGTCTGGATAAACCTCGCCGGAGGTCGTCTAGGGCCAATGGCCTTGCTTTCCTGGAGTGGTTGTCAAGATGGCATTCGCCGGCTTTGGGTCGCTTCGGGGCCCTGGAGTTTTCTGCTTTGTGATCCAGGTGGTTCCTTAGATCCTTTGTCTCCGCCTCATGGACGGGAAGTCCTCGGGAGAGGAATGAATCCCTCGACCCTCCGCCTGAGGCAGCAAACTCGTCGAGCCGGCTAAGGACGTTTACATTGTCTTTCTCCAGCTGACGTAATCTATCGTCAAATTTCTCTTCTATCACCTCTGCCAGTTGACGGGCCAAGGGGGCTGATCCTCCTGACCTGATCCCCATACTGGTTTGGGGGGTTACCCCCCTTGACCGAGTAGAGGCACTTTTAATCGTACTGGTCCGATCCCTCCCCCCGTGATGGCAGGGAGCTTGCAACTCATGACTCCTTTGGTAGGGTCCATTCCCTTTCTGTCTGGTGTTCACCATGGTCACTGTTCTTTATAGAGAAAAGATTAGGAAAACTACTCGTTTCCCACAGACGGCGCCAGATTGTGCGGGCTCGATCCTGCACGATATATAAAATATTGGGAACAGATCTCTCCCCTGGTGAACTCTGAGTGAGCCGGTTGAGTGGCCAAACACGCTGCTTGAAACAACCTTCGAGGTACGGTGGCAACCTGGAACGGCAAAGGAAGACCTGGGAAAGGAAGAACGATCCTGTACGTGTGGAAGGTATTTCCTGGAACAAAGGAGAACAAGTTAGAAGGGCGCCGGAGTGTTTTCCGGCGTATCCCCTCCGACGGTCTAGTCAGTCTTTGAATGAGAGAGAGGAAGGAGAAAACACTGAGAAGGATATTCTGTAGTGGAGAGTTTGTGATTGCATACCCGCTTTGTCTTTTGGGTGGGGTATTTATACCTTAGAAGCTCATGATGGCTGTCAGTGTGGTCAGTAGGTGATTATCAGGCACAGGTAGCGTGTGTAATCATTTGATGAGGAATGTCTTCTCTAATTGACTGCTCGGGGTCCCGAGCAATCAATGCTGAGTTGTCGGGACGCCGACGGTACAATATGCTCCCTTCGGGAAGGATGCAATAAATGCTCTGTAATAGGAGCATTTATTATCTTTCATATCCGAACCTTACCGCATTGAATGCGGTCTCATCAACAGAAGGGCGCAATTAATTGTTTGCTTTCCCAAGTCGCGTGCCAGCAGTGGCATGCGGTTTGTCTGCTTCGGATGTGACATTATTTGCCACGCGTCCATCCCTTATTGGCTGTTACGTCGGTATTCCAGAACGTTCTGACATTACTTGTGTAAGAAGAGGTCATGATGAATAGTCCAGACTGGCATAGGCTGATGTCCAGTACGTCAGTAACTTTATCCGGGAGTAGAGGAAGCGTCCAGGACGGAGTGACCCTCGGTACCGAGGACAGGATCTCCTCGGGGACCGAGGGTGGTATGTTCCCCGAGGTACACGGTGACCAAGGGCACGTGTTTGTTGTATAATACACCGAAATGTGTGATCCTATATGAGAGGTACCTCGGGGGTAAAGACGTTCTTTGCCGATGGTGCTTATATCCGGGCAACACTGTTCCAAATCCACCGAGGACACGTGTCTTCATCTTAGGGCTTTTCAGAAGAGTCCCATCAACTCTTTTTGTAAGGGGTAGAACCCTCCACTCAGGATTTCGGCTTGACCTGGGTTAACCCACGCGGGCGACCCCCCAGTAGCCTTTACCTCTCTTCGCCAATAGGACCCTTTCCTAAGGCAATCCCACATCGGAAGAGAGTCGTCTTCCCCCCTCGCATATAAGCCCTTGCACTCAAAGGAGGAGGTACCCACTAGGCACCTGATCAGGTCGCTAGTGGGTACCTCCTCCTTTGAGTGCAAGGACTTATATGCGAGGGGGGAAGACGACTCTCTTCCGATGTGGGATTGCCTTAGGAAAGGGTCCTATTGGCGAAGAGAGGTAAAGGCTACTAGGGGGTCGCCCGCGTCGGTTAACCCAGGTCAAACCGAAATCCTGAGTGGAGGATTCTACCCCTTACAGATAACATAACTTGTGGGGGGCATGATAAGAGCAGCGTTTTAGAAGCCAACTTCAAGATCCGGATCTTTTGTTGTTAGTTGACAAACAGCACATCTACTGTACAGCTGAGGTAAAGGATTAAAGACGAGCCATAATCCAGTTTCAAACCTAGTTCACCAGGCAAAAGCACACCTTTCCTCAATACAATAGTCTCACAGGGTAATTTGGGTAAGTTCTAAAAAAAACTGGGTAAGTAATAATCACATGGAAAGAGTTTGGGGGAAGACAACCCAAGTGGAAGTCAGAGGATCCATAGTACCTGCAGCCTCCTGGACTTCATACCATCATTTTTGAAAGCGGGAGAAGGGATCTCTTTTTTGCAACGAACAAAAAAAACAGAGCAGATTTGACTCGGCATAACTTAACGATACATCCAACACCAATGATCTGTGCTTAGAATGCATTGCTAGATCTCTGCTCTACAATGTTTCTCTTATAAGCCTTCATATAAATTGATAACATTAACTGACAATTACAGTCACAGAAACTCCTTTATACAAACCTGAAAAATTCACCAAATGTTCAAAATTCGCAATACAACATCATACCAATGTTTCCTATTTGCACGATTTCCTTTGATAAGAAATGAGATTTTCATTAATGAGAAGAAAAGCACAAGAAAATTGAACAAGGAACGCTCTTGGCGGCCCCAATTCTGGGTGCCTTTACCTCACTGGTAGGCAGGACTGTCTCCCATCTGAAACATCTCAAACTCTGCACAAAATATCACTGTGCAATACTGTTCTAATAACAGCAGCTGTGACAAGTTGCATTCTTCCCTAATTTTAGATTTACACATGCCCATGACAAACTACAAAACATCAGGCCTGCTCTGATATGAGATTTCAAAAACTCAACCAATATGCCAAAAGTTACAAAATATGAACAACATGACAAATGCCATTTGTGTATGAAGGGATATGAGAGAATTGACTAGGATCATATTTAATGTTTTCTGGAGTATCAATTGCATTGATAACCAATTGTCATAGAAGTGCTAACAGGGCATCACTAATCAATAACGCAAATCCACCAGACATTAATTATCCCCCAATGTAATACGATTATGCAAAACAAGTATAATATTTAACTGCAAATCTGTACCCATCAACTATGAGCCAAAAAGTCAAGACAATCATCAAGTGGAAAATGCTGATACAAATGGAAACCCAACGAAAAGTTAGATCAAGTAAGCAACTAATTACCTTCTAAACATCATCATCCTAGTGCAACCAGAATGAAAAAACCAAAACTATGATTAGCATATCCAAACAGTACAGGATTACCATGTAATGCCGCCCCTCAAAATTTTCAAAAGATGCAGAGATAAGAGGAAAGTAGGAAGATAAAGACATGTCATCATAGCATGCAATCAAAAAAGGTACAAAATCACAAGGGCTCATACAGAAAATGAAAAACTTTTCAACGGACCAAAAAAGGGCTAACCACACATACAAAAATGGGAAACCAAGCTTTAAGTTTGTGAGGCTCACAACTAAAAGACAGCCACAAAAAGTATGTGCCGAGAAGCCCAATGGCTATACTTTACAGACTTACAAGCAGCAAAGGCACAGGTAACTAAAAGCACGTGAGAGGCTCCAATCTTCTGTGTACAGAATATACAACCCACTTCCAACAGTGAGAAAGGGATGAATGGCACCCAACAAACTCTGAATTAAGTTAGTGGGTTAACCCAGCTCTATGAACTCTACACAATCCCCCCAGGCCTGAATTCACTGTCACCGCAATCTGCGCTCGAGTCCAAGCCACAAGGAGAATCATACCATTTAGAATTCTCAGGGTAGAAGCTGTCCGCTTGTATTCCAACAAGACCTACATCTGTCTCTATAGTCTCAACATGCCTTAAGGGCTTCGTTAATTTAGAATCCTCGCAGTCCAGAATACTCTTTTCGTCAAACTCACCACATCTCAACCATTTTTCAGGTTTACAAGTCTCACCCAGCAGATCCCTCTCGCTCCTACATTCTGCTCTTATCTGATCCCAAGAAGCAACAACCCCTAGTGTTCGCCCAAAACTGTCTTCATCTTCGTCAATCAATTCGGAATTGCCATTCCCATATACGCTCTGATGGGGATGATCACTCCAATCTTCCAGATCATTGTCCCCCACCAAGACATCATCCGGATGCGACTTCTCCAATAGCAACCCAACTGCATTCTTCTTACCATATTCTCCTATACTTCTGAGTTTATTCAAGACATCAAACAATTCTTGTGAAACTGAACCCAAGAGCTCATGAGGGGTTTTCCTAATTCTCCCTTCGAGCAATCCAACTTCATTTCTCAATTCCTGCACTTGGTGCAAAACTGAATGCTGCAAATCCCCATTGTCCTTCGCCAAGAACCCAAAACCCTCATTCTCCTCTTCCTCACTCATCCCATACACTGCTTTTTGATCCATCAAAACCCCATTTTTATGCCCAACTACTCGATGCATAATCCGAGCATTCCCATCCAATGGGCCCGGCTCATGCCCTGAATGCACCGCATACAACTTGAACACTGCCATCCCCTCTTCTTGATACACAAAGGTCTTGTCCTTCTCATTATAATTAGAGATAGGCACAATGGCCCGTATCCGAAACCCACACCCACACCTTTTCGATGCATAGGGTTCCCTCTTTAAAACCTTGGATTTCTTACTAGATGCGGGCTCCCCTGCTCTATGACATGCATAATCCTTCACCTCAGCCATAAATGGCTTATACCTAATATATTTCTGCCTTATACACAGCACAACTTTATGTTTGGCCGCCAATTGTTGTAATCTAACCGGAACTTCCTTTGCCGGCACATCAAATGTCTCCGTATACTCAAACCTCCGCCTTTTCGTGCGCGCCGCAGAGCCAGATGAGTCATCGGAGCATACAGGACATGCAGACACACAGACCCTAATGAAAGATTCGGGGATACCGTAAAATTTAGCACCTACAGTCCAAACCTGTTTAATTTTTTCAATAGTTTCTTTAAGCCCTAAATGTTTTAAATCGGCATCTCCATGAACACTCATGACTATATCTTTCCATTGATCAATGTGAGATACAAATTGATTGGAATTGTTCTTGAAGCACAAGAATTCATTACCGTTTGGGTCAATGTGAGCATTAAGCTTGTCTTGGATACGCTTCCATGCGGTGAGGTACGCTGTGTCTTCATTGCGGTCCTTCCACACAGAACGCCAGCTCGAGAGCACAGCGAGAGGCGTCGCAGCTCGAATCTCATCGGAAGTCGCGAGACGGCCCTCGAGAATGCATCGAATCATTAGGGCATGCGATTCTTTGTTGAATGTGTAGAATTGGGTGGAAATATGAGGCTCGGGATTGATGAACGACTGTGTGTGAATTTGGGAATTAGGGTTAGGGTTTGACGAAACAGCGTCATTTGGTGGGAAGACTTTGGAGGTGTCATCGGCGTCGGAGGAGGTGTGGCTATCAAAGTCGTTGTCGTCCTCGTCGTCGTGGAACAGGACGATTTCGGAGATCGGCGGGAGAGAGAAGTGTTCTTCCACTTCTTGGTGGTGGTGATCGAGAATCGACGGCTGAGATTGACTGTGATGGTGTATCAGTTGGTGTGGGTCCAGATGATGTTGGAACAGATCTTCTTCTACTTTGCTTGGATTCATAGCAGTCGAAAATGAAGAGAGCAGATTCGACTCTCTCTCTCTCTCTTTCTCTCTGGAAATTCAGTCAGTCGCTCTCACATTAGCAGTTGGGACTGAATTTAGAGGGCTTGAGTTTGAGGTTCTCTCTGTCTCTCTCTCTAGTTTTTTTTTTGGCATCTCTCTCTCTCTATATCTATAGGTACTGTGCAAGTCTTTGACTCATGTCACTCATATAACAGTTCTGTCCGAGATTTGGTTTTAGATTTTGTTCTAATCAATGGTCAAAATTCTCAATTATTAAGGTTGCTTTAGGAATATGTGGGTATACCTTGTTCTTCAAAATCGATTCAGTGCCTAAAATTTAATATACATATATTTAATTTTATTTTGTGGGTGTATACAAGGGAGAGTGCCCAACGACCATCCTAATATGTCTTTATCGGTGGAATTATAACGCCTCTAATCGAGTCTGAAATACCTTTTCAGACCAGACCTAATTAGGCTAGCATAGGAGCCAATCATCATGCCCAAATGAGAACTTCAAGATTTCATAATCTCAATGTGAGAAGTAAGGTCGGTACCCCACTAAATCACCCCTACTAAGTGGTATGATTCACTCTATTGATACTTACTACAAAGAGTTGCAAATTCGACGTGATAATTAACTCTGATATTAATTGTTATGAACCCATGAATAGAAGTTGTAAGAAAAAAGTGTCCAACAATTCATATATATACATCTAATTTTATTTTTAACCAATGTAAGATCAAAACAGCTACCTTTTTCACGTTGAAAGTAAAAAAATAAATCATTTTTTTCTTCTTAAGAGAGAAATTTGGTAGTTAACGGATATGAGCTCCAATAATGAGTGCGATAGGTGCTAAGGTTAAGAAATAAGAAAAAATAAGGGACGAGTCTTTTCAAATAATTTAAGGCTAGCAATTGACCTAAAATATAGTCTTTTAAATGGATCAGTTACTCTTACCCTTAATGATAATAAACGTGCACACAAAATCAATTCAACAATAGAAAAACAACTGTTTATTGGATTCTTTTTATCTTTGTACTTGCAAGTTCGAATGATGATAGGAATTAAAAGAAGAAAAAAAGCCTCGTCGTCAATTATCTTTTATGTTGTAAAATTCTACGAAGCTATTGAAGGGTTTAACGAATAGGCGAAAGAAATATCCTTATCACATATGCATGCTTGCTTCCCAAGTGAATGGAAGTTTTTCATTAAAAAAAAATGGTATTTTTTCATTGGTGTTCTGTGAGACAATAGCTTAAGTTTGCATAGGAAAAAAACATTATTTACATAGTAAGATAAGAAGATCAAAACATCAATCTTTGAACTATATCTATGCTTAAAAAACTTAAAAATAAAGATTTCAGAGTACAAAAATGTTGGATTGATGTTATTAGCAAAGATCATGAGTAATGTTACGGATCCCAAATGAAAACCCAAACAAACAAATGAGAACCCAAACAAACAAAAATCCTTAGATGAGTAGGTCCCGTTGAAAAAAATTAGTGGGGCCTATTGATCCAAATATTCCTATTGCAAATGAGTACATGTTGGGTCTAAAGATTACACCACGTTAACATTGTCAAGTGGTATGACTGTCTCATGATAACTCAACAATTAGGCCAAACAAACCTCACTCCTTCAATAACAATCTTTCCATGTAAGATAGTAATCGTCACATATTTAAAAAGTATTGTTTACTCACTCACTTGTTTGTTTATCAGTAGGCGGTTACATCACGTGACAATGCAAACGACGTGGTGTAACGCTTACATCCAATATTTACTCCAAATTTGGAAAACCTACCATTACTCGTAAAGAAACTGAGTTTGTTTATCATCTGAAATGAGTCGGGTTAGTGTCATAAAACAGAGATACACAGAGAGAGGATTCAAAAACAGAGAAACAGGGAGTGCCATACCAACAATTCACATTCATATGAGGCAAGTTTTACAGAATTCAAACAAATAAGCAAAACGAGACATTGAAAATCACCTGTTACTCAAGCATTTTTGAAGTTCTACTTCAACAAAAAGCCAACACAAAATTCCCGCTAAGAAAAACCTCCAACCTTTACAATCATTAATCGTAAGGGATTTGAATGTATGCCGCATCACACACAAATGGAATGTCAGCATACATCCCAGCAAGAGCACATCTTATACACTCCAATACTGTAAAAAGATAAGCAAATGCAATTGCAGTCCAAAAATGCATACCGACCTTACCCCAATAGAAAGCAAGTGGCATCCAACGGCTCACAGTCCCTATCACCTGTAAGGCAATCTCCAACAACATGCCCATCACCACATGGAACCTGAAGAAATGAGGCCATTCCTTTCTCCTCACTACTCCAAGATACGCAACGAAGAAATATGCCATCAAGAACCAGCTGGGCAATCTCCCAATAGCTCCCAAGAAAGGGTAGGTCAAAAACTCGAAATCCTCCAAAAAGGGATGGAGACGATATGCTGTCTCTGCATACATCCATGTTTCATGAAGTGGCATCAAATAAGGAAGGCATGCTAAAGTCCTCCACCACCATCTTGGCTTCTTGGTCATTGCAGGGTATCGGTAACTATAAGGGACATCCTTGGATGCCCTTGGAGACATTAAAAATCGATGACGCGTGGGTAACTTTGGTAGAGTATACGAAAGGCCACCTAGTTCACCACTTAAAAGTGGTGATGATGCAGCAGAGAGAAGCGAGAATGGAATTCCTGTCATAAAAATTTGAAATAAAATAATGTACAAAGAGTAGAAGGCAAAAAGTAAAATCCCACGATGCTATCCACGATTTTGTCTAATATAGAGGAAGACTAAGGTGCATGAGTTTGTTATTGACGTTGCGAATAGTTTAGCTATTGCGGCCCCATAGTCAATTGTAATTTCCGATGCCTGTAGTATTACTAAAAAATCAGTGTTTTTTCTTCTTTTTTGCTTCTTTAATTAATAAGAAGGTCGTGGATGACTTGACCTTGCACCTCTCCCTATTTGAGGTGGCCAATGTGGGCAGCTGTCACGCAAGCTTGCTTATGGTTGGTGATTACTGGTATCTTAAATTACTCAGATATATGGAGCTGATAAAGAACTGGCATCAAGCTGAGAAGGAACAGACACAAAACCATGGAAATTATATCTTGTTAGGTCTGCCTAATTGACATCTAAAATACATAAAGACAATGCCATCAATCACTCGTAGTAATGTTTTTTGGGTGTTGTCCAAGGGACTTGAGTTCAAATATGATCAGAAGCTCAAATACCACCTCCAAGATACAGAGAAGAGGGAGAAGCATTAGAACTATTTCAGAAGAACCATAAAAATAATCAATAAATTAGTTTATCTACCAATAAAGCAACAATACATGGGGCAGAAAAAACAAGGGTAGGAATTATACCCACCTCTGGTAAAGTGGGATTTTAGATCCTGACGACATACGGATTTGGGAGGCAAATCAGAAATACATGCTGGTGCAAAGCTGTAACACTTGGGGTTATATTCCTTGTACTTCATGCAAACACTCCCATAGACCAGGGAGCATCCACTTCCAACCATCTTCAAAAACCTTGTTTAAAACCCACAGCATAAAGAGACTATTAACATATTGCCATAGTATAAGCAAAATTAAAAATAGGACAATTCATATATACACGAAACACATACACACACAAAAGCTTATGGAGTGGGAAATTTCATTCATCTGGTAAGAATACAGTCTCATAAAATTTTACAATATACCAGGAAATAAGGCCTTCAAATTATAAGCATAAATGGAGCTCATATTTTTGTGGTGTGGCCGATTATTCCAAATTTTCAATTGGTTGATATGAAGAAGGGGTATACATGTTGTTGAGTTCTCTCCATCATATAACACATTAAAAAAAGTTCTCTTTCAGGAGATCTGTAAACCTTTGTTTTTGCTCTCAACAACAGAGAGCTAACTGATGAGAATGGACACTTTGCATGAGGCATGTGTGTCACCACAAACCTATCTACAAGCTATGTAGCAACTTCTATCTCCCTTCACACGTTGAGATTAGCGATTAGCCTAATCTTAGTGGTCACTGCTCCTGTTGTTGGATCTTAAGGTCCAGATTCAAATCTCGTCATTCCCCTCTCCAGTACTAATGTCAGACCAAAGAAAAAAATCTCAATTCAAGGGTTTCTGTATTAGTACTGGACAGTTGCCTGAATTAGCATATCTCCCACCCCCAAAACTCAAGAGCAATGCAAAAGAAAAAACACAATCCAAGAGTATAATTTCAAACTTCCCTTCTAAATGACCAACTGGTCCAAGTCATTTCGCATTTCGAATGACTAATTTCAGTTCTCATCCATTTTCCACAAAAACTAGCAATCATTTTTGTCAAATCAAACGCACAAACTCAGTATCTCACCATCCAAGAGGGAATGAATATGAATTCACGAACCACATTCATATGACTTTATTAAATTCAAAATTCATCAATCTCTTTCTTTTTCTACCTCCTATCAGCAACCAAACCAAACCAACCATAAATCAGAAAAACAAAATCAGAACCCACATTGATTATGTCAACAATAGACCCCCACACATGCCAAAGCTCATTCACACAAAACAAAACCCATTTCCCAGACACTTTCAAGTTCTAATCCCCATGGGTCCTCAATATAGAAGCCCAAAGACATGATTCCTATCTCGATATATCAAACATGTATACCCATCTAGTCCAGAACAAATCCAGAAAAAGCTAAGTGAAGAAAAACCAACTTAATTGACTTGCATTTTAGAGCTTTGCAGGAGAGACAAGATAGGATAACTAACCAGAATTGTAGCCCTAGAGGAGCAACATGGTGATGCTCGAAGGTTTGAGAGAGAGAGAGAGAGAGGGGTCAGGTTTAATAGATGGGTTTGTCCGGGACCTCTTATCCACGTTCCATACTACTAAACGGGTAAGATTGAATTATTCTTAAAGGGCGAATCACACTTTATACCCCTAAAAACCTTTCAATTTGTACTCTCTCTAAAATATCAAAAATACTCATACAAAAACTCCAAATAATTTTTCTACGTCAAATTTTATGAAAATTTGAGTCGATTAAATTTTATTTTTCTACATATTAAAATTTGAGTAGATTAAAATTTATTTTTTTATATATTAAAATTTGAGTCAATTAAAATTCTATTCGAGCTGATTAAATTTTATTTTTTTTATTTATTAAAATTCGAGCCTACTAAAATTTATTTTTTAAGTATTAAAATTCAAGTCGATTTGAGCTCTACTTGAGTTATTAGCGCCAATTAAAATTTACTTTTGAGTCAACTAAAATTTATATTTTGTTACTTATTAAAATTTGCATCAATTAAAATTTGATTTATTAAAATTTGAGTCAATTAAATTTATATATTTTCTATATATTAAAATTTAGACCGATTAAAATTCAATGCGAATTGATTAAAATTTGGTTTGAGTCGATTAAAAATAATTTTAATTAGCTCAAATAGAATTTTAATACGCAAAAAAATTTAATTTTTAATCAACCTAAATTTTAATACGTAAAAAATTAAATTTTAAATATCTCGAATCGAATTTAAATCAGCCCGAATTTTAATACATAAAAAATATTAGAAAATAGAGAGAGTCTCATTGAAGATATGTTTATTTAGAAAAGATGTGGATGAAGTTTATCCTCAAATATATTATAGATAATTTAGTAAAATTATATTTTAGTTAATATATTTAATCTGGCATAGAGTGTCAGTAAAAATTTAAAAAATTAAAAAAGTTTTTGTAAAGATATGATAAAATAGAGGGGATATAGTTGAAATTTTTCCTAAAATCTTTTAGAATGGAAAGGCCATTCATCCTATTTTTAATTGGGAAATCCCTCGAAGATTCGGGTCGGGTGGAGGCACGACAACTGTCCATGGACCATAGGCTTCACAATTAGCTTGGAAAGCCCCCCTAGTCATGGTTTGGCCCAAAAGCTCAACATGTAAAGTGGACCCCCGTTAGATCTCAGGGAATAGGCCTATTAAGGTTTGCAAAGACAGCCCATTGGGTAAACACATTATCCAACAAATTCAAAAATAAGTGCCAATCTTAGAAATAAAGTCTGTTAATTGATTGAATTTTAGTTTAAATTCGATTCAAATTTGAGTTTCTTTAATTAGATATGAATTAAAATTTTAATTCGGTTATCCGAATCTGAAACTATTTAACTTTTTAAATAGATCCAGATTTAAATATGTAATAATTTGACCCGTTAAGAGATTCCATTAAAATACTTTAGGCGGAATGACGGATAATACTACCTTTACTCCATTAAAATAATGGATCAGTCCATGGGTTGACCAAACCACTTTTAAGGTCATAGAGTAA
>CAUOFW020004348.1:0-31705 GCA_963454935.2 Ilex paraguariensis | reverse complement strand
CCCCATACGGAACTTGTGAATCCTATTCTCTTGCTCTCGAGTATGTAGGAATGTCGCTCCTTTGGGCTCTATCCTCGGAATAGCAGCAAGAGGACGTAGAGTCTCGTACTTAAGCCAGCGCTGAGTCAAATAGCTATAATAATCCTGAATCGTTATATCTCCCTGCCGAGTATATGAGAGCTCCTGAGAAAGTTCATAAACACGAACTCCCCGTCCTGACTGGAAATAAATGCACTATATAGCTTCTGAATAGAGTTATGAAACTGGTGAATCCTGCAAACAGATGGCTCCATCGAGCCTAATAACTTTTCAAGAATAGCGCAATTCTCAAAAAAATCACGCAGAATATCTAGGGTCATCATCATTTGGCTTTGGGTGAGATCTTGTCAGCCAACCAAACTTTTCTACACATCCCAAGAAAAGTTGGAATGGATGTGACCACTCAGCAAAATTACTGTCATTCAACAACTGTGTCGTAACCTTCTGAGAGATCATACCCAGCATTGCCGGTAATGCAATTGTGTCAGTAGGTACTGTATACTGATCAAACATAAAAGTGGGAGAAATAGGTGGTATATTCCCGTTGGAAGTACTAATAGCAGATGTCTCAACAGTAGAGGTCTCAACGGTAGGAGTCTCAAGTCTCTCAGTAGTAGTCATATCAACAATAATACGTGGGCAACCGTGATAGAAAAAAAACTTTTAAGATAAGTAGAGGGAAAAAATAAGGGAAACAATATACCTCAAGTCGAACAATAGTGACAAATAAAAAAAGTCTAGAAAGCTCTCAAATAATCGGGTCACAGTGCTCAAAAATTCAGTGAATATATAAGTGATCTACTACATTAAAAACAAATCAATAAAGAAGAGGATCCGACCCCTCTTAAAAAGGTCCTAGATATTGCAAACCTAGGAAAAAAAAAATGTCAGTGGTGCGAAGAGAGGGTGCCACCGGGAGGAAGATGTTGTGTAGGCTCTGCCTGGTGACTAGTATAGCTGCTGGATGGGTTTGCTGGGTTGGGTGGGTGGGTTTGCTGCTGGGTTTGGGTCACTAGATTGGATGTGGCTGGTTTCGCTGGTTTGAGTGGGCTGTCGGTGGAATGGGTGGGGTGGATTGAAGGCAGTTGGCCTGGAGTGGAGTTGTCACTGGAAGGCTGCTGGGTTGCCGGGGTTTGTTGGGTCTGTGAGTTGCTACTGGGTTGGATGTGGCTGGTTTCGCTGGTTTGAGTGGGCTGTCGGTGGAGTGGGTTGGGTGGATTGAAGGCAGTATGTCGGTGCTGTTTGGCTTAGGTGAGGAGTTGCTGTTTGTTGTAAGGTCTCACTGTAAGTTGCTGGAAGTTGTGTTGGCTGCTGGGGTGGCAGCTGGGTGGCTGGGGTTGCAGGCTGTTGCTGATGATTAATTAGGGTGGAGGCTAGTGTTAGGGTTAGGGTTAGGGTTAGAGGTAGTGTTTGACTCTGATACCAACTAGAGATATGTGTGAGTGAAAGGGATACTCAAACTAAGAGTAGAGCCCTATATGTATAACCAAATAATAATACAAAGTAACCTAAACATCCCTTGTGGTCTTGGTAAAATATAAAAGTCATAGTAAGGGTAAAAAGAGAAAAAGAAATCCTAATAAAATAGACTATACTCCAACAGTTTCTGATGATATATTTGTGCCATAAAATGAAATGAGACAAACTGTGCCTATTCAAGAAGAGAAAAAAGTGATGTGATGCAAAACAACTGCAATATTTCCATTTCCTTGTGTGGCCTCCAACGACTCTGACAAAAAATTTACAATGCTGATTTAATTGTGGCAACCAATGGATAAGTGGGCAGTTGTGTGATCTGGAAATCTACATCAGTGATTAATACCAGTTATTTAATTTATGTCGAAATCGCTCTTTGTTATTTTTGAGACTGGTTGATGTATGTTACGTACCACGCAATGATGCAGGTTGTCGTGGTGCCGGGTTGGATTTCCTTGTACCCGTTGTTTCGTTTTTCATTTTCACTGCGTTGTTGTCCTGAAGAGATTTGGTGGAGGCTGAGCCAGTTTGAATTAGAGGTTTTGAGAAATTGATTTTTCTTTTTTTTGTTCGAGTTTTTGGAAATTGATTGTGTGGCCAGTTTCAATGTATATATATATATATATTTTGAGTTTCTCATGTATAGAAGCTGTTTTTGGGTTTTTCATTCTTTATTAACATTTTTTAATCACTTTTAATTTTGTTTAGAAAATCATAAAAGTTTATGGAAAGTCTGTCGCTAGATATTTGCTTTTGCTTAATATTTTAACAAACTACCTAAATTAATCATTTTTAGTTGATCTTTTGTACAGAATCAAAATTCAGACAAGCATTGAAATAATGAAGTATATTTGTATATTACAACTTAAATATGAAAGGTTTTTCAAACAACAATGAGAGTGCAAATTTGGATCACCTCGACATGTATTTTAAAGATGTGGAATCTTGACTAGATTGATCTATTAGGGGGGGGGGGGGGGGGGGGGGGTTGAAATAGGATTTAGCACTTATTGTGGAATTCTTGTTCAATTAAAATTTAATTCACTCAATTGTTAGTTAATTGTGTTCACAATCTCTTTTATAGATGCTTAAATCCTTAGATGGATTGGATGAATGCAAATTCCCAACTTCAACAATCAAGCACACTTTATAATCCACCAATCTAATTCCTTTAAAGTCCTATTAATTTTCACAACCACGAGAAGATGATGAATATAATAAATCAACCATTTGAGCATATCATCAATTACATGGTGAGTTTGAAATTGTAAGCATGTATGTAAAGTAAAAACGAGAAGAACAATCAAAAGACAAGATAACTTTAATGTGAAAATTTTTGCGGGAAAAATCACGAGTCATAATTCATTATACTCAAATTTTAAATTACAAACTTGAAAGTCTTCTACTTCAATTATTTTTATGGTTAGACGTTTTCTCCCTTGTTTTCGCTTGAAAGTGTTTTCGCTTAAAACCTGAAAGTGTTTTCGCTTTAGAAATCCACTGCAAAGTCTTGAGTAATTGCTTCATTGGGCAACAAACCGAGCTTTACGATCTGTCATTAGGAACTGTCATCGATCTTCTTGGAATCCTCTTAAGATCATCTCATCACTACGGGTTGTGGTGGGTTTCTACTAAACATCTCTTTTCTTCAAGTTTTGAATGTATAACAAGATTGATCTTGGTATATCTGAAGTCTTTGGATGCTTACGGATGTTAGGGTTCGTTTTTAACTCTCTAGATGATAGATGAGCCTATTTTTAGGTTATAAAAACTTACTCTGAAGAAAAAAGACATTATAATATTCATATTTCCAAGAGAGTAATTATCCAATTGACAATTCAACTTCCAATCAACTCCAAAATACTCCCCAATCAAGCATGAATAAATGAATGAAACAATTATTTGTACTTCAAATACATGCATGGATAAAATTTAAACAAAAAAAAGTGATACAATTTTTAAAATTTTGAATTCAAAATAAGTCATCAATTATGAAAATCACACCCTCAAATTATAAGTTTATCCTCATTTTATCGTCTTATACATTATTCTAAGGCATATTAACAAATATAGAACTTCATACTAATTCATCAATAGAGATAATTCCTAAACAAAGTCTGATTTCTACAATCACTCACAACTATTCAAATTTTGCTTCATTAATCAACCTGTGTTGGTGTGTGAAACCAACTCCAACCAAATTTGGAATTCGTCAAACTTAAAGACTTTAATAAATTTTACACGAATTCCTAAATGCATCATTTAAGTGAAAGTAAGATCAGTTAATGAGTGTCTTATTTTTTATTTGTCTTTTTTCTTTTTCATTTTTGGCACTCCCCTGTGTGTTACATCCCTTCTACTCATTTTACTTGACATCAATGAACAAGGTTGTGGATTCCGTACATTATATTTTGCTCTCTTGATGATTATAATTTCGTGCTTACATTTTGAGTTTTTACATTTATCACACATGGTACTCCAAACAACCAAGTGAAATTGATTTTATCCATGTTTTTGATGTCTTACCATTTTAAATTGTTGATTGATTTTGACTCTTTCCTCACATTTGGCTCATTTTGGACATCTTTTTAAGGGATTATACACTTTAATAACATTTTGTCAAACATTCTTCTATCAAGGTCATTTACATAAAAAGCTAGCAACATCCTAGATACATGAAGGCGGTTACTAATTATGAACTGGATTTATAGATTTTACAAAGATTAACACCATCCAAGCAAGTAAAAGGGAAAAAAAAACTTACTTTATAGATCACGATCTAGGGTTTACAATTACCGAGTACTATGTCCCCAAATATAGCTCATAGTAATACTCTTGACTTTGAATTGACGATGGACATGTGAAAATCCAAATCAAAGTTTGATTACCATGATCAACAACAAAAAAATAACAAATCAAAAAAATTTTTGCCTTTTTTTTTTCCAAATTTTTTTTTATTTTTAAAAATAGCAAGAAAATAAGAGAATGTGTGTAACTATGAAGTAAACAAGGAGAGAAAATTCAAAAAAATGAATAAATCCTAAACTAAAAGAAAATGTCTAAATACTACATCAAAAATCTTTTTGAATGTTCTTTTCATTTTTTTTTACGTTTTCAATAATTAAAAAAATGAAAATAAAACCCTAAACAATATTTACAATGCATGAACTTAGTACATGAGATGCTATGCATAAATGTGCATCTAGGTTCATACTCTCACCTAGACCTTAGGTGTATCAACTACTTTGGTTGTCCCTGGGACTTTCAAAATAGCCAATGGGTTGAGTCTTTCATAGTCCTCAATCCTCACCATATTTGCTTAACATTCCATGGTTTTAAATTTCTTCCAGGAACCATTGGTGGAGGATAAATCAACTTTTGGCTTTGGAGTAGAGAGTTTTTCAACATCCCAGTTTGTCAACCTCTAGGTGGGGAAAAATTGAAAGGTTGGTTCACTATTTATACCAACAATCTTTGAAAGATTATTCATTTGGTCGTTCAAAACTCTAGATTGGTTAGTTAGGTGTATGAGTTTTTTGTTCAATTTTTCCTAGCATGAATGCAATGTGTGCTATAGTAATGGTGCTCGCCACAATTAAAGAAAATCAATTTTCTAGTAATGGGTGTGTGTGCAATTTTCTTTCCATTTTTACTCCTACTGCTATTTTTACCTTTTTGCACATTTTGAGGTACCTGTTGGGGTTGAGGTAGCACTACCTTTAACAAACTTAGTTTTGGATTGAGTGGAGGTGGTATGCTCATGTGTGAAACCTAAACTTCTCTTGTCGTCTACATTTTGCCATGTAGACAACATTTTATCAAGTGTTTGGGATCATATGGAGAGTCTCTTGGAAAGTTCAATTGACTCTTGAAGGTCTTTGTTTAGTTTTGTCAATATAACCTCAAGACTCTTCTTACACTCTGCCTTCCCATGGAATTCTCTCTCAAGTAAACTCAATTTGTCCTTTAAGGCTGCATTTTCCTCATTGAGCTCATAAACTTGAGATTTAGACCTCACTATGGCAATTAGTTGAGCTTCTCTCTTGTTCTCATTTGCTTCTCTCTCTTTTTCATTCATGAATCGCATTCTTATTCCTCTTCTTACTTGGTACTCCAAAAGACCAAAGCTATGAGTCCAAACTTGTGACACTCATGTCATTGGAGCCCTTAACCCTTTTTTCCAACCACTTGCTAAAAAAAATTCCTACCTTACCTTTTGGAGTTTTGGGTCATTCAACTTGCTTGTTCTTTGACCTAGAGGAGCCACCATACCCGACCTTAAGGTATTACTTAAACTTCTTAGCAAACATGGAGGGGGCCTCACTCCCAATTGCGGGTGACTTGGATTCCTCATCGTCTTCTCGGATTGAAGTTAATGCAATGCCCTTATATTTTTTGGGCTAATGAAGATTCATCTTAGAAGTTAAAAGAGACTTAACTAGGTCTTCTACCTTCAAACTCTCAACATCGACTATTGAAACCTCTCTAGTAAAGATCTCAATTTTTTTTAAAAAAAATTGTATCCTCATAATTCTTTCCGAGGGTGAAGGAAGAATTGAATGTGTTACTAAGTCGTGCATAAAATTCACCAAAAGTCTCATTTCTTCCATCCTAAGTTCCTCAAATTGAGAAGTTAACGATTGAAGCTTAGACTTCTTGACAACACTTGTTCCCTTGTGGGAAACCTCTAGAATGTGTCATGTTTCTGTATAAGTCTCATATGTGGAGATCCTCCAAAACTCATTAGATGTCACGGTGCTGAAAATCGTATTCAAGTTTTGGGTGTTCTAACCATTTTCCTCATAATCATCCTTGGTCCATTTGTTGAAAGGTGTTGGGGTCTCACCTATCTCGGTGGTCTCGGTGGGATGTTTTCAACCCAATTGGGTGGTCAACCACACACACTCATTTATGGAATTAATGAATGTTCTCATTCTGGTCTTCCAATAGGCATAGTTGGTTCCATCAAACAAGGGAGGTCTTGAAATTGAGCCATATTCCCTTCGAGTATCCATTAATAACAAATTAGGTGTTGTGCAGAATCTAAAGCAAAGGCAAACTAGTTCAAAACTTGGGGACACCTAAAAAGTAAGAAGGTCTTGATTCTCAGGTACATTTGTTTTCATACCAATTGAGAGTGCGAGTTTGGATCGCCACGACATGTTTGTTAGAGACGTGGAGTCTTGACTAGATTGACCTAAAGGGGGTGAATATGTATTAGCACTCAATGAGGAGTTCTTGCACAATTAAGACCTAATTCACTTGATTCTTAATTAATTGATCAATTAACATTCACAAGCCCTTCTTAGATATTCAAATCCTTAGATAGATGGATGAATGCAAATCCCCAAATTCACCAATCAAGCATAATGTGCAATCCACCAACCTTATCCCTGCAAAGCCCTTCCACCGTTTTCAACAACCACAAGATGATGGATATTGTAAATCAACTATTCAAGCATATTATCAAGCATATGGTGAGAAACCTTTCTAGGAAAACCGCAGGACCGTATTCCATCTAATTGAATCCATTATACTCAATGTTTTAATTACAAGCTTAAATTCTTATACCTCAACCAATTCCAAAGTAGATGTTTTCTCACTATTATCTTCACTCTGAAAATTCACTAAGAGGTCTGAATAATAGTTTCACTAGGTGACGAATTGAGCTCCACGATCTGCCCTTCGAAATCCTCCTTGATCTCTTGGAATCCTCCTAAGAACTTCTCATCACTGTGGGTTCTTTGTGGGTTTCTACTAGTTCTCTCTTTACATCAAGTTTGAAGCTGTAGAACAAGATTGATCTTGGTAGATCAAAGGCCTTTGGATGCTACGGTTTGTTCAAGATGAGACTATTTTTCAGTTATAGAGGTTTAATCTAGTGAGACAAGACATGTCTATATATATAGGTTTCATAAATGGTGTTCAATTTGCGCCTAAGAAAACTTAGACTCACAAGAGACCACTCAAGCTATGAACCAGTGATTTTCGGGCGGTGGTCACTAGATTGTCAAGACGATCGACTCCAAACCTCATGAACAGGGACCTCGAACCATTTGGCTAGGTCGCTTGAGCAACCAACCAACAGTGGCCACTGTCCATCTCCCAGCTTCTTATGGTTTCTTGAGCAACCATTCAGTGGTGGCCACTGTCCATCTCCTAACTTTTCTCCAATTATTCTCTAAATATTCAGAGATCACTCAAGTCGTAGACTAGTGAACTTCCAGTGGTTCCTACTAGTTTTTAAGCCTAAACGCAAGAAAAACTTGTCTTATTGAGCACAAATGGGATTGCTCAGGAAGGATTAGTTAAATGACTCAATTAGGAACATTTAAGTTTTTGAAAAACTTTTTCAATAAGCAAGAGTCATATGCGGAACTTGTTTTTATTAACCTAAGTAGGCCAAAGTAAAAATACCAAGGTAACTAAGTCTCTTGGTCATATACATTTTCTAAACTTTAAAGGATTCCGAGAAGTCTTTGACAACTTCTGGTAAACAATATTCTTTCATATTCATATATTTCTTTATAGAGATGGAATCCATATATAATGAAAGAAACTATCTATTCTTGGCTATACAAATTTTACGGGTAGAATAAAGGTTGATCCTTAAATCAGGGAAATTACATTCGAGGCTTATCCTATGATTTCTCTAACACTAACTCACGCCAACACTCACCCTCAAGTTGGTGCATATAGATCTCTCATGCCCAACTTGTCAAGTGAGTAGTAGAAGTTCTTTCTGCATACACCTTTCGTAAGTATGTCTTCCAACTGGTCTTGGCACTTAACAAAAGGAAATCGAATTATCTTTGTCTCAAGATTTTGTTTGATGAAAAGTCTATCCACCTCCACATGCTTGGTCCGATCATGTTGAACAGGGTTATGAGAAATGTCAATAGCGGCCTTATTGTCGCATAATAGATCCATCTCGCAGCTTGGGCAAAACCAATTTTTGTTAATAGTTTTCGAAGCTAGAGAAGCTCATAGAGACCTTTCACCATCCCACGAAACTCAAATTCAGCACTCTACAGAGCCACCAATTTTTGCTTCTTACTCCTCCAAGTAACAAGGTTCCCACCAACAAATGTGAAGTACCCTGAGGTTGACTTTATGTCTGAGATATTTCCTGCCCAGTCTGCATCTGTATAGCCTTCAACTCTTAAATGATCATTTCTTGAAAACATAAGCCCTTTTCCCGGAGAGGACTCTAGGTATCGAAGGATTTGAATCACTGCATTCATGTGATCTTCACTTGGGTGATGCATGAATTGACTTACCACACTTACAACAAATGCGATGTCCGGTCGAGTATGCAAGAGATAAATGAGCTTCCCAACCAGTCTCTGGTACCTCTCCTTGTTCATTGGCACTTGGTCTAGGTAATCTCCAAGTTTGTGGTTTTGGAAAATTGGTGTGTCAGCAGGTTTACACTCCAGTAGTCCTACCTCTGATAGTAAATCAAGGATATATTTTCATTGAGAAAGAAATACACCTTGCTTGAATCGCACAACCTCAATTTCTAGGAAGTATTTAAGTCCTCCTAGGTTCTTCATTTCGAATTCTATTGACAATTGCTCTTGGAGTCTAGAGATTTCATCTACGTCATCCCCTGTAATAATCATGTCATCTACGTAGACTATTAGAGTTGTCACTCTTCCCAAACGATGTTTTAGGAATAGAGTATGATCAGAATTACTCTATTGAAAACCATAGTTTTTCATAACTAAATTGAATTGACCAAACCATACACGGGATGATTATTTCAAACCATACAGTGCTCGTTGTATCTTGCAAATGATCTTCCCCTTTGAAGATGTAGTGTATCCTAGTGGAATATCCATGTAGTACTCCTCTTCGAGATTGCCATGGAGAAAAGCGTTCTATACATCAAGTTGGTGAAGTGGCCAATCTAAATTTGTGGCAAGAGACAACAGAACTCTAACAGTATTTAGTTAGGCTACTGGGAAGAAAGTTTCCTGGTAGTCTACGCCATATGTTTGTGTATATCCTTTTGACACAAGCCTTGTCTTGTACCAATTGATGGATCCATCTGCCTTGTATTTAATGGAAAAAACCCACTTGCACCCCACAGTCTTCTTTCCTTCAGGTAGAGAGACTAGCATCCATGTGTCATTTTTCTACAAAGCCTCCAGTTCTTCTTTTATAGCTTGAGCCCATTTTGGATCTAATAACACTTCTTCTACGCTACTGGGGATATGAACTGAGGATAACGTATTTGCAAATGCCCTAAGAGGTCCAGATAGCTTTTGAGTAGACACATAGTTGGCAATTGGGTACTTGGATCCTTTTTCTTCAATATCTGGAGAATACCGACTTGGTGGCTTGCCACAATTATGTATGAAAGGTAAAACATAGCCTGCATATGTATCTAAGGCATTAGTATGCGAAGGTATGGTAGGAAAGCTTATCTTAGGGATATTCTCAGGAGAAGGGTCTTTAGGTACTGAAGAGTGGGGAAATTCTTTGTTCTTAGGTAGTTTGCTCTCAAGTTCCGACGATATAGGTTCACCTCCAGAGGAAAGCTCAACATTTAGTTCATCATTTAGTTGTGCCAGGTTATCCTGAGCTTCTGGGTTATCTTCAACACTCAACCAATTTTGCTCTTTATCTCTGAGCTCCCCCCTGAAGAGGAGAATTGGATGCTCATGATGGAAAGAAGGTTTTAAACTCGAGAAATGTAACATCCATAGTGATGTAGGTACTTTTGGTGATGGTATCGTAACATCTATAACCCTTCTTGTGCAAGGCATACCCCAAAAAAAGACAATGCATTGTGCACGGACCCAACTTAGTGCGTTGATTTTTGTGAAGATGGACAAAGACGACGCATCCAAAGATTTGGGGAGGAATCATCAAGACCATAGGTAAGGAGACATAAGTCGATAGAGCTTGGAGTGGGGTCTTAAACCTTATGACTTTGGATGGCATCCTATTGATGAGATGCGCAGCCATAGTGATAGCATCAGCCCAATGTTGGCTGGGTACATGAGCTCCAAGTAACAGAGTCCGAGTAGTTTCGAGGATATGTTAGTTTTTTCTCTTAGCAACCCCATTTTGCGGAGGGGTCTGTGAGTAAGAGGTCTCCTTAATAAGTCCATGAAGTTGAAAATAATCATGGAATTGTTGTTTCACATATTCACCACCATTATCTGATCTGAGAATCTGAATCTTAGTGGAGAATTGAGTCTGAACCATGGCATGAAAGAATTGAAACACATTTAGTACCTCATCTTTATGTTTCAACAAATAGAGTCATGTCATCTGAGTACAATCATCTACAAATATCACAAACCAGTGGATGCTAGACAGAGTAGAGACTAGGGATAGACCCCATACATTTGAGTGAATTAAAGCAAAGGGAACATCACTTTTATTCATACTCAAAGGATAAGGGATTCTATGGCTCTTAGCTAAAATGCAAGTATTACAGTTAAAGTCCAGAATCAACTTATGCTAAAACAAATGTTTTATACGACCAAATGACAGATGCCCTAACCGATAATGCCAAAGCCAAATCTGTCTTGTTTTGGTGTCACTCGAATGATGCATGTAATGTGCTCGGCCCATACTGAAATCATCCATGTAATATAATCCCCCCTCTTAGTACCACGCCCAATGATCTCCTTGGTGAGAATATCTTGAAGAACACAAAAAACAGGATAAATGAGTACAACGTAATTCAGGTCTATGGTAACTTGGCTGACAGATAGCAATTTATGGGAAAAATAGGGGACAAGTAAAGTATTCAAAAAGGATAAAGTAGGTGACAACAGTACAATGCCAGTCCTTGTGACTGGAGAAATAACCTCATTAGCATTTGCAATACTAGTTCGTCGAGGTGGGGAATGCTGTGAGAAATATGTGGCTTCAAAGGTCATGTGGTCGGTGGCTCCAGAATCAAGAATCCAAGCACTGTTATCAACATCTCGATAAGAGTGAAAAGGAGCATTAGCACATTTACCTGAATCTGAGAGTGACAGAACTTGCAAGTGATCTTTTTCCATTTACCTGAATCCCTTATGTGCAGTCTTGCAAGTGATCTTTTTCCATATTTGAGGGGTTAGTTTCAACATCACTTTATCACCAATATCGAAATCTACCAACCCCCATTTCTTATATGTCTTCTTTGCAATTTTTGAAAAATATTTTTTTACTTCCTTAGTCCTCTATTGATGAGGCCAAACGAAGTCGTATGTTGTAGGAAATCTCCCTTAAGATTTCTATTTTGCTACCCCATGTGGAGTAAGAGGTTGTTGGCCTATTGCCAACTTGAATGGACTATTCCCATAGGAGGAAGTTTGCTGCAAGTGGTAACAAAACTCTATGACATCCAGTAAATGAACATAGTTCTTCTAGATTGTTGCAACACAATGACTAAGATACTCCTACAACATAGCATTTTTACATTCAATTTTTTCATCTGTCAATGGATGATTGTTTGTGGAGAAGTTGAGTTACATATCCATCAGCTCAAATAGGATCATCCAACTCTGACCAATGAATCTGGTATCTATGCACTGATAATATCAATGGGAACACCCCAAGGCTTCACGATGTGTTTGAGGAATATTTGGACTATCACTTCTGTAAAATAGATCTTTAGAGCAAGGACAAAAGTTGCATACTGCTATCATTTTCTTCTCACGAACTGAGTACCGTCTCTTAGTATCATTGAGTTTCCTATTTTCGTATACCACCAGATGACCGTTTTGCACCAGCACCCCTCCAATTGCAAAGTTTGATGCATTAGTATGAAGTTCAAAAGGAAATCAAAGTCAAGAAGTTATGGAAGATGGCTAATTGTTACCACTGCCTTTAAACGATCAAGTGCCTCTTAGCATTCATAGGACCAGTTCCAAGACGTATCTTTTCTCAAGTGATCAATTAGCACAACTTTGTTTGAATAATTTTTCACAAACTTTCTATAGTAATTCACCAAAACAAGGAACGAAGTTTAATCACTTTTTTAGGGACATGCCAATTCACATTAGCCTCAATCTTCTTAGGGTCCATCCTCACTACACCCGTAGAAATAATATGCCCAAGGAATGTGATTTTCTTTTGGGCAAACTCACACTTTTCAGGATTCTAATACAACTCTATTTCCCTCAACTTAGTCAAAATCAACCTAAAATGTTCAATATGTTTCTCCAAGGTTTGGCTGTAAACACCACTATATCCAAGTAAATCACATAAATTGATCCAAATACTCTTGAAACATAATGGTCATCAAATTATAGAATATAGCAGGGGCATTTTTCAAATCAAAAGGCATAACAAAGAACTCATATGAGCCATAACTTGTCACACAAGTTGTCTTTGTACCATCCCCTTCAGCAATTCTAACTCGGTAATATCCAAGACATAAGTCCATCTTGGTTAAGTAAACCACCTTCCACAATCGATCAAGCAGTACATCAACGACTGAAACTAGATAGTTGTTTCTAATTGTCTTCGTGTTAAGGACCCAATAATTAACACAAAGCTCTCAAGGAACCATCATTCTTCTTTTGAAACATGACAAGCCTATATAAGGAGTGTTTCAAGGCTAGATAAACTCCACTTTTAATAAATCAGCAAGTTATTTCCTCAGCTTCACTAATTCTACAAGAAATATGTGATATGGTGTTTGAATAGGACGTTTTGCTTGCAATCAACTCAATGGCATGATCTATCTCCCGTATTGGTGGCAATATGTGTGGCATTTTGCTTGGTGCTAGATCCTTGAATTTTGCAACCAATAACTCCACTAGTTCAGGAACTTGCAAAGCTTTGAGCTCCTCATCCACAATCTGCATAATCAAATATGTCGTTTATCTACTTCACAATCCATCTTTAACTTGCAAAGTAGATAAAATTTTCTCAAATTTTTAGCTTTGATGAAGCAACAAAACAGTGACTAGGCATGTCCATAATGAATAACCCAGGCAAGTGTAGCATCACATAAACTTTTGCCCTTTTAAAGAAGTCTAACCTAAGGATTATCCAAAAATCATCGAGAGAGACCACCATAAAATTACATTATCCTTGTCAATCACAAACTTTCAATATGAAATCTTTTGTAGAACTGCCTACTGGTTTTGCTTCTAAATTAATAGCTTTGATTTAGCTTAAATCATTTGTCAATACCAAACCAAGATGATGAACATCCCGATCAGAAACAAAGTTATAAGTTTTGTCGGTAATCAGTCATCGTTAGGACGGAGATGTTATTCATTTGAATATGCACGAATATCAAACCCCTCTTTGCCACAGTATCCTCCTCTTTACGAATTGTATTGAGGAGTTGTAAGGGATTGACTTGTTTAGGCTCTTATGCGTAATCAACAGCTTTCTCAGTCACTATGGCACTAAGGTTCTCCTTCTTGGGGCAATTTTTGGCACAATAGGGGCCATTATAGATAAAGCAACCTGAGTCAACACCTCCTTTAGATGTAGAAGGCTTATCATTTTATTTATCTGTAGTGCTAGACTAATAAAGAATTATAATTTTCTTGGCACTAATTACGTAGACAAAAAAAAAATTTCCTCAAATTTAGTTTTACCTACTAAATATTTCGTATTTGAAAAAAAATAAAATTGAATATATATATATATTTATGATTTTTTAAAAATTTGGGGCGAGATGGCAAGAAGAATGAGTAGATTCACTGACAAATCATTTGGTAGGGAAAAAAATCAAATACAACAATGTCGAGGGTCTGTTTATTTAAGAAGAAAAAAATGATAGAAAGTAAAATGAAAGAAAAAAATATATATATTTATGCATCTATTTAGTTGACATGACAAATTTGCGAGAAAGTTATAAAAAAATTTCATTCTATTGTTTGAAAAAAAGGAAAGTTACAAGAAGATTTTTTTAATATCTAAAGAAGAAAAAAATATGTATTATAATTAAAAATTATTAAAAAATTGGTTCGTAACCTAATTCTGGGACAAATATCATCACGAATGTCTCTGGATCAAATTATATGATTCAAAACTCATACCAAAATTTTTTAAAATTGATAAACTATAAAATATTTTAAGAAAAATAAGAGTAAAATGGGAAGTTAATTATAGATCAACTAACAAAAATATTTTAATCCCTTTAGGGATTAAATAGAATCTCATAAGGGAAATAGGTCAATTAGAGCAACTCCAAGGAGCTCTTTAAAAGCCCTATCTTAGTTATTTTAAAGAGCCCCTCCCTAAAATTTCTCTCCAAAGAGCTATCTATCCCACTAACTATTTTTCATAACCCCCTTTTCACTCGCTAGTTTTGGCGAGCAACAGCAGCTCGTTATATGTTTTTGCGCCAATTTTTTTCTCACTCCACAGCCCCCTTTCATTGTCTTCTTCATCAGCGATAGCAACTCTCAACGTCTTCACACAACAGAGGCTTCATTGTCATCTTAATAGCAGCTCTCAATGTCTTCTCACTCCACAAGTTTGGAGTTCTCTCTCTCTTTTGGCTCCCATTGAAACCGCACCAAAAATCCATCTCTCTCTCTCTCTCTCTCTCTCTCTCTCTCTCTCTTTCTCGGCTCCCACTAAAACTTTTGTTTTAGGGATTTGAAATTTCTAATTTAGGTATTTGAAATTAATGTGGTTTTAGGGATTATAAATTTCTACATGTAATTTTTGTTGGATTCCAAGATATTGGTTCATGGCCTATATAGAGAAAAGCTTATAGTTGTTGGCCTTGTATCAGACGCTTGCATGTTCTCAAGAAAAACATGATTGTTTTTAGGATTTTACTTGATGTGCATATCCAATAAAGAAATAATGGAAGCCCTAACCAAGAAGCTCAAACTATTAAAATGATCTAACTTAGTCTTAAGCCTTCATTTGTCGGATTTTGCATGCTTGAGTGACGCTTAAATAAGAACTAACTCTTTGCACAGGTAGAAAGATTGAATCAAAGTGGTTTGATGGAAAAGGACAAGGAACGTGTGAATATTTTCTTGTAAAATAGTGTATTTTTAATGATATGATAATGAGTTTTCTTGTAAGAATCTCTAGATTCGTGAAGTCAAGAACTTGTACAAGGAACTCTATAAATCTCCTTTTTTAGTTTGAACATTATTGGAATAAGTTAAAGTATCAACCAAAATGAATAGAGGATTGTCAATCAAACAAGTAAAAAACAAAACCTAATGTAACTCCTGGCAGTTCTACGCATTCTACACCAGACTCGATAAATTTAGGAGATGACGGTGCAACTACGAAAATCAAAAAGCAAAGAATATGGAGGTGATGCAATAAATTCTGCACACGTGAGAAAAAGGTAATGAATGAGAAGAAAATTGAAATGTTTGAAAGATTTTATCTTCAAGAACAAAAATGTCTAGTACAAGAGAAAGAGAGAATGCAAATAGAGCAACTAAGAGGAAGAACGAATGATGTTGATAGATACAAGTGGCATGCCTCTGTTACAAGTTAAATATTTTTAGTGCCGCCAAATGAAAATCCTGAAAAGAAGATGTAGTTTTTTTACTACTAGACAAACAACTTTTAATTAGTAGAAATGATGCTACAAGTACTGTAATAACATTTGTTTAACTAGTGCCTAAAAGTTTTCATGCATATTCCACTGGTGCTCAACTAAATCAGCTTGGAGTTTGGTATAAGTTTCTTTCTCTCTAATGCAAATTTGATTATTAATAAATTGGAGCAGTTTTGAACTTCGCTCCGGTATCACTGTGGCAGTGGGACTCTCATCCATTGTATCATAACTAAAGTCTAACTCATTAGAATCTCACTCGTCCTCGAAAATCATGTTATGTAATATTATGCATGCCTTCATAATATCCTTAAGCATTTCAAGTCTCCAGATATGTGCTGGTCCACGCAATATAGCAAATCGTGCTTGAAGCATTCCAAATGCTTGTTCAACATCCTTTCTTGCTGACTCTTGAGATTTTGTAAAATATATGTGCTTATTTCCTCTTAGAGATATAATTGTTTTGATAAATGTTGTCCACTTTAGATATATACCATCAACAAGATAATATCTCAGTGCATAATCGCTTCCGTTGACTAAGAAATTGACTATAAAAGCCCAACCTTTCGAAAGGAAAGTAAAAAAAAAAATAAAGTGTTCTACCACATTGATATCATGGTAGGATCCAAGTAATCCAAAAAGGCATTTCAAATCCAAAGATTGTATAAAGCCACCACCTCCAAAATAATTGTTGGTTCATGGACGTGACCAGAGTATATACCTTTCCAAGTTGTTGGACAATTCTTTTATTTCCAATGCATGCAGTCAATGCTACCCAACTTTCCAAGAAACCCACAATTGGTACCCATTGCCAATAATCTAGCAATGTTATCGTTGTTTGGTGACCTGAAGTATTCATAAAAAAAAATGCTACTACATGTAAACCCCCACATATTTATATTAATATAGTATTGCAATTATTTAGTGATTCTTATATGTGTAATGACATAAGAATGAACCATATAGATTGTAACAGTAGGAATAAATACTAGAGAGGCAAATCGATTGTAAAGTTTAAGTTTCGAATGTGTTTAAACTTGGGAAGGGTTGTTAGGTAAGTTTTTAAATATTTTCAGGTCAAAATAAGATTTTCATTGAATTCGAAAGGTCGAGAAACCTTAGGAAAGGTAATATGGAATGTATTAGAAGTTATAAAGTATATCGGAGTTTAAACACATTTTAGAAAGAATTTAGGTAGAAAGGAATTTGATACTATCTTAGTATTTTAACCATAAATTTTTACTTCTAACTCCGATTGATCTGGTGTTTGGAGAATAGAAACTAGACTTCAAGGATTACAAAAGAATATTTCACGAAAGTCTTTTGAATCAGCTTCTAAATAGATCAAAATCGATTTGAAAGTTGAGGGTATACTGTCACCCGCATCCGGACGGCAACAGACACTCGTTCAGACACGTTTGGCAGAAAGTTGGGCGAAGAAACACGCATCTGGACAATAAAAAAACACGTGTCCGAATGCACCAAATTGGGGATTTCACTTCCCAAACCTGTTTTGGGGTGTTCTATCCAATTTTTACACTATAAATACCTAAGGACACCTCCCTTAGTCCCATTCCAACAATTCTAACCACTAGAGAGCCTTAGAGAGTAAGAAAGAAGGGGAGAAACACAAGATTGAAGGGGATTTTTGCATTGAATCATATCAAAACCTCTAGTCTTTCACACAACACTAAGGAAGTAAGGTAGAAATTTCTTCATAATCTTGGCCATTGAGGCTAGGGTTTATATATATGTATATTTTGACTCTCAATCTTAGATATTTGTTATGGAATCCTTGTTTCTTAATGTTCTTGCAAGCCATATCATATTTTGAATGAAGATATAGTTTGATAGCCATAAAATCCTTGTTTTTGATCTCAAAACCCTTATTTTTTAAGAAATAGAGATTTTTCCCTTGATATTCCATTGTTCTTGATTCAAAAACTCTAATGCTTTATTTGCAACAATAAAATTATATCTTTTGATGATCTCTTACTTATTTTTTTGAGTTGTTATATTAAAAAATACATGTGGAATTTAGGGTTCTTGATTTACTTGTGAATTGAGAAATTGGTTGAATATTCTATATCTTAGGTGGATGGTTGGATGAACATGGGTGACCATTGACCGGGTATTATAGAGTGAGTAGATGCATTTCTTGGTTTGAAGGATCCCTACCACTTGTAGTGGGGTTGGTGTCTTGCGAGGACCAAACCACTATTCCCTCACGTGACATTGAGGCTGAGGGCTAGGATACTATTTCTGGGTTGGATAGTCCTTGTCAATGCGTCGGTATACACCTTTTCTAAAATTGTATATCCTTGAGACGATTGAATGTGTGTGTGTGTGGGCCAAGATATTCTCAATGTGTATATTTATGCAAAGTCTTACTTCCTACCTGAGATACAATTAAGGATAATGATAGAAAATTGTTGAAAATGATACAAAATGTTGGTAATGGTTTATTGTTGTAAATAGTTTATTGTTTGAAAGTTGGTTTTACTTCTTCGATTAATTTATTGATACTGCGTAAACTTGAGATCAAATGAATTGTCATTGTTTTCTTTCAAAAGTTATATATGATATGTGTGAAATAAGACCGACTTGTTTTATATGTTTTAACATCTTATTCGAGTTTGGGAGAATTTTTCTACAAAGCTTAGTGCTCACACTCTACAAATAATATTTTTTTTAGATTATGGTTTAAAAGAAGAGCTCAGAGTTGATGAGCAAGTGAATTGAGAAGCTCAGATTGATGGGAACAGGGATCCCGAGGTGGACGTTTAGAGCTATTTCCCTTATGTTCTAGATTGGGGGGCACATTTTGAGATAATGTTAAGGCAAATATTTTCTTTATTCCACTACAAGATAATAGTTAATTATTTTTGGGATGTAATCGCCATAGTTTGGCATAATTATTTTGGATGATGTTTTAATTATTATGGATGATGATATAATTATTTTGGATGATGTTTTAATTATTATGGATGATGAATGAAAATTTATTTATTTATGAATTTTGTTAATTGTTCTCATTATATGAATAGTTATATATAGTAATGCCTCTTAGGATGAATTTTGGGGAGTTATAGGTTTGGTATCAGAGCGTAGGAATTAGGTCTTACATGAAAATTGTAGGTTATGGATTACCACTAGAGAGGTAGGACTAGGACGAGTGAATTGTTGACTTAAATCTTATACAAGCCTTATGTTTCCGATTAAAGTGATAGTTAGGGTGTTTAGTACATTAAAAAAAAACTCAATTGTAAATTGATATACATGATAAACGGTGAACGTGGGCGTGGGCGTGGAGGTCAAGCAAACCCACCACCACCACCACCTCATGATGCCATGAATGACATTTATCATTGCCTAAGGGATCTAACCACTCTGGCACAACACCATAATGGAAACAACAACCACAACGGGGGGTTTCAACCATTTGCTCATGTACCGAACAACGGGGACAAAAATCTTATGATAGTTCTTAGAGAATCTTTGAGGCAACGCCCACCTACTTTCCAAGAAAGCCCTCACGCTTTGGATGCAAATAAGTGGACTCACAGGGTGAAGAAAATGTGTGATAGCATAAGAGTTGCAGAGGATCTGCGGGTCAGACTTGTTACATATCGGCTGGAAGGGGAGGCAAATCATTGGTGGGACTCGGTGGAAAAAAGGAGGAACACTGATGCAATTACCTAGGAGGATTTTGATCAAATCTTCTAAGACAAGTATTTTTCTGAATCGGTCAAGGACAAAATGAGTGCAAATTTTCTGGCTTTAAGATAGGGTAGCGTGATGGTGGTGGATTATGAGAGAAAGTTTGATGAACTATCCCGCTATGTCACGAAGTTCATATCTACCGAGGCCAATAGGGCTAAATGATTTGAGCAGGGCTTGAGGCCTCCCATAAGGGAGAAACTTGTGGCTCACAAGATCTGGGACTATAGGGATCTTGTTGACAGAGCTGCACTAGTGGAGAAAGACACAAAGGACAACCAATGGAGACAGAACTTCGCAAAGGGAGGTCCGATTAGGACTGGTGCTAGCAGTAGTAGAGTGCAGAGGGCGGCACTATATTGTCGCCCAGACCAGATGATTGGATAGAGAATTCAGATAGGTCGAGGATTTGAAGGCTTACCGGAGAGGTTAGGAGTAGACCCACGAGCTTGCTTTACATGTGGAGGTCTTGGACATATTCGAAATCATTGTCTAATTTTTCCACTCCAGAAGAATACCCAAATGGTAGGACAGGTAAATGCAAATAAGCCACCACTACAGAAGCCATCATAGTAGAAACTGTTAGGAGTTATAGCCCCAAGTAGTACCAATCAAAGAAGACTTTTTGCTTTGACCCAATCGAAGGAAGATTTTTCCAATGCAGTTGTGGAAGGTATTGTGCTTCTCTATAATTCCTAGCCCTAAATTTTATTTGATCCCGGTGTTACTCATTCCTTCATATGCACTACATATGCTATTAAATTGGGATTGGAATTTGAGAATCTAGCACATGTTTTTGTGTATTGACATGCCTACAGGAGAGCAGCTGGATACTAGAAGGGTGTGTAAAGGTTGTGTGCTTCGAATTGGGAAGCAAGAATTAATTGTAGACTTGGTTGCATTCGACATGAAGGGTTATGACATAATATTTGGGATGAACTTGTTGTCCACCTTCCATGTGGTAATGGATTATTTTCGTAAACAGATCTTATTTCAATTGCCGGGAGGGGTAGTTTTCAGTTTTATTAATGATCAGAATTCTTCTCATCCATTTCCCACTACGGGTAATAAATTCTTGAAAGCTAAGGCGGGGAGCCATTTAAGTTTCTTAGCCAGCTTAATGGGAAAGGATCGAGATAAATACCAATCTGAAGCGGTATTGATAGTGTCAAATTCTATAGATGTCTTTTGAGATGAATTACCTGAGTTACCTCCACACAGAGAGATTGAGTTTACGATTGATCTATATCCGGGAATCAAACCCATATCCATTGCCCCTTATAGGATGACACCTTTGGAGTTGAAGGAGCTAAGGAAAAAGTTGGACTAACTATTGGCTATTGGATTTATTCTTTTAAGCACTTCACCTTTGGGAGCCCCCGTCCTCTTTGTGAAAAAGCATGATAAAACACTTCGATTATGCACGGACTACTGAAGGTTGAATCGAATGACAGTGAAGAATAAATACTCACCACCACAAATTGATGATTTATTCGATCAACTAAAGGGTTCTGAGTATTACTCTAAGATTGATCTTCGCACAGGGTACCATCAACTGAGGATCAAGGAGAAGGATATTCCTAAGACAACTTTTCGTACCAGGTATGGTCATTTCGAATATACTATAATGTCATTTCGGACTAACTAATGCTCCTGCAGCCTTTATGGATTTAATTCACAGAGTATTTCGGCCTTGTATTGATCATTTTGTTATTGTGTTTATTGATGATATATTGATCTATTCACGGACACAAGGGAAACATGAACACCATCTTTCGGTAGTGCTATAGACATTGAGAGAGCATAATTTATATGCTAAGATGAGTTAATGTGAGTTCTGGATGAAGGAAGTGAAATTCCTTGGCCATATTGTGTTAGAATAGGGTGTAATTGTGGACCCCGCAAAGATTGAAGCAATGATAAAGTGGGAACCATCAAAGAATGTGACAGAAATACATAATTTTCTAGCTTAGCAGGCTACTATCGGAGGTTTGTAGAAGGGTTCTCAAAGCTAACGATGCTAATGACCCGTCTTACGAAGAAGGAAAAAAGATTCTTATGGACTCAAGAGTGTGAACTAGTCTTTCGCACCTTAAAGTAAAGGTTGACAACAACATCTGTCCTCATTATTCCGAGTAGTGGGAAAGGATATGATATTTACACAGATGCTTCGTTACGAGGTTTGAGATGTGTGCTAATGCAGGGAGATATGATAGTTATGTATGGCTCAAGACAACAAAAGATTTATGAACAGAACTATCTCACTCACCACTTGGAGCTTGCTGCTATGATTTTTGGTCTTAAGTTATGGAGATGTTACCTGTACGGAGAAAATTTTCATATGTTTTCTAATCATAAAAGTCTCAAGTATTTATTCGCACAGAAGGACTTGAATCTTCGGCAAAGAAGGTGGATTGAATATCTAGAAGATTACGATTTCGCACTCAACTACTATCCGTGGAAAGCTAATGCAGTAGCAGATGCACTTAGCAGGAAGTTTTGGGATGAAATCAATGTTCTTGTTGTTAATAGGTGGAAGATGATTAATGTTTTAGAGTAATTTGATCTATTGGTGGATAGACAGGAGGATCGACCACGCTTATTTAATCTTATTGCTCAACCAATCCTCTGACAAAGGATTGTAGAATTGCAATGATTAGATACAGAGTTGGAAACCATCCGGGGTAGATTGGAGATGAATGAAATTGTTGAGAACTGGTCTATACATAATGATGAGTTACAATTTCATAGAAGACTATGTATATCAAACAATGACCAAGTAAGGGAAGAAGTATTGGGGGAGTGTCATCATTCAAAATTCTTCATACATCCGAATAGTACTAAGATGTATAGAGACATGAAGCGTCAATATTGGTGGAAAGGGATGAAATAAAACATGGTTAAGTATGTTGCAAAGTGTGCAGTGTGTCAACAGGTAAAGATTGAGCATCAAAGACTGGGAGGTTCACTCCAAACCTTACCAATTCCTGGGTGGAAGTGGGACTATGTTACTATAGATTTTGTGTCAGGATTACCTAAGAATGTCAAGGGTTATGATGCGATTTGGGTGATAGTTGATAGATTGACAAAGACTACCCTCTTTATACCTGTTAAGACCAAACATAACTTGGTAACGTTGAGCCAATTATACATTTGGGAGATAGTGAGGTTAAATGGGATACTGTTGGCCATTGTGTCTGATCGAGACAGCCGCTTTGTGGCTAAATTCTGGCAGAGCTTGCAGAAGGCATTGGGAACAAAGTTGCATTTCAATACAACCTTTCATCCTCAGATAGATAGACAATCTGAGAGGGTGATCCAAATTTTGTAAGATATGTTGAGGGCATGTGTTCTTCACCTCAAAGGCAGTTAGAGTGAACATCTTCCATTGGTGAAATTTGCATATAATAACAACTATCAGGCAAGTATTGGAATGGCTCCTTATGAGGCATTGTATGGAAGACTATGTCAGTCCCCGACTTGTTGGTTAGAAACTGGAAAGAGTAGCTTGCTTGTGCCAGAAATTGTTCGAGAAACTACTAAAAAAATTCAACTAATTAGGGAAAGACTACGAACGGTCTAAAGTATACAAAAAAACTATGTGGATAGAAAAAGAAGAAGAAGACCCTTAGAATTCCAAGAGGGGGACTATGTGTTCCTCAAAGTGTCACCCAAAAAGGGAGTGTTTAGATTTGGCAAGAAGGGGAAGCTAGCCCCAAGGTACACCGGATCATTTGAAGTGATCAAAGCTGTAGGCAAAGTGGCGTATCAACTTAGGTTACCAACCCAGTGGTCAGTGGTACATGATGTGTTCCATGTGTCAATATTAAGAAAGTGCAAATCCGATACAACGCATGTCATAGATTTTGAAGGAATT
The DNA here is from genome assembly GCA_963454935.2 of Ilex paraguariensis. NCBI lineage: Eukaryota > Viridiplantae > Streptophyta > Magnoliopsida > Aquifoliales > Aquifoliaceae > Ilex > Ilex paraguariensis. The sequence continues at coordinate 8,084 of CAUOFW020004348.1, read as the reverse complement.
GAAATTCAAGACGGAGTAGCTTATGAGGAGCAACCGGTGAAGATTCTTGATACCAAGGAGAAGGTGCTTCGCAATAAAGTAATCCAATTGGTCAAGGTTCTATGGCAACATCATGGGGTGGAGGAAGCTACCTAGGAACCAGAGTTAGAGATGCGAGAGAAGTACCCTCATTTGTTCTCTATGCAAGGTAAGTTTCGAGGACAAAACTTTCTTTAAGTGGGGTGGATTGTAAACTCCCACATGTTTATATTAATATAGTAATGTAATTGTTTAATAATTCTTATATATGTAATGATATAAGAATGAATCATTTAGATTGTAACAATATGAATAAATACTAGGAGGCAAATAAATTATGAAGTTTAAGTTTTGAATGCATTTAAGCTTAGGAAGGGTTGTTAAGTAAGTTTCTAAATATTTTTAGGTCAAAATAATATTTTCATTGAATCTATAAGGTCGAGAAACCTTGAGAGAGGTAATATGGGGTGTATTAGAAGTTAGGAAGTATCCTAAAATTTAAACACATTTTAGAAAGAATTTGGGTAGGAAGGAATTTGACACTATCTTAGTATTTTAGCCAAAAAGTTTTACCTTAACTCATATTGATCTGATTTTTGGACAGTAGAAACTAGACTTCAAGGGCTACAAAAGTGTATTTCACGAACATTTTCTAAATCGGCTTCTAAATAGGTCAAAATTGATCTAAAAGTGGAAGGTATATTGTCATCCGCCTTTGGACGAGAACAGACACGCGTCCGGATGCGTTTGGTAGAAAGTTGGGCAAAGAAACACGCATCCGGACAGTAAAAAACACTCGTCTGGACACTTCACATCGGGGGTTTCACGTCCCAAACCTGTTTTGGGGTGTTTTCTCCAATTTTTACACTATAAATACCTAAGGACACCTCCCCTAGCCCCATTTCATCAATTCTAATCACTAGAGAGCCTTGGAGAGTAAGAAAGATGGAGAGAAACACAAGATTGAAGAAGATTTTTGCATTGGATCGGATCAAAACCTCTAGTTTTTCACACAATACTGAGGAAGCAAGGTAGGAGTTTCTTCCTAATCTTGTCCATTGAGGTTAGGGTTTATATATATGTATATTTTGACTCTCAATCTTAGATATTTTTTATGGAATCCTTATTTCTTGATGTTTTTGCAAATCATATCATGTTTTGAATGAAGATAAGGTTTGATAGGCATAAAATCCATGTTTATGATCTCAAAGCCCTTGATTTTTTAGAAATAGAGATTTTTCTTTTGATATTCCATTGTTCTTGATTCAAAAACTCTATGCTTTATTTGAAATAATAAAATTATATCTTTTGATAATCTCTTTCTTATTTTCTTGAGTTGTTATGTTAAAAAATACATGTGAAATTTAGAGTTATTGATTTACTTGTGATTTGAGAAATTGGTTGAGTATTGTATCTCTTATGTGGATGTTTGGATGAACATGAGTGACAGTTGACCAAGTTTTGTAGAGTGAGTAGATGCGTTTCTTATTCTGAGTGGATTTGAAGGTTCCCTATCACTCGTAGTGAGGTTGGTGCCTTGCGAGGACCAAACCACTATTCGCTTATGTAGTATCAAGACTGAGAATTAGTATACTATTCTTGGGTTGAATCGTCCCTGCCAATGCGTCAGTATACGCTCTTCCTAAAATTGTATATCCTTGCGAGGATTGGGGGTGTGTGTGTGGGCCAGGATATTCTCAATGTGTATATTTATGCAAAGTCTTACTTCCTACCTGAGATACAATTGGGGATAATGATACAAAATGTTGGTAATGGTTTTTTTTGTTAGAAACGGCTTATTGTTTGAAAGTTGGTTTTATTTCTTCATTTAATTTATTGATACTGCATAAACTTGAAATCGGATGAATTATCACTATTTTCTTTCAAAAATTATAAATGATATTTATGAAATGAGACTGACTTATTTTATATGTTTTAACACCTTGTTCGAGCTTTAGAGGATTTTTTTACAGAGCTTAGTGCTCACACCCTACAAATAATATCTTTTTCAGATTATGGTTTAGAAGAAGAAGAGCTTTTTCAAAGTATGCTTTAGAAGAAAGCTCGGAGTTGATGAGTAAGTGAATTGGGAAGCTCAAATTGATGGGAACGGGGATCCCGAGGTGGGCGTGTATAGCTATTTCCCTTATATTCTAGATTGGGGGCACATTTTGAGATAATGTTAAGGCAAATATTTTCTTTATTCCGCTGTATGATAATAGTTAATTTTTTTGGGATGTAATCACCATAGTTTGGCATAATATTTTGGATGATGTTTTAATTATTATGGATGATGAATGAAAATTCGTTTATTTATACATTTTGTTAGTTGCTCTCATTATATGAATGGTTATACATAGTAATGCCTCCTATGATGAATTTTGGGGCGTTACACTATAAACCTCACAAATCTTTTTAACTTTCTATTGCGGTGCTTTCACCAATCCTTACAAAATCATCAACAACGTCTACTACAACTCCATAAATAAGCATCCTTATAGCGGTCGTCATCTTTTGAAAAGAAGACAAACCAATAATCCCAAAAGATTCTTTTTCTAGACAAAATATGAATCATAAGCTTCCACCATGGATAGAATACGAAGGAAACGAGCTCGATTCATTCAAAACCTCATCCGAAATAAATTTGAGGGATAGATAAGCGATTCAGTAAAATAATCGTGAGAAAATCTCTCGTGTCCTTGCAATCGATTGCAAAAAATAACTGAATGACCTTGAATGGAACTATGACATAGTCCAGAGCTTTTCTTGCTACTGAGTTTGTTCATTTCCATAGCACAAATCATTACCATCTCCAATTCATCATCGAAGTTGATAGACCCAGCCTAGACCAAGCCCAACTTAGAAATACAGGCCAACACAGACCAAGCCCATTGCCTTAAAATATCTAGTTTACTAGTGACACATGTGAGATCTCTATCTTCGGAAAAGAATCAAGGTACACATCGCAAGCTTCAACCACCTAATCCGTTACGCCAACATCACAGTACCACCCACTTCGTCACAAGGGTGACGCCTTAATCAAGGCTCCCCACGATGGTGCCTTCATCAAAGCCCACTCTGGGGTGCCATGAAAACTATACTCCCTTATAAATTATAAGCCCCACCTACACATGGGGACATCACACACATCACATCATACTATACGTCTCAAGTAATAAGATTCTCCGCCCATCGTCGTCATTCCCAGTGGAGTAGATTATTCCAATCGAACCACCTAATCATTGTGTTTGCTTGTGTTGAGTCCCCTTTGCTTCATCATTGATTGATTTCTCATAAACTCACTTTTGTGCATCATCAGGAGTCAGAATTGTTAAAATTCATCTTGATTGCAGGATAACTAGCTATAACATAAAAACAAAGAAGAATTCAGTGCTACTAAATAGATTTGAGGTGTATGATAATAAGGAGTGGAATATTCTATTTATACATATGAAAAAATATGACTGTTATCAACATGATTGTTGGAAAATTCAAAATTTAAAATTTTGATGAATTAATAGTTATAAATATGACCGTTGAAAAATTCAAATTTTAAATTTTTAAAATTTTGATGTCATAGCATGACACATCATCATATGATGTCATCAATATGGCAATGATGTGACATGCTATGTAGTATTTTAGATTTTAATTATTAATAGTTAGTTAAAATTCATTGAAATAAAAAGCGTTGTTGGAAAGAACTAGTACACATGGCTCTTTAAAATAGATAGTGTAAGAGCATCTCTAATAGTGCTCTTTAAAATAGAGAGCATTTTTTTAAAATAAAGAGCATCTTTATCCAAAAGTTAAAATAAAGAGAAAATTTTTGTATACCACTCTAATAAGACTCTTTATTTTTACTATTTTATTATTTTATACTTTGTTCCCTCTTTCTTTTTCTTTTATTCTTTTACCAAACTTTAAATATTTTATTTATCCACTCTTTCCTATGATCTCGTTCCAACCCCATACCATGTCAATTTTATCTTGTTTTAGCCACCTCCCATATTCCTTGCATCTCGTTGGAATGATAGCAATGGAGAATCAACCGACACAAACACTTAAAAAATTTATTTTAATATCCAAGCTTTATTTTGTGTACTTTGCTTTTGTGAAAATTCTATTTCGATACCCAAAATTTCTTGGATGAAAAGATAGATACATCATTTTTTTTATGAGCCCAATTCTTGGGTAAGTCCAAATCGGCTGCAACGCAGGTCAAGCCCAGCTCATGAATCCTGCCTAGTCTAAAGTTCAAGGAGTCTAGGAAGATTAGCGCATATAGGGAGTAAACACCAGGATAACCACTACTCGAAGATCAAGACTATCTTTACTTGTACATATCCTAGTTGTATTTATCCTCCCCGAAAGGTTAGCGACCTATCTATCACGTCATCGCCTCAACCAAGGCTTTGTGCCTATAAATTACAAGCTCTCTCCACATGCGAGGAGCATCTCTCTACACACCTTACAGAGTTATCTCTCTTATAGCTACCAAGATCATACCCTTACTCTCTCTCTCTCTCTCTCTCTCTCTTTCACCATCAATAAAGACCACTGACCACCGTTGTCGTCTTCAAAATGGGTAAACTATTATACATCTATGTGTTACTTGTGTTGATCCAATATTTATTTACTTCATTAATTATTTTATTGATTGCTTCATTAATTATCCTGAATCATACACTCGACAGGTGGTGTATAAATCTACTTTTGTGTATCATCATTTTTGTTTTAAAAAAAATATAGAGTGAATTTAACTCTCCATATATAGAGAATTAAATTGGACTCAACTCTCTAAAATAAAGAATTAAGTGAAAATAAAAATTTTATTGGAGATGCTCTTATAAAAAAAGTATATTTTAACTAACTATTTTTACTTTTAACTAGTATCCTCCTAGTTGCTATTAGCACGCTCTTCCTGAACCCCCGACCAAGCTTAAAATTCTCCGCTAGAGATCAATTTGCATTGGAATCATGAACTCTCTCAATCTATATATGTTATCTCTTTCTCATTGTTCATTGCAAGACGAAGCGAGACTCGTCGAAGCAATCAAGCAAGTCGATGTTGTGATTTGCGCTGTCAATTCAAAGCAAGTTCTCAATCCAAGGCATTAACGTGGTGTTCCAGTCAATTGTTCTCTGTCCGATTTTGTTCCATCAGTCGTTTTCTGGAGCTTTGCTGGTTCTTTGCTACCAGGGGTGGCCCAACACAAATTGGGGCCTAAAGCAAGAATTTTACATGAGATTTCATTTAATATTTTAGGAAGATAATAATTTTTTTAATAATATTAGACATTTTACAGAAAGTTGCGGTATGATTTGTTTTTAGGAGTTTGAGATCGGGTGAGATTAGACAATAAATTAGGTGCAATTGTAAAGTCAGGATGTGTACACATTAATAAATTGAACGAACACTTAAAGTGACAACAAGAAAGTTATAGATAATGGCAAAGAATCAAAATAAGACAATAAGAGTGGGAGGAAGAGAAGAGAAAGAGTTGAAGAGAGGAGTGAGAGTCAAGGAAAAAATAATGAAAAGAATCGAAAATGATTGTAATTTTTAAACCTAGAAGTCGCTATTTTTATATTTTTTTTAGAATGATTTGTTATATTTTAGGACTTTCTATAAAGTTTACATAGACTTGTAAAATTGTTACATTTTAGTACTTTTTATAAGACTTTAGATAGACTTGTGAAATATATTAGGCCTTTAACATTTTCCATTCAAAAGAGCCTCATAACATGAAGTTGAACTAAATGCTGAAAATAAAATTGGGGTCATAAATTTTTGAGACTCTAAGTGACTATTTTAATGGTTGGGCCCTAGGGGCGGCTCTGTTGTGGCTCCTTCCATCCAAAGAATCGAAGTGTTTGCGAATCTTGCAACAATTATAGTATTTACTTGTCCCTCACTTTCAAGTCTTTGTCTATGAAACCGATTAAGTAAGACAAATTGATTATTGGATAATACACAAAGATTAAATGTAATATATGTGTTATTTTATATTTTATGCATTTTTTAAATTTGTCAAATTATGTGTAGACTCTTACAAGATATTGTCATAAGATACTGTCATAATAAAGATGTTCAATGTTATAACGTAATGTCACATAATATTTTTTTAGTATTTTAGGCATCTAAGATATATTAAACATTATATATGTGTTATTTAATACACATGTTATCTGCGTACAACTGTTCAATAGTATAATTTATAGGAATTGAAAATGTATATAGATCATCTTGATTAAATACACATTTTTTAGCATATAAATCTGCACATCTGTTTATCTTTCTTATTTCTTACTTGACTCGCACTTTTTGGGATACAATATATTATTTCATTACTGTTTTTATATTATTTTTATTTATTTTGTATGTTGTTTATAAAAATTGTGGTATTACATAATTGACTATCCGTATACATTTGTAATTCCTTGTTATTGAATTATTTTACTATTTTTTTATGATCCTTAACTTGTTTATGGATGCAACGTTCTACTATTTTATTATGTTTTATTTTTTGTGATAATAACTTTATTGAATTTTTTTTGATATTAATTATTTTTTTATTGTGGATCATTTATAAAAATAAATAATTTAATTAGTTGGTGTTTTTATATTTAAATGATAATAAAATCAAGTTTGAGAAATTTTAATAATATACTTTTTGACTTAAATTTTAAATTTTATTTCAAGTAGGGTGTTCAATTTTTTTTATACCCGACCAATTTTGACCCTATACAACCTAATTGATCGGCTTCTGTAAAAATAGGGGGGCTAATGAAAAGATTTTTGATTTTTTTGGATAAGAATGCAAAATAGTCACAAAATTTTTGCATTCATATCCGACCCGATTCAGCCCACATGTAATATTTTTTAAAAAAAATATATACATGTTAATTTGCGCACAAAAATCCTAAAATTCCTAGCGCATCCTCCTCCTCCTCCGACGAGTCTCAGAGACTCTTCCTTCTTTATTCTTCTTCTCAGTCGATTGATTCCTAGCGCCTACTCCTCTTCAAGTCTCAGAGACTCTCGCCTCTTTCTTCTTCTTCTTCTTCTCAGTCGATTGATCCCTAGCGCCTCCTCTTCTTCGAAGCCACATGCATCCGAGGTTCTCTCTCTGTTTCTGTATGAGAGTCTATGTGTGATTCTTATTTCTTTTTGTTTTTCTGAAATTGAAATCATATGATGAGAGTTGCAGGAGTTTTTTTTGTTAAGCTAAATTATAATGAGTTTGAACTTTTAATCATTGATCTATATCTCATTATTGAACTCTAAAATTTGGGGCCTTTTTAGCCGTAGGGCATAAAGCCCATGCTTTTTTGAATATACCGTTAAGCCGGCCATGTTTGCTACTAACGGGTGAGAGCTGGAAACAGAATTGTCAAGAATCAGAAACCCTAGATCAGGTCTCTGCTCTCCCTCCCAATCTCTCTCCGCTTAATCGCACAGACACAAGCATACGCACATAGAGACACACACTCAATCGCCTACACACATTCACTCAATTGCTTCTTAATTCTCTCTCTCTCTCTTGGCCCAAAAAAGTTGTAGGTCTCCGTCTTCTTCTCCGAGAGCCCCCTTTTCGCACCCCTTTACCGGTCCACTATCTACACTCGAAGACTCTTCTAGTCCTTCCTCCTTCTCGTCCTGCTCTATCTCCATTCTACTGGGCAGGGCATCTGAGGTGGTCCGTGGGGAGTTCTTCTATAAATCTCCAGGTCACGTGAGAAACTGTGGATCGGCCAACTCCACAGGAAGCTCCCAATTTTCTTATCGAAGTTTTTTTCTAGGAATCTCAATTCCCGAATACAGATTGCAAAATGGTTGAAGTTCTGGTTGTTGCAGCCCAATTTTTTAATTCGACTTGTTAACTCAGAATCAGACCTTTAAATTACCCAAAATTAAACTTGCAGAGAATAATCTGATTCCAACAAAATTCTAGATCAAAAGCAACCTCCTCTCTCTCTCTCTCACACACACACACATACACATACCCTACGCCCATTCTTCCCAATAAACGAAGAAAGATGGAGACTTACAAAGATCTCAA
>CAUOFW020004347.1:572811-583082 GCA_963454935.2 Ilex paraguariensis | reverse complement strand
ATGGAAAACATCATTGTGATCAATCTGTATCGCACTCTGATTGTCACAATAAAGAATAGTAACACTAGATCAGAGACACCTAAATCTTCTAAGAGCCAACTAAACCAAAGAAGCCCTTGGATAGTGTCAGCAAAAGCACAATACTATGACTTTGTATTGAATCGAGAGATAAACACACTATTTCTTGTTGTCATAAGAGGTGAGAGTCACTTAAAAAGAAACAGTAATCAAAGATAAAACGAAGAAACAGTAACCAAAGATAGAACGACGATCAGTAGGATATCCTACCCAATCAATATCAAAATAGGCTCATAGCTCAAGAGATAAGTGAGTAGAATAATGAAGACCATGAAATATAACACCCTTAATATATCATAGAATACGAAGAACAACAACATAATGAGTAGAGTGAGGGGCAGTCAAAAATTGGCTAATGAGATGAACAACATAGGCTATATCAGGGCGACTAATAGTTAAGAGTAACAAGACTAACTGTCAACTAGTGATAAAGAGTGACATCAGGGAGAGGTGTGTCATCCAAGGGAGTAAGTCGACCATTTTACTCTAATGGGGTGGGTACAGTCTTGCAACTAGTGAGTTCAGCATGACTAAAAAACTAATATAAGATCTATTGTCATGCAACGTTTGCAAAAGAGTCCTCAAATGGTTGTAACGGTGTTAAAACGACCAAACTGATGACTGACAGATAGTGTTAAGGTGTTCTGAAATAAAGAGATAATTTGATGGTTATTGTTTTCCCATTCTTCAAGACGATTAGCATATTTTTTAGCCTATTTGGCCTCAAGACGAACAAGTTCCTTGATAACACTAATAACATACACTATAGTTTTCAACCTTTGAGAAAATTGGTCATAAATTGAGCCAAAACAATGTAGTTGGAGCCTTCAAGAATGATGGAAATTGGTTGGAAAACATCAGATAGAGCCATGGTGAGATCTGGATGGTCAATGAATGATTGGAAGGTCGTCGGAGAATGATAGGGAAGTGATCGGAACGTCATCAAGGGATGACTGGAGAAGGTGATCAAAATGTTGTTGGAGGATGGCGAAGGAGATCAAAAGGTCACCGGAGGATGGCTGACTAGGCGTCAAAGGATGGTCGGAAGGTGATTGAAATGTCACCAGAGGACTACTGGAAAATCACTGGAGGTTGACTGAAAGATGAAGGTCAAGTGCGTGTCATGATGTGAAAGATCCCTCGCAAGGCAACAAGAGAGCATACTATCTCAAAGGATAGCCGAAAGTGGAAGAGTTTCAAGAGTTTTGATGTGGATGATTCCCACAGGACAACCACAAAGCATACTATCATTAGTCAGAAGGATTCACAAGCTTAAACTCTAATACCATGTGAAAGAAGAAAATAGAAAATAAATAGTCATTGTATATTGCTTTGGTGTAATCTATAATATACATGAAAAGATTTATTTATAGTATAAGAGAGTAGTAAGATTTTCTAGTTTAACTGAGGTGGGACAAACATATTATAATTATATACATTAACAATTATTTGAAAGATTAGTGGGGTTTTGGTGAACAGTCCACTTTCTTCTAAATTTTATATCCTACTTGGTTTGAAAGTTGGGTGTGAATGTATGATTATTGGCTGCTTGCCAGTTCTTCTTGCATTTTTTTTGGGTAAGATTATCTTATATTTCACAATAATTAAATTCCTTATCTCTTATACTTTTTTTTTTGGGGAGGAGGAGGGAAATTTGAACCCTTAACCTCATAAAGACAAAATGTTCATAAAGTAAACAATACCATTGAACCAAAGATTCATTACCTGGTCTAGTATTTGACAATATTCAAACCCCACCTCACAGGGACATTTTAGAAAATAATATATTAATATGCTAAATTAATGTTTTAAGCTAAGTAGTTATAAATAAGTTTATAGTGATTATATAGGCCACTTGGAATAATCTAATTAGATACGACTAATATATTCATATTAAATAATTTAAAATTAAGAAAAATACGGTTTGAAAAGAAAAAAAAATTCAAACCCCTCTCCTAAATTAATTCTTATAATACAGAGTATAGATTTGAGACACGTCACAACTATTCTAGAATACATAGTATAGATTTGAACACAACTATGGACTTTGGACTGGAAGACCATCAGCTATAATTAAATCATTTGGAAATAGAACCTAGGGCAGCACTAAAATACATGTGAACACAAATGATCTTGAAAGTGTCATTGGATACACATGACCTTTGAAAATAGGGGAGAAGATAATAATATTTAAAGAAACCATATAAGATAATCAATTGATCATATAGAAAAACCTTTCTTGGCCATCTTATTTGAAGTTCATCTTCCGCAAGATGTTGTTCAATATGTTTTCTATTTTATTCATTTTTTTGGCTTACAAGTTGAATTTTATAGAGTCAAAATAGGAGTTCTAGTCAAAAGAAACTATAAAGTGATGGATTTTTTTTCAGGGGTCAACGATTAGGAACATCTGAGTCAATTTATGCGCACATTAATTAATATTTTCTTAGGTTCAATCATAGAAAGATTATCTAACAAAAACGTCTGGATTTATATTTTATCTCTAAAATTACCATAAGACCTTTTCCACGTCCGTGATTATGAAGACAAAATGGGAAATATCTTTTGAACTTTCAAGAGAATGTTAGAAAAATTAAAAACTAGGAGACAAAATAAGAACATTCTTGAAAAGCATTTGTTGCGGGTCATTGCTTGAATAGACCATTGTTCTTGGGAAGAACGAAAAACTAGAAAGGTGGGAATTGTTATCGGCATGGTACGGATTTTCACACATAAAAATATATTTGCATGTCAAAGAGTAATATTTGACCAGTTCTTTCTGGATATCACAATAACACGCAACTTTTATTAGACTCGATCTACAAAATTTGAAATTACAGCATTTGACGAACCAAGATAGCTAATTTTTTTTTTGATCAAAAAATACTACAACACTCCTATTTAAAAGTAAAAGTGTCATAAATTCTTATAACTCATACACATACCCAAAAATTATTCAATGTGAGATAGTTCCAGCCCATCACCACCTAGGCCCAAAGGCCTTCCTGATCTTAGTCGGGCTTTAGAGGAATGCAGTTGAGCCCACATGGAACCCACCCTGAAACGAACACATACCGGTAATTTTTTTTGACTAGAGAACACTACAATAATTCTACTTAAAAATAGAAGTGTCATAGATCCTTATAACTCACACACACATCTAAAGACTATCGGATGTGGGATAGCCCCAAGGTAGCTAATTGAAAAGCCCACCTAATCATGTATTGAAATAATCTTTTCATTCGAATTTCTACCCACCTAATCATGTGTTGAAAATTAAATCGTATGTTTTACCCATTTCAAGGGAGGTGGGTGGGCTTGGTCACAAGTGCATCCGTCATTACCAGGAACGTTGACTCGTCATCATGCATGACTGGCATCCCCGATTTCGACCGCCAGTGTCCAGTGTCCACCACCGTAGCACCGCTGCTCCTATACTTCATTGCCAGTTCCTTAGGACCAGCAATAAAAACTATCATTATACCATTATTACTACCATTCATGCATCATAGATATCTCAAGTGGTGTACATGTCGACCCATTATCCTTGGGTACAATTGCTCAATTGTAATTTGAACCTTAAATTAATATTCGAGATACAAAAATACAAAAATAATCTTCATTACATTAAGACGAAGAGCAACAATTTATGTTGTTATAGTGTGGACAATAATATTAACTTCTCTTTGAATTAATAAAAATTGAATCAAAGAAATCTATTGAATATACTACCGAGATTAATTTATATGTAAAATTATAAATAATCAACATAAGAATTTACAATGTTTCGTTTTTACTTCTTGTTGCAAATGTGTATGAATACACACACGCACACTGACACACATATAAAAATCCTAAATCAAAAATAATTAAGCTTAACGTAACCAAACATGAAATCACACAACACACAAGAAATCAAACAAAAAATTAAATTGAAAAATAATACTAACATGTATCTCATTAGAAAAATTCATATTGAAAAAAACTCTTTCGTATAGGGTATATGAGAGAAAATAGTGAATGAAACTTTAGTTTTGAGAAAATAGACGATGAACTTGTTATTAAAAGGGTGTAAATAGTATGAGGTGAACTTAGTTAAAATGGGAGTGAGTATAAAAGGAGTGAATTTAATAATTTCATTACAAAAGTTTTAATAGAGTGCGAATGGATATTTATAGGGTGAGAATTGTCCCACCCTAAAATTATATATGTTTGATCATCTCTAAACCTCGTAGTGACAAAAAACTTGGACCATTTTTGTGTTTTTTCATTTAATAAGATGAAAAGATTAAAAAAAAATCAAGCATAAGTAAAGATCAGAGAAAGTGAAGTAAATATTGGGTGTAACCGTGATGCCACATTATCATCAGTAATGTTATATTTACTAAATTTTGCATTTAAAGTGATGTAGTACAATCTCCATCATTGAATATTAATGAGATTTATTTATTTGATGATGTAAATTGTGCCACATAACTTAAGATGAAAATTTTGGCAAGAGATCTTGTTCAACATATTATTGTTGCATTATCATTATCACATGGTATCACCAAGTAATTTATAAAACAACAAATAAGATGGTTAACTCTACTATTCTAATATGACAAAGGTAGTTGTTAGTAATTAGTAAAACACTGGAGCTTACAAAATTCACTTGATATTCTATCACTAGTTGGTGACACTACATTATTAACGTCACGTGGTGTTACCATTATATCCAATACTTTTTTTCAAAAAATGGGTTTTATGGATAGGACCCACAAAGTTATACACCTAGCAATTATAGTTAAGTTATTTTGTTGAGTAATGTAATTCAGACCTAATTATTTGACCTAAAAAATATTGGCATGGTGATGTGGCATCAGACGGGAACATGCCACGTCAACAATTTTTCAAATCACCAATTTTTTGAGAATTTCCCTTTCCAATGTCATTACTCTATGCCCAATATTCTCTCTCTGTGATTTCCTCCTCCCCCTCCTCTTTATCGGCAGCCACACCACTCTCGCCAGCGTAGTGGAAGCACTGTTGACCGTAGCACATTGCGCTATTGCTTTTTTTGCCATGTGACGTGTGTGTAAGCATAGAGAGAGAGAGTGACATTAATATGTAAACTATGCATAACATAATAATTTGAGTTTATAACTCGTCTCTAAAATTATTATGAATTATTTACATGTCTGGGTCATTGCTTGAATGGACCATTGTCCTTGGAAAGAACGGAAACCTATTCGATCGATAGTACACATGAAAATACATTTGTATGTTGAATTATAAAATCTAGCTTTTTCTAGATATTGCAATAACACGAAATTTTTGTTAGACCCAAGCGACTAGATTTTAAATTAAAGCATTTGACATAGCAAGGTGGCTAATTGAAAAGCCCACCTAATCATGCGTTGAAATAATCTTTTCATTGGAATTTCTATCCACCTAATCATTTGTTAAAAATTGAAAGTACGTTTTACCCATTTCAAAGGTGCGTGGGTGGGCTTGGTCACAATTGCATCCGTCATTCCCAGGAACATTGACTCATCCTCATGACTGGCGTCTCTCATTTCGGCCGCCAGGGTCCTGCGTCCACCCCCGTAGCACCGCCGTTCCCATACTTCATTGCCTGTTCCTTAGGACCAGCAACAAAAGCTATCATCATACCATTGTTACTACCATCCATACATCACAGATGTCACTAGTGGCGTACATGTGGAGCCATTATCTCTGGGTACAATTGCTCAATTGTATATTCAACCTTAAATTAAGTATTTGAGTTACCTAAAGAATTTTTGGGTACAAAAATAAAATTATATATATTTGACCCTCTCTAAACCTCGTAGTGATAGTAGACTCCGCCCATTTTATATATGTTTTTTATTTAATGAAATGAAAAGATAAGAAAAAAATCATGAATAAGCAAAGAGCGGAGAAAGTGGGTGTCGCAAATATGACCCACCAAAGTTTGACACCTGGCAGTTGTGATTGAATTATTTTGTCGAGTAATACAATTCAGACTTAATTGTTTGAACCTAAAAAATAATGCGGTAATATTATGNGTGATTGAATTATTTTGTCGAGTAATACAATTCAGACTTAATTGTTTGAACCTAAAAAATAATGCGGTAATATTATGTTGACAAAATTTTGGGATCAAATTAATAGTCTAAATGACTTGACAACATATTATTTGAAATTTTTATTGAGACTCAAATGATATGACACCAAATAAAAAAGTCTAAGTCAACTTTCATGTCATTTGGGCTTTTGATTTGGTTCCAAAATTTGATCAGTATAGCATTACTCAAAATAGAGCAATGCTACATGGATTTAAAAAATAAACTTGATAATCTCAACCATTGATTTCACTGTAGGTCCCATTACTTATTGAAATTCACTATTTATTCGATGGTTGAAATTATTAAATCTAATTTTTAAGATCATTTAACATTATTCTTCAAAATAATGACACGGTGATACACCTGGCATCTGACATGGTTTGGAGTGAGATCATAGAGAGGATGTGGATCCCACCAAATCCACCGTGTCCTCTTCTAGTTGGTGGCCTTTACCTGTGATTTCCTCCTCCCCCTCCTTCTCATCGGCAGCTACACCATTATTGCCGGCGCCATCGAAGCCTTACCGGCCGTAGCACATTGCCCCGATGCTTTTTTGCCATGTGACTTGTGTGTAAACATCGAGAGAGATGATATAGTGACATTAATTGTTAACAGAACAAAAAAATTCAGATTCTAAATATTAATTAAATAAATGTGCAAATGTCGCTGCAAATGACTAATGTTGGAGACTATTGTCGGGAAGAAATTAGCATGATTACACAAATTTCAATTCACAAATTAATTTTGAAATCTCTAGTGTTTGATGGATTTTGGATTGTGGTCATTTCAAAGTACGNATGAATTATTTACATGTCTGGGTCATTGCTTGAATGGACCATTATCCTTGGAAAGAACGGAAACCTATTCGATCGATAGTACACATGAAAATACATTTGTATGTTGAATTATAAAATCTAGCTTTTTCTAGATATTGCAATAACACGAAATTTTTGTTAGACCCAAGCGACTAGATTTTAAATTAAAGCATTTGACATAGCAAGGTGGCTAATTGAAAAGCCCATCTAATCATGCGTTGAAATAATCTTTTCATTGGAATTTCTATCCACCTAATCATTTGTTAAAAATTGAAAGTACGTTTTACCCATTTCAAAGGTGCGTGGGTGGGCTTGGTCACAATTGCATCCGTCATTCCCAGGAACATTGACTCATCCTCATGACTGGCGTCTCTCATTTCGGCCGCCAGGGTCCTGCGTCCACCACCGTAGCACCGCCGTTCCCATACTTCATTGCCTGTTCCTTAGGACCAGCAACAAAAGCTATCATCATACCATTGTTACTACCATCCATACATCACAGATGTCACTAGTGGCGTACATGTGGAGCCATTATCTCTGGGTACAATTGCTCAATTGTATATTCAACCTTAAATTAAGTATTTGAGTTACCTAAAGAATTTTTGGGTACAAAAATAAAATTATATATATTTGACCCTCTCTAAACCTCGTAGTGATAGTAGACTCCGCCCATTTTATATATGTTTTTTATTTAATGAAATGAAAAGATAAGAAAAAAATCATGAATAAGCAAAGAGCGGAGAAAGTGGGTGTCGCAAATATGACCCACCAAAGTTTGACACCTGGCAGTTGTGATTGAATTATTTTGTCGAGTAATACAATTCAGACTTAATTGTTTGAACCTAAAAAATAATGCGGTAATATTATGNAGATAGAATAAAACAAACAATATAAATTAGAAATAAATGACATTCAAATTCAAGAATCGTGTAATCACTGTTCTAAAATAGCTGAATATTTTTGTTTAAGAGTTTAACAGATATCAACGATTCTAAAATTAAGCTCAAATGTTTGTAGCAACACTTGTCCAATATTTACGTTCACTAGAAAGTATGAAAAAATCTAACAAGAATAAAAGTTGTCCGAACAAATAATGTATATAAAGTATTTTAGATTCTAAATAGGAAATAGAATACGTGGGAACAATGTATAACACTGGACTAGTGTAATATAAAAACTATGGAAAGAAAAATTCTTGAGAAAGGTAGAGGCAAAATAGTTGGGTATTAATGTAACACATTAAGAAGAATGACATAAAATTGATAAATAAATATAAGTTGAATTAATATTTAACATTTATAACACATTAAATAACTCGAGCACAATTGAAAAATAATCAACACGGACCCAACAGCTACACATGAATTGACACCCTACAAAGACGTAAGATGGCGTACGTCCATTGACTTATACAGGTGATAAGCAGTAATAATTGCTATAAGGACTTTGAGTATCTCATTAAATTAGCAACGGCTTAGAATGCACACAGACTATCAAATTCAACGAAAACTGACATTCCAATCAAACCCAATTTAATTAGCTCCCATGTAACAGATGAACTCCCAAATTAAATATTAATTAAATTCAAAATATATAAGTTTTAAAAACTTCTTATTTGTATCTACCAACTAACTGGTAGAACCACTTGGGGAAGAAACAGCCGCACAGACACATATTTCAGTAAAAACAAATGTTGTTGATGATGCACAAAAATAATTTTACACACTACCTGTCAAGTGTAGATAATAAATGCAGTGAAATCAATGAAAAAATTAAAGAAGACACGATTTATAGTGGTTCGGTCAATTCGACTTACGTCCACTCTTCAATGGCTTCAGTTGCCGGGTATTTTATTAATTCAGAGGTATGGAGAATAGAGATACAAGCTTTGAGAGAATGGAGAATCAAAGAAGGAGTGGTCTCCGGTCGTCGGTCTGTCCTCTGTAAGTGTTGGTGGGACGTGACATTCATCTCTCGTCTCCTCACAGATTGGAGCTACTTTATAGCAGCTAAGAGATCATTCTTGTGGAGATCATGACTTATCCTTAAGGCTACTTTATCGCAGCTAAGAGATCATTCTGGTGGAGATCATGACTTATCCTCAAGGGAAGGAGGAGGTTGGGGAGCTCTTCATGAAACGTGGTCAAAGCTTGGACCNCAGATTGGGGCTACTTTATAGCAGCTAAGAGATCATTCTTGTGGAGATCATAACTTATCCTCAAAGCTACTTTATCGCAGCTAAGAGATCATTTTGGTGGAGATCATGACTTATCCTCAACGGAAGGAGGAGGTTGGAGAGCTCTTCATGAAACGCGGTCAAAGATTGTACCGTTTCCTTCGGTGGTGCAGATAAGCTTCTCATGCTCTCCTCTTGATGACGTGCTAAGCAAAAAGTCTAACCGGTCTTGGACTTGGTGGATTCAAAATGAGGTTGGGCTCCTCAACTGGGGTTGGACTTTAACACATAAATTGGACTATTTGAGCTTAACCCATCATTTNTTGGACTGTCTTGGGTTTGGTAGCTTCAAAATGAGGTTGAGCTCCTCAACTGGAGTTGAACTTTAACACATAAATTGGACTATTTGGGCTTAACCCATCATTTGCCCCCCAATGCCCCATGTCCAATGAGACTTGGAGAAGGAGGCATTGACTATATTATTATTATTATTCTTTTTCTTTAACTTCAAGTCTTTTTCACTTTATTTTGAAAAGGACCCATAATATTCTATTTGACCTTTTTATTTTGAAAAGGACTTATAACTTTCTATTTGACCACTTTATTTTGAAGAGGGCCCATAATTTTTTATTTGGGCTTTTTCCCTCTTTTTGAAAAACCCTAGACTATAAATATAGTCTTCTTCTTCATGTTACCCATTTCACTCATTTTTAAGGTTGAGCACCCACCTCTTGAAAACCTTGAGAACTCAAGTCCTACCCATTTTGTTGAAGCCAAAGTGTGTTCTCCTTGAATCCTTTCAATAGTGTGATTTCTTCCTTGCTAGTTGAGCTTCTCAAGTAAACAATGTCGATGGAAGAGGGAGTGGTGGAAGTTGAAGAAAGGGAGGAAGTAGGCACAATTTTGGAGAACTTGGAGGCTGGTTTTGAGCATTCGAATGCTATTTTGGACAGCTTTGGGGCTGTAAATGAAGGGCTGGACAGCGAAGGGGAGATGGGCAGCACGAGGAGTGGCTTGGGCAGCGAAGGAAAAAGGCTGGGCGTGCGACTGGACAGCCTAGGCGCTCTGGGCGCGCGACTGGGCAGCGCAGGC
>CAUOFW020004347.1:540537-565671 GCA_963454935.2 Ilex paraguariensis | reverse complement strand
TCGTCCCAATGATTGGGGGCTCCTCTGGAATGATCATGGAAGTGGCTTCCATGCTCCATGCTTTGGTTTTCACCCTCATCCTCCTGGAGATAAGGGTCCTCTCCCTGGGAAGCAAGGGGAGGGGGAGGTGGAGCTCCCTCATGTTGGGCTTCCCGAAGTGGGGTGCCCAATGGGGCGCCCGCGCATGGAGCAACAGGGCGTGGTGCTCCTTAATGTCCAGGACGTGGAGCTCCCTGGGGTGCTCTATGTTGTGCACCTCCGTGGGGTGCTCCACGTTGTGCACCTCCATGTGGTGCTGCACCTTGGTGTCCTCCATGCTGTGCACCTCTGTGTGGTGCTCCTCCTTGTCCAGCAAGTATGAGTTGCAGTAACTGTTGGTTTTGAGCAACCATTTGCTGCATGGTCTCCAATATTTGCTGGGGATTCAGAGCTAGAGTATCCGGAATAGGGTTGATAGGCGGGGGAGCAACCTCCTTCTCTCGTGGAGGATTGTCTTCATGTTGGTTCATGGATCGAGTAGTGATCGCCATTAGTTAATTGATGTAATGTTCAGGAGTGATAATTTTGTCGATTTCCCACAGACGGTGCCAAACTGATGATGCACAAAAATGGTTTTGCACACCACCTGTCAAGTGTAGATAATAAATGCAGTGAAATCAATGAAAAAATTAAAGAAGACACGATTTATAGTGGTTCGGTCAATTCGACCTACGTCCACTCTTCAATGGCTTCAGTTGCCGGGTATTTTATTAATTCAGAGGTATGGAGAATAGAGATACAAGCTTTGAGAGAATGGAGAATCAAAGAAGGAGTGGTCTCCGGTCGTCGATCTGTCCTCTGTAAGTGTTAGTGAGGCGTGACATTCATCTCTCGTCTCCTCACAGATTGGGGCTACTTTATAGCAGCTAAGAGATCATTCTTGTGGAGATCATGACTTATCCTCAAGGCTACTTTNTGATCTCTTGTCTCCTCACAGATTGGGGCTACTTTATAGCAGTTAAGAGATCATTCTTGTAGAGATCATGATTTATCCTCAAGGCTACTTTATCGCAGCTAAGAGATCATTCTGGTGGAGATCATGACTTATCCTCAACGGAAGGAGGAGGTTGGGGAGCTCTTCATGAAACGNGAGATCATTCTTGTAGAGATCATGATTTATCCTCAAGGCTACTTTATCGCAGCTAAGAGATCATTCTGGTGGAGATCATGACTTATTCTCAAGACTACTTTATCGTAGCTAAGAGATCATTCTGGTGGAGATCATGACTTATCCTCAAAGGAAGGAGGAGGTTGGGGAGCTCTTCATGAAACGTGGTCAAAGCTTGGACCGTTTCCTTCGGTGGTGCAGATAAGCTTCTCATGCTCTCCTCTTGATGACGTGCTAAGCAAAAAGTCTAACCGGTCTTGGACTGTCTTGGGCTTGGTAGCTTCAAAATGAGGTTGGGCTCCTCAACTAGAGTTGGACTTTAACACATAAATTGGACTATTTGGGCTTAACCCATCAGTTGTTATAAAGATCTCTTCTATCTAATAATTGTTGTTTATTTTTTAAAAATGTTTGTATAGTTATAACCCCTTGATTATTTTTCAATATGTTAATAGTTCAAGGTCCAATAAAACACAATGTAATATGTAGAATATAAAATACCATAACACAAAAGTATTTCATGATATTTCAAATAATTATTTTCTCAATATGATAGAGAATTATTTTGGATAAATTTTACAACAAAATAAAAGATGATTTTTTTCTATAGACTAGATGATTGTCTATATTAAAAGAAAATGTCTGAGAAATTTAGCTTAGAATTCAATTATGGACAGTTTTTGAGATTTGAAAGAATGTGTATTCTACTTTAATATATATTTGAGTATAAATGTTATAAGAAAGTAATATTTTATGTATTTCATTCTTATTTTAGTATGCTTTTTTATAATGCTAAAACTATTATAAAACTAATAATATAGAGATAGGACTAAATAATTGAAGATAGAAATGTTAGAGAAATAGTTTATGAACTTGTATTTTTGAATGTACCCAAGACCTTCTTTTATAGGCATCTATACATAATGACTATCAATAAAATATTAAAGGTGGTATATCAATGGGTAGGAATTTATAAGCTAATGTACTAACTCTCACTAATTTCTATTTACTTAAGACACTAATTGGAAGATTAGGGGTCATCTACTTTATATACAATATGTGTGTGTGTGTGTGTGTGTAT
Source organism: Ilex paraguariensis (assembly GCA_963454935.2). Taxonomy (NCBI): domain Eukaryota; kingdom Viridiplantae; phylum Streptophyta; class Magnoliopsida; order Aquifoliales; family Aquifoliaceae; genus Ilex; species Ilex paraguariensis. Next base: position 563,443 of record CAUOFW020004347.1, on the reverse strand, counting down.
ATATATACACAATGTAATATTTGTAATACTCCCCCTTGGATGAATATATATATAATATTTGTAACACTCCCTCCTTGGATGAATATATATATATATAATTTGTAACACTCCCCCTTGGATGAATATATATATATAGATAGATACAATGTAATATTTGTAACACTCTCCTTTAGATGACTACCATTATAAGATAATATGCCAAACTCTGTGGGGAAAAATCCAGCGAAGGAAAAAGAGTACATATTTATATAAATCTTAGAATAGCGTTAGACGCACTAATGTTGCCTCATTAACACCTTATTAGGAAAACCCAATGGAGCAAAACTAAGATAAAAAAAAAAAAAAATACAACGTGCATGTGCCATATATCTTAATGTAGATACTCCCCCTGATAAAATTTTCTGGATTGTCACAAACCTGATGCATTCCAATGACATATACCAATTTAATTGAACGTTGATGATGGTAAAACTTTAGTGAATAAGATAAGAATTGAGGACCTTTTCGATATAAATTATTTAATGGATAGTAATTTTGTTTAACATATATTCGATCTGTAAGCCAAGACAATATTTTATTTTTCTGATATCTTTCATCTCAAATTCTTCTTTCAAATATTCAGCAACTTTTATTAGCTCTTCAGGAGTTTCAATCAGATTCATATCATCAACATATATTGCAATGAAGGCAAATCCAGATTTTGATTTCTTTATAAATACACATTGGCTTACGAAATTGTTAAGATACCCTTATTTTGTCAAGTACTCACGAAGACGATTTTATCGCATTCTTCTATATTATTTTAATCCATATAAAGATCGTCTCAGTTTAATTGAGTACATGTTTTGTAATTTTGATGTGCTTGTTCAGGCAATTACAATCCTTTAGGGACTTTCATATAAATATCAGTATCTAATTTTCTATATAAATATGTAGTAACAACGTCCATAAGACGCATGCCGAATCTTTCTAGATTAATAAAATGGAGAATTACATTAAGATCTCTTGAGGTTTGTCACTTAATTATTCAGACTTTTTATCATTTGAAATATTATACATAAACCTCCTATGGTTTGTACGCACGTAACACTTAGACCCCTGTTGTAACTATATCCGTTAATAAATTATACTTAGACCTCGTTGAAGTTTGTGCGTATATAATATTTAGATTTCTTAAGTTTAAAATATTATATTTAAAAATACTCCAATTAAAGATAGAATATTAAATATTTTAAATTTTACAACTAAAATTCATATTCTATTGTATTATTTATTGAAATAAAATTAAAATTAAAAATTTAATTTTTTCTTAAAAAATCGTAATTAGTATAAAATTATACTATCTATTAGAATAAAACTAAAAAATAACAAAGTGTCTAAATTATTCATAATAGAACATGAATTTTACATCCAAAATTTATGTTCTATTATGTCATTTATTAAAATAGACAATATAATTGTATACTAATTAAGATTTTTTTTAAAAAAAATAAATTTTTATTTTTGATTTTATTTCAATAAATGATACAATAGAATATGAATTTTAAATGATTAAATTTAAAATATTTGATATTTTATCTTTGATTGAAGTATTTTTGGTACAAATATAACATTTTAAACTTAAGAGGTCTAAGTAATATATGTTTACAAACTTTAAGGGGTTTGAGTATAATTTATTAATGGATATATTTACAGCATGTGTCTAAGTGTTACATGCGTACAAATTTTAAGAGGTCTATATATAATATTTCAAATATCTGGGGGTCTGAGTGATTAAGTGACAAATTTTAGGGGGTCTGGGTGTAATTATCCCTTAATAAAATTCCAAAATCTAATTGCATCTATTATTGGTGAATATTTTTCTTCATAATCAAACCCGAGTCACTGCCAGAAACCCTTCTGCTACTAGACGTACTATATTTTATATTTATTTTTGATTTTTATATAAATACCGACTTATATCCAATGGACTTTACATTTTTTTTTTATCAATGGACTTTACATATTAAAGTGTTGGACTATGTGTCCAATTTAATAATTTTCGATGTTTGAGAACTACCGGTGGAATATTGAACTATAGATCCAATATTTTGTATTGTGTTAATAGGCTCCATGTGAATTGCTTTCTTCAACTTTGACCAATTATTTCTATATTGACAAACATATATTGTGCATAGTTTAAGATCATCACAATTTTAAATTTTAGTAATCACTAATCATATATTGTGTATAGTTTAAGATCATCACAATTTTAAGTTTCAATAGTTACTCTATCATTGATGATTATTTTTGTACGATCTCACACCTCATTTATATATGCATACTTAATAGAAATTTTTTCATTTGCAAATATTTGTATCTCTTTAGGAGTTTGTGTCTCTTGAGTGACTCTTTCCTTTTCAAGGGTTATAATTTGAAATGATGTGGATGCATTTTTATTTTTTTATTTCAATAACTTTTTCTTGAGTTGTGTATAGTTGCTTTTTAGAAGTTGAATCTTTTTTTTTTTGTTTTTTTTTTTATTTTTTTTGGTTGGGGGGAGGGAGAGGAGAGATTTGAACCCTTGACCTAAAGAAGACAAAATCTTTACAAGGAGTACTATTAGACCAAAGGCCTATTGGTACAAGAAGATTATCTCATTTTATTTTGTACGCACATAACTTCTTGAAATCTCATTATTTTTAAGTATTTTTCTTTAAGAGACTCCTCTTCTGGGGATGTTTATACAAAAATTTTGGATTGATTATTTTATCTTTTTTATGAGTGTGGCCTCTTCGAGAGTGACAACTTCTTTATATAACTTTCATTTTATATGTTTCTTTCATCTCTTCGAGAGTGCCAACGTTTGAAATATCTTTCATTGTTTCTTTCTCTTCTTGAGAATCTTGTCTGTTGCTATGACAAATATTTCATGCTTCTAGCGTAATTCAGATAAATTCGTTTTGCAATATTTTATACACGAAAGAAAAAAGATATTTATCACATATATTTATATGCTATAAAAGAATAATAATCTTCCCCTTTAATAAGATCTAATGTATTGCAAATACTCTATTAAGCATTGAAGACTAGAAATTTCAAATTAAAAGTACACAAAAAATGTAACACTAGTATAAATTTCATACAATTTACACTTAATTTTCAAATAGATTTTCAAAAACAAGTTACCTCTTGTAACTTTTATTTTCTAATAGTATTAACTTAAGTCACTAAAACTTAAAACAAGATTCAACTTGGATAAATAGATTAACATATTTTTAGAATTCACAAAACTCACATGAAATAATTGATAGTAATAAACGAGTTAATAAACTTGACTTACTCCAGTAAATTACACATGTATTTGACCCATAGAAATGTATATCAACATTCTTATATTCAACGACCATAATCGGGATATATCAACCTTGGACTTTCTAAATAACATCATATATAGATCAAGGGAAAACTTGATAACCAATTTATTTTGTAATCAGACAATACATTAATAATTACTTGCTAAAAGAATTTTCTAATTCTTTAGTGGTCTCACGTGTATTGACAATGATTCAAAGTTGATTTGGATGTCCAAGATAAGTATGCAAAAACTTAAAAAAAATTAGGTCATAACACTTTAGGTGCATCGCCATAAATAGTTCAATCATTCTTAGAGTCAAATAATATAACCTCAGGTAAAAACCAAGCAATTTCTCTAACACAAGCTTCTGACTTGAAATAATAAAATGAATAATATGATATCCATTACGATATATGCCTTTAAAATTTGGTAATAGATTTTTTTTGGATCTACAAAACATTGTTAAGATAGAGTTCATTCGTAGCAACATAATATTGGTTTTTTCTAAACTTTCATTATAGTATAAGAATCATGACCACTAGTTTTTAGCTAGCTGATGTTTATTATTATAGAAATACATAAAGTACAAGATAATAGGATGTAAGAAAATATAAATTCAAAGAAATATAGCAAGTACAAGATACAACGTAGTATAGAGTAATTAGTTCTTCAAGAACTATATTTCATGACCGTTTAAACACATTCTATTCATGGAATGATATATGTTCGATCAGATAAGATTGACAATTTTTCTCAAAAGTACAACATATTTATTTTATTTTCAACCACATGGTATCAATTCATTATGCATCTATCTTCTTAATGTGTTACTATAGGAGCACATTCGAATCATAAAATCTGATCCATTATTTTTTTTAACATGTACTCTTCAAGAATTTTTTTCACATACTTTAAAGTATGTTCGGATCTTGCAGCATCAGGTGCATTGAGCATTTCAGAGGATTATGATCTTCAGGAACTCATATCTCTCCAACTAATATGTGGGTATTTTACTACAAAGTAATCAATTTTATTCTTCAAGAATAGGGTGTGAAGGATAATGATTATATTTGTGCGATCCTTTAGAGATGTTTAATTTCCTTCCTCAATTATATCTTTAAGATTTATTGTATCAAACTATCACTAATTCACAGTTTTCAATATATTATTCATTTTGATTTTGACAGTGAATTTATCACTACCTATTCACTACTTATGACAATAGATTTATTTTGCTTCTGACAATGAATAATTGTTACTTTTGGCAACCAATTTATTATGTTTTCGCCAATATAACTAATTTTCAAGATTCATAAGATCAAGGTAGATCTCTTCAAGGCTCCAAGAAAAGTCCAACTCGAAATATAAAATATAACAATTTCATTGGAATTATACAAATTCAATGTACAATAATCTTTTCATTCTAAATGTTAATGTAAATTACATAACCTGCAAGTAGAAACAACACATATTTGGTTGCGTATGTAATTGTTAGAAATAATATAGAAAGTAACAGCATGCACATTCTTGTGATTTATATATTATTAGGCATGTGTACTCAAACTATGAAAATTCAATTCATGCATATTCCATCGTTGAACAAACAAGCAGAGCAAAAGATTGCCTCTACCATCAATTGTGAAATGTTTATGAGAGAAGCAAAGTAAAAATATAGTGCATGTAAATACTTATCTTATGCTTTGCTTAAATAGTGATTATAGATTCAAATCACCATTTGATATATGATAAATAAAAGTGGTACATTATTTTCTTTCTTCAATTTGACAAAGACTCGTGCTGATAATATGATATAAAATTAAAAATACAGATATAGGAATAAACAATAGAATATAGATATGCTAAAGAAAGATCTTCATCATGACTATCAGTATAATATTAAATGTGGTATATAACTCGCACAATATTGCTATTTTAATATATAGAAAATTTTTCACTCACACGTCTTGACATTTAACTTTATTACATACAGACCTCTCATATTTTAAAAATTCCACTGAGACCCCTTGACTGTTGGAAACGTAAGACACGGACAACCCTTTCTTTTATTAGAAATTGAAACAAGAAAAGAGAAACGATGACATCATCAACAAAATGTAATATAATACCCAAAATATCCTTATGCATTGTGAGAAACTATATTAGCTCAATAAAATGTATAGTCTACCCTCCCACGTCACTATAATCTTGACAAATAATGATACAACAACTCAATTCTGTTTATTATACTAATCTAATTCACTTAATTATATAAATACAATATGTCTAAATTTAGTTATAGAAATTAATTCACTAAATCTAATTAATTCGTTAGATCAAATTCACATCCAATGAATTCCCATAGTAATTATTATTTAAAAAATAACCAACTTTCTCAATATAATAGATTGCATTAATTAAACTTACCTAACACATGTTGAAATCAAATATAATCTATTACTTCCAAATTATGACACCACTAATTAAGCCCATTAATTAGCTAATTTTTCTTTCCAATTAAGATACCATTAATTAAGGCAATTTTGTTTTTAAGTTAAAGCCACTGTGAATTAAGTCAATCGTTTGGCACCCCCACCCACCAACCTCTTCAATCATCGCCTTTTGTATAGTGATTTGAGAGAGGGAGAGCACAGGGCAGATGGCGACTGTGAAAGACACCATCCTCTCCATCATTCGAAAACCCACATCAACACAATTGGTTCCACCATCTAAACTCACCATCAATACCACAGCCTCCATTATCCAAAAACCCATCACCAGGGCCAGCCCAAGCCAAACGGAAACCCAAGGCAAATTTTTTGTATGAGGCCCTATTAATTATTATTGCACAAGATCAACAGTCGAGTATATCAAGAGATACAATTAATGAGCAGTAAATAGTTAATTAATGGCACAACAGTAAATATGGAGTCAACGCTAAGATTTATAGTGGTTCGGTCTGGGTGACCTATTCACTCTCGTGAACGGTAGTAGTGGTCGGAGATCTTTATTGATGAGTACTGTAGCTGGGAGAGTATACTCCAAAAAAATTACAATACTTTGGGAGAGAGAACTTGAAGTGTAGAGAGGTGTGTGAGATGTAAAGGTCTCTAGGTGATGCCCTCTATGTGAAGAGGGCTTACATTATATANACTTGAAGTGTAGAGAGGTGTGTGAGATGTAAAGGTCTCTAGGTGATGCCCTCTATGTGAAGAGGGCTTACATTATATAGGTATGGTNGTACTGTAGCTGGGAGAGTATACTCCAAAAAAATTACAATACTTTGGGAGAGAGAACTTGAAGTGTAGAGAGGTGTGTGAGATGTAANGCACAAGATCAACAGTCGAGTATATCAAGAGATACAAGTAATGAGTAGTAAATAGTTAATTAATGGCACAACAGTAAATATGGAGTCAACACTAAGATTTATGGTGGTTCGGTCTGGGTGACCTATTCACTCTCGTGAACGGTAGTAGTGGTCGGAGATCTTTATTGATGAGTACTGTAGCTGGGAGAGTATACTCCAAAAAAATTACAATACTTTGGGAGAGAGAAACTTGAAATGTAGAGAGGTGTGTGAGATGTAGANGTGGTTCGGTCTGGGTGACCTATTCACTCTCGTGAACGGTAGTAGTGGTCGGAGATCTTTATTGATGAGTACTGTAGCTGGGAGAGTATACTCCAAAAAAATTACAATACTTTGGGAGAGAGAACTTGAAGTGTAGAGAGGTGTGTGAGATGTAGAGGTCTCTAGGTGATGCCCTCTATGTGAAGAGGGCTTACATTATATAGGTATGGTGAGGTGGTGACGTGAGGGAGAGGGCTTTACTCCTTTGGTAAGTTCAATTAAGGTAGGACTAGATCTCCATGAGGCGTATTCCGATATTTTCTCTCACGTGCTCCTATTGCTTCGGGCTTTCTAGATACTGAGCTGGGTTAGAGTGGCAAGTGAGAAGGACGAAGGAGAGGCAGGAGAGCCCCTTATGGGTGGCGCCAAGGGCTCNTGCTTCGGGCTTTCTAGATCCTGAGCTGGGTTAGAGTGGCAAGTGAGAAGGACGAAGGAGAGGCAGGAGAGCCCCTTATGGGCGGCGCCAAGGGCTCAGGCGACCCCTATTTGGGCCCTGGTGACTTGGGCCTGACTTAGTTGATTTTTGGGCTCATCATTTTCCCCTTATGCCCCAAACCTATGAATTTTTGTGAGAGAAAAGGGTTGAGGGCATGTGTTTTTTCTTCATCTTCGGGGACTCTGTTGAGTTTATTGATATGCAAATATTTTTTGTATTTTTTGGCATTGCTCTTGTTGGGTCTTTGCCTATAAATAGATGTCCCTGGTCTCTCCCTCCTCATTCCTCTTTTCATTTACTTTGGGGCTTCTCTTAGAAGCTATCCCTCCAGGCTTCTCCAAGAAGCTATTCTTCTCTTATTTAAAGGCTTCCTTTAGAAGCTACTATTCCTCACATCCATTTCTCCCCCTTAATCTTCTCTTCCTCAACTCACAGTAAGTTCATGGAGACTAGGAGCTCAAAGAAGCTCGGGGAGGCCCTCCATGGTGATAGGGCGGTGCCTAAAAGGTGGACCTTGGAGGCAAAGGTGGCACCCATGCTGCTGACTTTGTAGGTGATGCCCCTGGGGCTAGTTCTCTTGTTGGTGGGGCCCAAGGTCTAGGCAGTGGAGTTGAGGAGCGAAGAGGAATCCATGGTGTTGGGTGACATGACGTCAAGTGGACAGCTGGGCGAGGTCGCCAAACGGCGGACTGCTTGGACGTTGGGCACTGCTTTGGAATAGGAGGCGATGCCAGAGATGGCACATGGTCTGGGCGACATGAGAGAGGACCCAGCAAAGCCAAGAGTATCAAAAAATCATAAAATACCTATAAAATTTTAAACAATCATAACTTTGCGCTCGGTTGTCCATTTGAGGTGAATTATTTTTGAATCTGNCACTGCTTTGGAATAGGAGGCGATGCCAGAGATGGCACATGGTCTGGGCGACATGAGGGAGGACCCAACAAAACCAAGAGTATCAAAAAATCATAAAATACCTATAAAATTTTAAACAATCATAACTTTGCGCTCGGTTGTCCATTTGAGGCGAATTATTTTTGAATCTAGATATTTTTTTGATATCTACAACATACAATCCAGCAAAGGGCAATTTGGTCAATAATTTTTTTCCAAAAAATGCTTCTATCTCTCTAGATTTGAGTTTGAAGCACAAATTAGTGAAATCAACAATGGTGGAAAGGTGCGTTATGACAGACAGCTATTAGGCATTGATGGGCGACTGATTGGTATTCTGAGTTTTTTNAAAAAATGCTTCTATCTCTCTAGATTTGAGTTTGAAGCACAAATTAGTGAAATCAACGATGGTGGAAAGGTGCGTTATGACAGACAGTTATTAGGCATTGATGGGCGACTGATTGGTATTATGAGTTTTTGNGAGTTTGAAGCACAAATTAGTGAAATCAACAATGGTGGAAAGGTGCGTTATGACAGACAGCTATTAGGCATTGATGGGCGACTGATTGGTATTCTGAGTTTTTTCTAGAGAGGGAGACTATGATGGATTTCAATTGGGTAAGAGGCGAACCCGCTTTCTCCAATCCTGTTCTCTCTTTAATGTTTTCTCGTTGCTGGTTTTTTATACTAACCTTGTCTCTAATTATAGGCGCCTTGTTGATAAGGCGATGATGGAGGCTCTCTATGCTTTTAGGGTGGTGTCTTCCCATCTTCTCAAGAGGGTGAGGTTTGATGCTCCTAATGCTTTTCGATTGAAGTTCGATGGCTAGGTTACTTCTTAGGAGATGGGACCCGGTGGTGCCCTCACTACTTCCCAGACTAGGACTCCTGTGTGCAATAGAGCTAGCCCTTGTACCGTTGTAGGAGTTGAGACTCTAGAGCGGTCTTCCAATGGGACTATAGCTCCACATAGTTGTCCTGCTTTTAGTAGTGGCTCAGTGTACATGCTTTTACTTGACTTCGGTCAAGGAGTGTCTTTGGAGGTCTANACCCGGTGGTGCCCTCACTACTTCCCAGACTAGGACTCCTGTGTGCAATAGAGCTAGCCCTTGTACCGTTGTAGGAGTTGAGACTCTAGAGCAGTCTTCCAATGGGACTATAGCTCCACATAGTTGTCCTGCTTTTAGTAGTGGCTCAGTGTGCATGCTTTTACTTGACTTCGGTCAAGGAGTGTCTTTGGAGGTCTGTGACTCCCGGGGATGGAGGAGTTTTCCATGGTATGCCTTGTCTTCTCAACTTTGATTTTGTACTTGCCTCATTTCCATCATGTTATACTTTTTGGACTCTTGTAGATGATTGCTGTTTTTCCCTTCCTCTTTTCAAAAAGGTCAAATTTGGAGAGGCATCCATGGATCTAGCGAAGGAGAGGCGAGCTTCGAGAGATTGCTAAGGAGCAGTTAAGAGAGTTACNTCAACTTTGATTTTGTACTTGCCTCATTTCCATCATGTTCTACTTTTTGGACTCTTGTAGATGATTGCTGTTTTTCCCTTCCTCTTTTCAAAAAGGTCAAATTTGGAGAGGCATCCATGGATCTAACGAAGGAGAGGCGAGCTTCGAGAGATTGCTAAGGAGCAGTTAAGAGAGTTACGCCTCCTGAAACTGAGATTTTTGGCATCCTACGAGAGGGTTGGGAAGCTGGAGGTTGATAAAAAGACTGTCTTCTTGAGAGCAAAATCAGGGTTGTGAACGTCCCATGATAGAGCCAAAATGTTGGAGGCCAAGCTACGTATAGTTTGGGGGAAGGCTGTGGTGGTAGAGGCTTGTAAGGAGACTACCTGCGCGAGAGCAAAGTCATAACTGCAAACGTCCTATGAGAGGGCCATAGAAACTAAGACCGAGCTACGTATAGTCTCGGGAGATGACTGTCATAGCAGGGACTTATAAGGAGACAATTTANCCTGCGCGAGAGCAAAGTCATAACTGCAAACGTCCTATGAGAGGGCCATAGAAACTAGGACCGAGCTACGTATAGTCTCGGGAGATGACTGTCATAGCAGGGACTTATAAGGAGACTATTTACGCGAGAGTAGAGTCATAGCTACAAATGTTTTGTGAGATGGCAACAGGAGCTGAGGCCGAGCTACGTATAGCCTTAGGAGATAGTTGTCAAAGCAGAGGCTTGTTAGGATACTATCTATGCGAGAGCAAAGTCACAGCTGCAAACGTCCCGCGAGAGCATCACAGGAGCTGAGGCCCNAGCAGGGACTTATAAGGAGACAATTTACGCGAGAGTAGAGTCATAGCTACAAATGTTTTGTGAGATGGCAACAGGAGCTGAGGCCGAGCTACGTATAGCCTTAGGAGATAGTTGTCAAAGCAGAGGCTTGTTAGGATACTATCTACGCGAGAACAAAGTCACAGCTGCAAATGTCCCGCGAGAGGATCACAGGAGCCGAGGCCANATGACTGTCATAGCAGGGACTTATAAGGAGACTATTTACGCGAGAGTAGAGTCATAGCTACAAATGTTTTGTGAGATGGCAACAGGAGCTGAGGCCGAGCTACGTATAGCCTTAGGAGATAGTTGTCAAAGCAGAGGCTTGTTAGGATACTATCTACGCGAGAACAAAGTCACAGCTGCAAATGTCCCGCGAGAGGATCACAGGAGCCGAGGCCAAGCTACGTATAGTCTCGAGAGATGGCTGTCATAGCAGAGGCTTGTTAGGAGACTATTTGCGCAAGAGTAGAGTCACAATAGCAAACGTCCCGCGAAAGGGCCGCAAGACCTGACGCTGAGCTATGTATAGTCTCGAAAGATGGTTGTTATGGCAGAGGCATGTAAGGTGACTACTTGCGCGAGAGGAGAGTCAAAGCTACAGACGTCCCGTGAATGGGCTGCAGGAGCTGAGGCCGAGCTACGTACAGTCTCAGGAGGTGGCTGTCGTGGCAGAGGCTCATTNTTGTTATGGCAGAGGCATGTAAGGTGACTACTTGCGCGAGAGGAGAGTCAAAGCTACGGACGTCCCGTGAATGGGCTGCAGGAGCTGAGGCCGAGCTACGTACAGTCTCGGGAGGTGGCTGTCGTGGCAGAGGCTCATTTCATTGATTTGGAGATGAGGAGGGTGCTGAGGAGGTGGGCGCCTGATGCTAGGCACCTGAGGTTGGGCACGAACGTTGAGGGGCTTTGGGCGACGTTGGGCCTGGACACCAAGGGGTTCTAAGGGTCGCTGGGCATAAACGCTAAAGGGTGCTGGTACCAAGAACGGAGAGGTCCTTCTTTGGTGGTGTGTAGAAAGTGAGCGATAGTCATCTTGGTGGGCGACAGCCAGCCTGGGTGCTGGCTTGAACAAGGTCTCGAGATGCTCGGGCGGTGCCTTTGTAACATAGGGAAGCGGTTAATCAGTCACTTGATTTTAGCTTTGTCTAATATGAGGCACCAAAGGTAGACGATGGCGGAGAGAGCCTTAATGACAATATTTTTCTTTTTTGTCTACCTTGTTAGGTCATGTTTTGACTTTTGTAAGCTGTTTGTAAATTTTAGGGAAATAAAATAATTTGGACACCATAATCTTCGTAGAATTTTATTTTATAAAATATTAAATAACAAAATAAATCAACTGAAATAATAAATGATAGATCAAATCTTTAGGTGTTCGGTGTCCCATAGGTGGGCCAAGACTTTCCTAGTGGAGTTCAAGTCACCTTCTCCTCCTGGCCTTCAGAAGATTGTCTAGATTTCTCCGAGAGGTTACTGACGTTCTCTGTCATCTTGGTCCTGACCAGATGGCGGGGCTTGTCCTCTGCCAGCAACATGCTGCCTCAATTGGCCATGTTGTATGAGCTCCTCGATCTGCCTTTTAAGACCAAAGTAGTTGTCAGTATCGTGGTAAAAATGACAATACTTGTTCGAGCTCCTCCGGTTCAGGGCGATTTTCATCTTCTTTGGCCAGCGTACTGTAGGATCATCCTGTATTTGGAATATGATATGCTCCACAAAAGCATTGAGCGCGCATGAAGACTTGTCGCTCTTTTAGAGGTGGGGAACCAAGGCGGTCCTTGATAAAGATTCTCTTTGTCCTATTCCTTTTGTTTTCTACTTCCCACTTGTCCTCACAGGTGTCCTTCCTTTTCTCGGCCCTATGGGAAGACTCACCTCTTCTGGCCTTGGTGACATCTTCAGCGTTCATGTATTTCTATGCCCTATACAGTAACTTGGGCATACGGGAAGACGACTTCTTGAGGGCAGAGAACATGAAACTAGAGGAGCGAAGACTAGTGGTAAAGGCAGTCAGGACTACCTTATCATCTAACTCCTCAATCTAGAGAGCCTCCTCATTAAAACAGGCGAGTTAGTCTCTGAGGCTTTCATCCCTGTCCTACTTGATAATGAGCAGGTGAGTCAAGGGCTTATGATGTCGGCGTCCTCCAATAAAGTGGGAGACAAAAGATCTACTCAACTCTGCAAATGAGTGAATAGAGGAGGGTTTGATCTTTGCGAATCATTGGCGTGTGGACTCCTTGAGGGTGGTAGGAAAGGCTCTATACATAATCTCATCAGGCACATTGTGAAGTTGCATGAGAGATTTGTATTTGTCAAGATGGTCAAGGGGGTCTTTGGTATCGTCGAAGATCTCGATGGTAGGTATCTTAAACTTCGAGGGTAAGGAATAATTAACTATGTCTGCAACAAAAGGTGTATCAGTACATCTTACCAGGAAGTCCACCGTCTTGGGCGCCTATGCCTTGATGGCGTTGAGGGCATCACCTAGTTGGTTTTGCACCTATTTGATCTTCTCGTCCCATTAGTTGGAGACATCCTCCTTTGGGTGGTTGTACCAACTTCCATGATCGCCATATTGGCTATTTCCTTCGTTCTCTTGTGCAGGTATATGAGGAGGTGGTACACGTGAGCTTCCTGTGCGCTGAAGAAGGACTGTAGTGCGAGGGGTGCTCGGATGTGGTCCTAGGACATCCTGGTGAGGGTCCCCGTAGAGGGGGGTTGCTTGGCACCCAGAGGGGTTAGGTTGCTACTCCTCTCCCATTGAAGGGAGTAGGGCTCCTTCCACAGGGTGAGGGGCGACGCCTCTCTAAGCGAGCATCAATTGAATAATCTACTGATTTTGGTTTACCAACAGTTGCATGGTTTGTAAGAGCTGTTGTCTGACGACGGAGGTCGCCGTAGCAGATAGTTCCGAGGGTGTGAGGGGAGGCGAAGCCTCTTCCTAGTGGACCGGGTTGTTGTCTCCCTGTTGCTGACTCATCAATCTTGTCGTGATTACCATGGATTAAAGAGAGTAGAAAACCTAGTCGTTTTTCATAGACGGTGTCAAACTGATGATGCGCAAATTGGTATTGTGCAAGATCAACAATTGAGTATATCAAGAGATACAATTAATGAGCAATAAATAGTTAATCAATGGCAAAATGCTAAATATGGAGTCAACACCAAAATTTATAATAGTTCGGTCTGGGTGACCTACTGCACTCTTGGGAACGATAACAGTGGTCAAAGATCTTTATTGATGAGTAATGTAACCGGGAGAGCNAATTGAGTATATCAAGAGATACAATTAATGAGCAATAAATAGTTAATCAATGGCAAAACGCTAAATATGGAGTCAACACCAAAATTTATAATAGTTCGATCTGGGTGACCTACTCCACTCTTGGGAACGATAACAGTGGTCAAAGATCTTTATTGATGAGTAATGTAACCGGGAGAGCACACTCTGGGAGAATTACAATGCTTTGGGAGAGAGAAGCTTGAAGTGTAGATAGATGTAGAGAGGTGTGTGAGATGTAGAGGTCTCTAGGTGATGCCCTCTAGGATTAGTCTTTTTTTCTCAAAAATGTTATATATTTTGACCTCAGTAGAACAACTCCAAACTCGAAAATGGTTAAGTTTTGGTTTACTACTAGTCCATAATTCAAAAAGTGTTTTTGGAACAGATTTACTATGAACTCTATTAAGGATGTATGAAGCCATTTTAATAGTTTCTCTCCAAAGATAATCAGGTAAGTTATACCTACTCATAATGTTCCTCATCATGTTTTTAAGGGTGCGATTAAGTTTTTCAGCCACACCATTTTGCTCGAAACTATCAGACAGGGTATATTGTGCAACATTCTCTAAATCTTGCAATTACTTGGCAAATGGTCCCAAATACTGTCCAAACACGTCATGTTTGTCATAATATTCACCACTACGACCAGACCTAATAATTTTGATGATTTTTCTAATTGTATCTCTACCTCAGTTTTAAAAATTTTAAACTTTTCAAGAGCNATTTTAATAGTTTCTCTCCAAAGATAATCAGGTAAGTTATACCTACTCATAATGTTCCTCATCATGTTTTTAAGGGTGCGATTAAGCTTTTCAGCCACACCATTTTGCTCGAAACTATCAGACAGGGTATATTGTGCAACAATCTCAAAATCTTGCAATTACTTGGCAAATTGTCCCAAATACTGCCCAAACACGTCATGTTTGTCATAATATTCACCACTACGACTAGACCTAATAATTTTGATGATTTTTCTAATTGTATCTCTACCTCAGTTTTAAAAATTTTAAACATTTCAAGAGCATCAGATTTTTTATTAATTAAATAAATATATCCATAACAAGAAAAATCATCAATAAATGTAATAAAATATTTATTACCACACAAGGTACGTGAGTAAGGTCCATTGATGTCAGTGTGAATGATTTTCTAAAAGATCTAGACTGCGAGTTACACTTTTTTTCATAGTCATGGTCAATTTACCTTCTAATGTAGTCAACACAAGTTTCAAGGTCTCCAAAATCAAGGGGAGGAAGAATATCATTTTTTTATTATTCGNATGATTTTCTAAAAGATCTAGACTGCGAGTTACACTTTTCTTCATAGTCATGGTCAATTTACCTCTAATGCAGTCAACACAAGTTTCAAGGTCTCCAAAATCAAGGGGAGGAAGAATATCATTTTTTATTATTCTNACACTTTTTTTCATAGTCATGGTCAATTTACCTTCTAATGTAGTCAACACAAGTTTCAAGGTCTCCAAAATCAAGGGGAGGAAGAATATCATTTTTTTATTATTCGTTTCACTCTTTCTCAAGAACTGTGATCCAAACGTTTATGTCACAGTTGTGAAGATTTTTATTTAATTAGAGGTCTCTTAGATACAACATTCACAATATTTGAAAGATCATATTCATTATTGACAGTCAAACATATATTATATAGACCATATGCTAAAATATAATGACCAACAATTTTGAAATTTAAAGACAATTGAGATTTTACTATTACTAAAATTAAAACATNCATTCACAATATTTGAAAGATCATATTCATTATTGACAGTCAAACATATATTATATAGACCATCTGCTAAAATATAATGACCAACAATTTTGAAATTTAAAGACAATTGAGATTTTACTTTTACTAAAATTAAAACAATATCTAATTTTATCAAGCAAGGAAACTAAAATCAAATTTAGCATAAATTATGGTACATAAAAAGTATTTTCTAAAACAAGATGAAAACTGGTGTCTACATTTGACATAATAGTTCTTAGAAACTCAATATGGACTTAATTATTATCTCCTACTTTAAGCTTGGTTTCCCCTTCCCTTGGCCTTCGTTTGCTTGTGAATACTTGCAAAGTCATGACAACATGAATAGAAGTCCCACTATCAATCTATCAAGAATTTAATGAGACATTAAATAAATTAGATTCAAAGCAAATAAAGGATAATGAGTTACATTCTTCTTTATTCTTCTTTTTTAACCAAGGCTTGAATCGAGTGCACTCACTTTTCTTATGATCTTTTTTTTTACAAAAGTAACATTTGACATCTTTTCGAATGATAGCCTTAGGACCTCTCACATTCTGATCAGTACTATGCCTTTTGAACTCCCCACTATTCTTTGAAGCGTTATAGTTAGGTTTTCTATTATTTTCTTGATACCAACCTTTAAAACTAGATTTAGGCTGAAAAACAAACAAAGCAGGTACACTCTTTTCTTTTCTAAGTTTTTATTCCTTAGAATCACACTTGGAGATACGGTCATTAATTATCCATGACTCATTTTGGGTATTGTAGACAATTTTGATTTGACTAAACTCAGGAGGCAAAGAGTTAAGGATGTGATGAACAATAAAATCATCAAGAATAACAATTTTGAAGGCTTTGAGTTTTGTTTAAACATGGACAATTCTAAGGATATATTCCCTAATACTACCCTCATTGTCATATATCATACTCGTTAATTCATTCATTAGGTCCTCAGATTCAGTCTTTTTAGACATCTTGTATCTCTCTCCTACAACGGAAAAGAATTCCTTGGCATTCTTGATTTCAGGCAAGTCATTCATAAGGTGTTCAGAGATAGACCTTTTCATGGCAATCATAATCAGCTNGGATCGGGAAAAAAAGTCTAAATAAATAAGATTGACTGCTATAACGCTCCAAAATTCACCCTGAAAGGCAGTACTATCTACAAATTATCCAACTATGAGGGCAACTAAAAATAACCATTAGAACAACTAATCGTTCATCCATCTAATAAGGAATAAATGCTAAAGCCAATAAAACATTAATACCTCTCCAACTTACAATTCAAACCAAATAGTATCTAGCAGCGGAATAATCAAAATTAGCTAAAACATTGTTTCATAGAAATCTCTCAAATAAAATAATCTAGACTAAGACGAAGTATCTCTAAGCCTGCACTTCAGGATCTTCATACTGATCCTCTTTNACAGAGAATGCAATATGTTATAGATCATATCTTTCATGAAACTAGCCAATGAGAATGCTCAAATTTCAAAAAATTTATCCCCTTTGAGTAGATAAACCTTCTAGACTATTACACCTCTACCACAATGTTTCATGACATCTCCAAATTACAATACACAACAATCCCCTTTGAGCAAGTAATTGTACATTATAATTTAAAAATCATCCCGTAACAAAAGCATGAGAAAAATCTATAAATTTTAATGAATTGACCACTTTGGTGACAACCATCCATCTTAACTCATAGCATTNACAATTGTAATGATCTCAAGTGTACGGAATATAGTAAATCAATGAAAGGAATACACATGTTTGAATTAAAACAATCAATTAATAACTTAGTAGTATCATCACATATTCTCATATATGTTGGTTCATCCTCATTCTCATGTATGTTGGTTTATTCCCATGATCATGTTTGTTGGTTGCTTCTCATAAATTTACACAACGATTCTATCTCGTTCACCCACCACAACCACACAATCTCAATCATTCCGTGCATGGTTAAATTACAAACCACTTTAGGAAGGACATTTATCGTCTCCCACGACATTGACGAATCATTCTCAGGAAAGGTATATCATCTCTCAGCCTCAAACTTACGTCAACAATAGTGATTGCTCTCACAAACAAAAATTCACTACAAGTGTTAGATAACCATCTCACCCCTACTGGGATAGACTAACCTCTAACACTCTAATGCAACTCTCGAAGGCAATTCAAGTCTTTCACAACAAAACATACAAGAGATGAAACCACAATTTTTTCAACAATTACAATTTTAACCAATCACAATTTTCATTAACAATTCAAGTATCACAATTGTACAATTCTCCATATACTACAACAATAAAAGAATTAAAATATGCAAGAGATCATCTTAAGAAAACCTTCACATTTTTTATATCAAAATTTTAGGATTTTGCCAAAAATCATAATTTCTTGGATCAAGAACAAGTATTATATGAAAACATGATTTAATAAAGAATATGATTTTAGAAATCAAGAATCCGTGTATTTTTCATAATAGAACATTTATTTTGAAAAAACTAGGATTTTGAAAATTCAAGAACATATATTTTTTGAATCCAAACATGTATTTTGTTCAAAACTATGTTTCAATGATAAAGAAACCAAGAACTCGTAAGTATCTATCATATAACTATCAAGAAGATTGCAAACATACATATATAATACCCTAAGTCTCAATGATAGAACTTGAGAAGAATCCCCTACCTTGATTCCATAGTAGTTGTGATGCAAACCCTAGCGTGCTCTATCCGTGCTTTGAGCAAAAATCCTTTCAAGTAGTGTTCTCTCCCTTTTCTTCTCACCCTCTAGGGTTTTCTACGATGAAAAACTGATGAAACTACGCCTAAAGGTCATTCCCTAGGTATTTATAATGTAAAAATTGGAGAAAACACCCAAAACAAGTTAGGTATGTGCAACCCTCTACTTAGTGTGTCCGGACACGTGTCTTTTACTATCTGGACACATATTTTTTTGCCCAACTTTCTGCCAAATGCGTCTAGACGTGTGTCTATTTTCGTTCGGACATGTGTGACAATATACCTTCGACTTCCATCTCGATTTTAACCTATTTAGAAGTCGATTCAAATTTTTTTGTGAAATACACTTTTGTAGTATTTGAAGTCTAGTTTTTACTGTCCAAAAATCAGCCCAATTGAAGTTAAGATTAAAAAAGTGATGATCAAAATACTAAGGTTGTATCAAATTCCTTTTTACCCGAATTCTTTCTAAAACACGCTTTAACTCCAGGATATTTTCTAACTTCTAATACACCCCATATTACCTCTTCCAAAGTTTCTCGAACTTCCGAATTCAATGATGGACTTATTTTGACCTAAAAATATTTAAAAACTTACCTAACCACCTTTGTCATGCTTAAACGCTTCTGAAATTTAAACTTCACGATCAACTTGTTTCTCACGTATTTATTTCTACTCTTATAACCTATATGGTTCATTCTTATATCATTACATATACAAGTGTTACAATATATTTACGTCACTATATGAAGATAAACATGTGGGAGTTTACAACTGCAGAAGATTGATGGGTATGATTCAACTACAATGATTTCATGAGAAAGCTTCAAGCGTGTAACAATTGCGTTTCTCTATTTCTATGGTTCGTATTCACAGTATAACAATTGCATCAGATACAAAAGTAGACGTTCTAGCTTTGTCTTCTCTGAACTCGGAGAAAGCCATACAAAAAAAAAAATTCCATTATTTATCTTTTTTTTTTGGAACGATTGGATAACAAAATTTAAATTCATAAAACTGTAATCTAAGATTTATTGAGCTCTAAACTCATATACGATAGGCTTTGATACCGCATATAAGAATTTTAATGATTCATATATGAAATTTAAAACACCTAAATTCAAGATTTAGAACATACCTATATGAATCATGATACTCGATCTCTGAATTTTTTTCGCGGAAGAACAATATCTTCATCTCCTTCTTTAAAGTAATAGACGGCTCTTAATGAGACAAGTCAAATTAGGCTTATGAAGTGGAGAGGGGACCTAACCTGCTATTTATAATGGAATCTAATAGGTTCTCTCAGTACGGGTCACAATTAGATTAATGTCTACACTTAACCGTCTCAACTACATCAATTAAAAAGATATAAATAAGCCATCAAAATAGATCACTTTATAATATTAGACTCATCTCATTGGACCATAAATTCAACCATTTTTTACAAACTAAAAATTAACTATCAATTAATGGGAGTCCTGAAAAAAATTCTAACATTATATTCTACATTGCATTGTGTTTTATTGGACCTTGAACTATTAACATATTTTCTTTACAAATATTTTTAAAAAATAAACACCAATGTATTAGATAGAAAAAATCTATACAACAACATTTGTTTTTACTGCAAAATGTGTGTCTGTGTGGCAGTTTCTTCCCTGAGTGGGTGGACCAGTTAGTTATTAGATACAAATAAGAAGTTTTTAAAACTTTTGTATTTTGAATTTAATTAATATTTAATTTGGTAGTTCATCTGTTACATGGGAGCTAATTCAATTGGGTTTGATTGGAATGTCAGTTTTCATTGAATTTAATAGTCTGTGTCCATTCCAAGCTGTTGCTAATTTAATGAGATACTCAAAGACCTTATAGCAATTATTACTGCTTGTCACCTGTATAAGTCAATGGACGTAGGCCATCTTACTTCTTTGTGGGGGTGTCATTTCATGTCTAGCTGTTGGGTCCGTATCGTTTATTTTTCAATTGTGTTCGAGTTATTTAACGTGTTATAATTGTTAAACGTTAATTCAATTTATATATATATATTAGTTATTATTTGTGCTTAAAGACACATAGTAATAAAAAATAATAAATAATAAACATTCGTATTCATATTGAAAATCAAATAACAAATATAGAAGACATATTAATGAATTTAAATATCGATTATAGTGGGAGTGAAAAGTGGTGGTAGGATACGGTGATGATTGTGGTGGGTGACAATAACCGTGGTGGCAGTGGCAACGGCGATGATAGTGGTGGTGGCGGCAGTAGCGATGGTAGTGGTAGTGTCGATGATGGTGGTAGTGACAGTGGGGGTGGTGGCCGTGGTGGTGGTAGCGACAGCGGCGGTGACAGTGGTGGTGGGGGCGGCAATGGGTGTGGCGGTGGTAGTGGAGGTAATAGTGGGGCGCTTTCAAATATTAATTTTTTTTTAAATTACTTATGAGAAATAATTTTTATAAGTATTTTTAAAAAGTCACTCCAAACACACCCCTTATGAGCCTATTTTTCTTATTAAATTTAGCGTGTTAATATAAGTTGTTAAATAAATTTTAAAGTAAAATTTAAAACGATTTAAACCGCGAAAAATAAAAGTCATTTTGTTTATCTTTTAAAATTAATTATAATCTACTTTATTATATAGATATTTATCCATCATCTTAATTAATTTTATGTTGAGTTCATGTTATGTTCTTCTTAACGTGTTGCATTGATACCCCAACTATTTTTCCTCTATCTTTCTCAAGAATTTTTTTCTCCATAGTTTTTATATTGCACTAGTCGGGTGTAATACATTGTTTCCACGTATTCTATTTCCTATTTAGAATCTAAAGTACTTTATATACATTATTTGTTTGGACAACTTTTATTTTAGATATTTTTTACCTTCCAAAAACTTTAATTCTAGTTAAATTTTCCCATATTTTCTAGTGAACATGAATATTGAGGAAGTGTTGCTACAAGCATTTGAATTTAATTTTAGAATTGTTAATGTTTGTTAAACTCTCAAGCAAAAATATTTAATTATTTTAAGACAGTGTTTACACGATTCTTTGACAATTCTTTCTGATGATGCACAAAAATAGTTTTGCACACCACCTGTCAAGTGTAGGTAATAAATACAGTGAAATCAATGAAAAAATTAAAGAAGACACGATTTATAGTGGTTCGGTCAATTCGACCTACGTCCACTCTTCAATGGCTTCAGTTGCCGGGTATTTTATTAATTCAGAGGTATGGAGAATAGAGATACAAGCTTTGAGAGAATGGAGAATCAAAGAAGGAGTGGTCTCCGGTCGTCGGTCTGTCCTCTGTAAGTGTTGGTGGGGCGTGACCTTCATCCCTCGTCTCCTCACAGATTGGGGCTACTTTATAGCAGCTAAGAGATCATTCTTGTGGAGATCATGACTTATCCTCAAGGCTACTTTATCGCAGCTAAGAGATCATTCTGGTGGAGATCATGACTTATCCTCAACGGAAGGAGGAGGTTGGGGAGCTCTTCATGAAACGTGGTCAGAGCTTGGATCGTTTCCTTCGGTGGTGCAGATAAGCTTCTCATGCTCTCCTCTTGATGTCGTGCTAAGAAAAAAGTCTAACCGGTCTTGGACTGTCTTGGGCTTTGTAGATTCAAAATGAGGTTGGACTCCTCAACTGGAGTTGGACTTTAANAGATTCAAAATGAGGTTGGGCTCCTCAACTGGAGTTGGACTTTAACACATGAATTGGACTATTTGGACTTAACCCATCATTTGCCCCCCAATGCCCCATGTTCAATGAGACTTGGAGAAGGAGGCATTGACTATATTATTACTATTATTATTTTTTTTTTTTTTTTAACTTCAAGTCTTTCCCACTTTATTTTGAAGAGGGACCATAACATTCTATTTGACCTTTTTATTTTGAAAAGGACTTATAACTTTCTATTTGACCACTTTATTTTGAAGAGGGCCCATAATTTTCTATTTGACCTTTTTATTTTGAAAATGACTTATAACTTTCTATTTGGCCACTTTATTTTGAAGATGGCCCATAATTTTTTATTTGGGCTTTTTCCCTCTTTTTGAAAAACCCTAGACTATAAATATAGTCTTCTTCTTCATGTTACCCATTTCACTAATTTTTAAAGTTGAGCACCTACCTCTTGAAAACCTTGAAAACTCAAGTCCTACCCATTTTGTTGAAACCAAAGTGTGTTCTCCTTGAATCATTTCAAGAGTGTGATTTCTTCCTTGCTAGTTGAGCTTCTCAAGTAAACAATGTCGATTGAAGAGGGAGTGGTGGAGGTTGAAGAAAGGGAGGAAGTAGGCACCATTTTGGAGAACTTGGAGGCTAGTTTTGAGCATTCGAATGCTGTTTTGGACAGCTTTGGGGCTGTAAATGAAGGGCTGGATAACGAAGGGGAGATGGGCAGCGCGAGGAGTGGCTTGGGCAGCGAAGGAAAATGGCTGGGCGTGCGACTGGACAGACCAGGCGCACTGGGTGCGCGGCTGCGCAGCGCAGGCGCGCAGCTGGACAGCTCACGCGCA
>CAUOFW020004347.1:518946-532933 GCA_963454935.2 Ilex paraguariensis | reverse complement strand
GCTGGATGAGCTCCTCAATTTGCCTCTTGAGGTCGTAGCAATCGTCGGTGTCATGCCCGTGGTCACGATGGAAGCGGCAATACTTGTTAGGATTTCTGCGATTTGAAGGAGACTTCATTTTTTCAGGCCACTTTATTGCGGGTCATCCTGGATCTGGAATAGGATGTGTTCCATGGAAGCATTGAGTGGAGTGAAGGGTTGACGGTTCCTCTGAGGAGCAGGACCTAGCCGGTCCTTGACAGGGACTTTCTCTGTCCTGCCATATTTGTTGCTGGTTTCCTTCTTATCGTCCTTCTCTCTTTCCTTCCTTTTCTCACCTGCTCTGGAAGACTCACCCCGCCTGGCCCTTGTGATGTCTTCTGCATTTATGTACTTTTGGGCCTTGGCTAGCAGCTCTAGCATTCTCTTCGGTGGGCGCTTTAGAACTGAGAAAAGGAAACTTGATGAACGGAGGCCACCCAAGAAGGCGGTCATCGTCACCTTGTCGTCGGGTTCATCAACTTGGAGTACCTCCTCGTTAAAACGAGTGAGGTAACTCCTCAGGCTCTCCTCGCGGTCCTGCTTTATACTAAGCAGGTGCGTAACTGGCTTCTGGTGGCGACGCCCTCCTATGAAGTGTGAGACGAATGATCTGCTAAGCTCGGCAAAAGAGGTAATAGAGGCGGGGGAGAGCTTAGCAAACCACTGTCGGGCAGACCCCTTTAATGTGGTTGGGAATGCCCTGCACATGATTTCGTCTGGTACGTTGTGCAATTGCATCAAGGTCTTGTAAGTGTCGAGGTGGTCCAGTGGATCCTTTGTTCCATCAAAGGTCTCCACAGATGGCATTTTGAACTTCTGAGGGAGGGGGTAGTTTGCTACATCAGGTTTGAAAGGGGTATCAGTACGCCTTACCAGGTGGTCAACAGTCTCGGGTCCCTGTGCCTTCATGGCGTTGAAGACATCACCGAGTTGATTCTGTACCTCCTTTATCTTCTCGTCCCAATGATTGGGGGCTCCTCTGGAATGATCATGGAAGTGGCTTCCATGCCCCATGCTTTGGTTTTCACCCTCATCCTCCTGGAGATAAGGGTCATCTCCCTGGAAAGCAAGGGGAGGGGGAGGTGCAGCTCCCTCATGTTGGGCTTCCTGAAGTGGGGTGCCCAATGGGGCACCCGGGCGTGGAGCAACAGGGCGTGGTGCTCCTTGATGTCCAGGATGTGGAGCTCCTTGGGGTGCTCTATGTTGTGCACCTCCGTGGGGCGCTCCATGTTGTGCACCTCCGTGTGGTGCTCCACGTTGTGCACCTCCGTGTGGTGCTCCACCTTGGGGTCCTCCATGTTGTGCACCTCCGTGTGGTGCTCCTCCTTGTCCAGCAAGTATGAGTTGCAGTAACTGTTGGTTTTGAGCAACCAGTTGCTGCATGGTCTCCAATATTTGCTGGGGATTCGGGGCTAGAGTATCCGGAACAGGGTTGATAGGCGGGGGAGCAACCTCCTCCTCTCGTGGAGGATTGTCTTCGTGTTGGTTCATGGATCGAGTAGTGATCGCCATTAGTTAATGGATGTAATGTTCAGGAGTGAGAATTTTGTCGATTCCCACAGACGGCGCCAAACTGATGATGCACAAAAATGGTTTTGCACACCACCTGTCAAGTGTAGGTAATAAATGCAGTGAAATCAATGAAAAAATTAAAGAAGACACGATTTATAGTGGTTCGGTCAATTCGACCTACGTCCACTCTTCAATGGCTTCAGTTGCCGGGTATTTTATTAATTCAGAGGTATGGAGAATAGAGATACAAGCTTTGAGAGAATGGAGAATCAAAGAAGGAGTGGTCTCCGGTCGTCGGTCTGTCCTCTGTAAGTGTTGGTGGGGCGTGACCTTCATCCCTCGTCTCCTCACAGATTGGGGCTACTTTATAGCAGCTAAGAGATCATTCTTGTGGAGATCATGACTTATCCTCAATGCTACTTTATCGCAGTTAAGAGATCATTCTGGTGGAGATCATGACTTATCCTCAAGGGAAGGAGGAGGTTGGAGAGCTCTTAATGAAACGTGGTCAAAGATTGGATCGTTTCATTCGGTGGTGCAGATAAGCTTCTCATGCTCTCCTCTTGATGATGTGCTAAGCAAAAAGTCTAACCGGTCTTGGACTGTCTTGGACTTGGTAGATTCAAAATGAGATTGGGCTCCTCAACTGGAGTTGGACCTTAACACATAAATTATACTATTTGAACTTAACCCATCACTTTCTAATTTATATTACTTGTTTTATTCTATTTTAACTGATTGCTAATATAAGTTAGAAAAGATCTGAGACAAGACTTTTAAGAGAATCTGATGTCAAAGATCTTTAAAAAAAAGAAAAGACGTGACACGAAGAGCCGTCAATTATGAATGATTTCAAACACGAATGAAGACGTTGGAGAAGGTGGACATGATTAGACTCATGGTCAGAATAGATGGCTCTGGCAGTTAGCACTCATCCCCCATAAGGGAAGGGTACATAGAAAAGATTGTTTGATCAAAAAACATTTGTATAGAGTCTGTCTCTATCTTTCTTTGTTTATTCCTGCATCTTTTTTTACTCTGTAACCGTTATTTCGGTGGTCTTTCTTGTCGATTAATGTTAAGTACAATAGTTTACGCAACACTCTTCGTTGTTTATCCTATTATTTTTTTCAATTCTAATACCTTTCTAAAATTCTAGTTCGATAAATTATTTTAGTGAAAATTATTTAAGTCTTTGATCTCTAATACAAAAAAAATAGTCTAAAAATAATTTTACGTTTTATTATAATTATTTGAACAGTCACGATTTTCTAACGTCACTCTAATTCAAATAAATAAGTTCGTAAATATTTAAAAAATTTAAGTCCGTTTGTATTGTGAAACGATCACAATCCAAAATCCACTAAACACTAGAAATTTCAAAATTAATTTGTGAATTAAAATGCGTATAATCATTCTAATTTCTTTCCAACAAAAGTCTCCAACATTAGTCATTTACAGCGACATTTGCACATTTATTTAAAGCATGCATGACGTGAAAGCAAGACTCCATGAATTAATATTTAGAATCTGAATTTTTTTGTTCTGTTAACATATTAATGTCATTATCATCTCTCTCTATGCTTACACACACGTCACATGGCGAAAAAGCAACGGGGCAATGTGCTACGGCCGTCGAGGCTTCGATGGCGCCGGCAAGAATGGTGTAGCTGCCGGTGAGAAGAAGGGGGAGGAGGAAATCACAGGTAGAGGGCACCAACCAGAAGAGGAAACGGTGGGTTTGGTGGGATCCACATCCTCTCTATGATCTCACTCCAAACCAAGTCAGATACCAGGTGTATCACCATGACATTATTTTTTAGGTTTAAATAATAAATTCTGAATTGTATTACTCGACAAAATAACTCGATCACAATTGTCAGGCATATGATTTTGTGGGTCCTATCTACGACACCCACTTTCTCCACTCTTTGCTTATTCATGACTTTTTTCTTATCTTTTTATTTTATTATATAAAAAAAATACAAAATAGGCGGAGCTTACTCTAACTATGCGGTTTAGAAAGAGTCAAAAAAATATAATTTTATTACTGTAGACTAAAATTCTTTACGTAACTCAAATACTTCATTTAAGATTGAATTTACAATCGAGCAATTGTACCCGAGGATAATGGCTCGACATGTACGCCACTAGTGATATCTGTGATGTATGGATGGTAGTAACAATGGTATAATGATAGCTTTTGTCACTGGTCCTAAGGAACTGGCCATGAAGTATGGGAACGGCGGTGCTACGGTGGTGGACACAGGACACTGGAGGCCGAAATTAGGGATGCCAGTCATGAGGATGAGTCAATGTTCCTGGGAATGACGGATGCAATTGTGACCAAGCCCACCCACGCACCCTTGAAATGGGTAAAACGTACTTTCAATTTTTAACAAATGATTAGTTGGGCTTTTCAATTAGCCACCTTGCTTTGTCAAATGCTTTAATTTCAAATTTAGTCGCTTGGGTCTAAAGAAAGTTTCTGTTATTGCAATATCTAGAAAGAACTAGATTTTACAATTCAACATACAAATGTATTTTCATGTGTCCTATTGATCGAGTAGGTTTCCGTTATTTCCAAGGACAATGGTCCATTCGAGCAATGACCCAGAACAAATGCTTTTCAAGAATGATCAATATTCTCTTGATAGATCAAAAAATATTTTTTGATTTTGTGAACTTAATCACAGACGTGTAAACAATTCCTAACAATTTTAGAGACGAATTATAAACTCAAACTGTTATGTTGTACATAGTTTACATATTAATGTCACTATCTCTCTCTCTCTATGCGTACACACACGTCACATGGTGAAAAAAGCAATAACGCAATGTGCTACGGTCGACAGTGCNTGTAAACAATTCCTAACAATTTTAGAGACGAATTATAAACTCAAACTGTTATGTTGTGCATAGTTTACATATTAATGTGACTATCTCTCTCTCTCTCTCTCTATGCGTACACACACGTCACATGGTGAAAAAAGCAATAACGCAATGTGCTACGGTCGACAGTGCTTCTACTGCGCCGGCGAGAGTTGTGTAGCTGCCGGTGAAGAGGAGGGGGAGGAGGAAATCGCAGAGAGAGAATATTGGCTCAGAGTAATGACATTGGAATGGGAAATTCTCAAAAATTGGTGATTTGGAAAATTGTTGACATGGCATGTTCCTGTCTGATGCCACATCACCATTCCAATATTTTTTAGGTCAAATAATTAGGTCTGAATTACGTTACTCGACAAAATAACTTGACCGTAATTGCTAAGTGTATGACTTTGTGGGTCCTATCAATAAAACCCATTTTTTGAAAAAATGTATTGGATGTAATGANAAATTGTTGACATGGCATGTTCCTGTCTGATGCCACATCACCATTCCAATATTTTTTTGGTCAAATAATTAGGTCTGAATTACCTTACTCGACAAAATAACTTGACTGTAATTGCTAAGTGTATGACTTTGTGGGTCCTATCAATAAAACCCATTTTTTGAAAAAATGTATTGGATGTAATGATAACACCACATGACATTGATAATGTAGTGTCACCAACTAGTATAGAATATCAAATGAATTTTGTAAGCTCCATTGTTTTACTAATTACTAATAACTACCTCTGTCATATTAGAATAGTGGAGTTAACCATCTTATTTGTTGTTTTATAAATTACTTGGTAATATCTTGTGACAAAATAGGAATTAAGAAAGCTCTTTATTTCACCTTTTTCTTTTCTATGTTAAAAGACTACAATATATACACATATACAGATCAAGTCATGATCTGATCAGCAAGGAAAGAAAATAAAATCTCAACTAATTCCCTTGAATGAAGGGATTACAAATTCCTAAATATGTGCAGTAAAGATTATTTCCAAAACTAGTGTTAATCAAATCTCAGCAAATCTCAACACTCCCCCTCAAGTTGGAGCATGTATATCCAGCATGTTCAACTTGCTTCTTAAGTCCTTAAACACATTTCCTCCAAGAGCTTTTGTAAAAACATCTGCCAACTGCAAATGAGATGGAACAAATTCTGTAACAATTTGACCTTCTTGTATCTTTTCTCTTACAACATGGCAATCGATTTCTATGTGCTTGGTGCGCTCATGATATACTGGATTTGCTGCTATATGAAGTGCAGCTTGATTATCACATAATAACTTTGCTGGTCCAATGAAAATCTGCATGTCATTAAGCAAAAATCTGAGCCAAGTTAATTCTCCAGTTGCTGCTGCCATGGACCTGTACTCAGCTTCTGAGGATGATCTGGAGACTGTTTTCTGCTTCTTGGCCTTCCATGAAATCAGTGAATTTCCCAAATACACACAATAACCTGTAGTTGATCTTCGAGTNTAGACATATTTAGTTAGAGTATGCGGAATTTTACAGAAGCAATAGGATCATTGCTCTGATACCATGACAAAATAGGAATTAAGAAAGCTCTTTATTTCACCTTTTTCTTTTCTATGTTAAAAGACTACAATATATACACATATACAGATCAAGTCATGATCTGATCAGCAAGGAAAGAAAATAAAATCTCAACTAATTCCCTTGAATGAAGGGATTACAAATTCCTAAATATGTGCAGTAAAGATTATTTCCAAAACTAGTGTTAATCAAATCTCAGCAAATCTCAACATCTTGTGATAATGATAATGCAACAACAATATGTTGAACAAGATCTCTTGCCAAAATTTTCATCTTAAGTTATGTGGCACAGTTTACACCATTAAATAAGTAGGTCTTATTAATATTCAATTATGGATATTGTACTATATCACTTTAAATGCAAAATTTAGTAAATATATAACATTACTGATGATAAATATTTACTTCACTTTCTCCTCTTTACTTATGATTATTTTTTTTAATCTTTTCATTTTATTAAATAAAAAAACACAAAAATGGACCGAATTTTCTATCACTACGAGGTTTAGAGATGATCAAACATATATAATTTTAGGGTGGGGTTATTCTCACCCTATAAATATCCATTCGCGCACTCCATTAAAATTTTTGTAATGAAACTATTAAATTCACTCCTTCTATACCTACTCCCATTTTAACTAAGTTCACCTCATACTATTTACACCTTTTTAATAACAAGTTCATCATCTATCTTCTCAAAACTAGAGTTTCATTAATTATATTCTCTCATATACTCTATACGAAAGAGTTTTTTTTAATATGAATTTTCTTAATGAGATACATGTAAGTATTATTTTTCGATTTAATTTTTTGTTTGATTTCTTGTGTGTTGTGTGATTTCATGTTTGGCTACGTCAAACTTAATTATTTTTGATTTATGGTTTTTATATGTGTGTCAGTGTGTATGTATTCATACACATTTGCAATAAGAAGGAAAAACGAAACATTTCCTGGTAATGACGGATGCACTTGTGACCATGCCCACCCACCTCCCTTGAAATGGGTAAAACATACGATTTAATTTTCAACACATGATTAGGTGGGTAGAAATTCGAATGAAAAGATTATTTCAATACATGATTAGGTGGGCTTTTCAATTAGCTACCTTGGGGCTATCCCACATCCGATAGTCTTTAGATGTGTGTGTGAGTTATAAGGATCTATGACACTTCTATTTTTAAGTAGAATTATTGTAGTGTTCTCTAGTCAAAAAAAATTACCGGTATGTGTTCGTTTCAGGGTGGGTTCCATGTGGGCTCAACTGCATTCCTCTAAAGCCCGACTAAGATCAGGAAGGCCTTTGGGCCTAGGTGGTGATGGGCTGGAACTATCTCACATTGAATAATTTTTGGGTATGTGTATGAGTTATAAGAATTTATGACACTTTTACTTTTAAATAGGAGTGTTGTAGTATTTTTTGATCAAAAAAAAAATTAGCTATCTTGGTTCGTCAAATGCTGTAATTTCAAATTTTGTAGATCGAGTCTAATAAAAGTTGCGTGTTATTGTGATATCCAGAAAGAACTGGTCAAATATTACTCTTTGACATGCAAATATATTTTTATGTGTGAAAATCCGTACCATGCCGATAACAATTCCCACCTTTCTAGTTTTTCGTTCTTCCCAAGAACAATGGTCTATTCAAGCAATGACCCGCAACAAATGCTTTTCAAGAATGTTCTTATTTTGTCTCCTAGTTTTTAATTTTTCTAACATTCTCTTGAAAGTTCAAAAGATATTTCCCATTTTGTCTTCATAATCACGGACGTGGAAAAGGTCTTATGGTAATTTTAGAGATAAAATATAAATCCAGACGTTTTTGTTAGATAATCTTTCTATGATTGAACCTAAGAAAATATTAATTAATGTGCGCATAAATTGACTCAAATGTTCCTAATCGTTGACCCCCGAAAAAAAATCCATCACTTTATAGTTTCTTTTGACTAGAACTCCTATTTTGACTCTATAAAATTCAACTTGTAAGCCAAAAAAATGAATAAAATAGAAAACATATTGAACAACATCTTGCGGAAGATGAACTTCAAATAAGATGGCCAAGAAAGGTTTTTCTATATGATCAATTGATTATCTTATATGGTTTCTTTAAATATTATTATCTTCTCCCCTATTTTCAAAGGTCATGTGTATCCAATGACACTTTCAAGATCATTTGTGTTCACATGTATTTTAGTGCTGCCCTAGGTTCTATTTCCAAATGATTTAATTATAGCTGATGGTCTTCCAGTCCAAAGTCCATAGTTGTGTTCAAATCTATACTATGTATTCTAGAATAGTTGTGACGTGTCTCAAATCTATACTCTGTATTATAAGAATTAATTTAGGAGAGGGGTTTGAATTTTTTTTTCTTTTCAAACCGTATTTTTCTTAATTTTAAATTATTTAATATGAATATATTAGTCGTATCTAATTAGATTATTCCAAGTGGCCTATATAATCACTATAAACTTATTTATAACTACTTAGCTTAAAACATTAATTTAGCATATTAATATATTATTTTCTAAAATGTCCCTGTGAGGTGGGGTTTGAATATTGTCAAATACTAGACCAGGTAATGAATCTTTGGTTCAATGGTATTGTTTACTTTATGAACATTTTGTCTTTATGAGGTTAAGGGTTCAAATTTCCCTCCTCCTCCCCAAAAAAAAAAGTATAAGAGATAAGGAATTTAATTATTGTGAAATATAAGATAATCTTACCCAAAAAAAATGCAAGAAGAACTGGCAAGCAGCCAATAATCATACATTCACACCCAACTGTCAAACCAAGTAGGATATAAAATTTAGAAGAAAGTGGACTGTTCACCAAAACCCCACTAATCTTTCAAATAATTGTTAATGTATATAATGATAATATGTTTGTCCCACCTCAGTTAAACTAGAAAATCTTACTACTCTCTTATACTATAAATAAATCTTTTCATGTATATTATAGATTACACCAAAGCAATATACAATGACTATTTATTTTCTATTTTCTTCTTTCACATGGTATTAGAGTTTAAGCTTGTGAATCCTTCTGACCAATGATAGTATGCTTTGTGGTTGTCCTGTGGGAATCATCCACATCAAAACTCTTGAAACTCTTCCACTTTCGGCTATCCTTTGAGATAGTATGCTCTCTTGTTGCCTTGCGAGGGATCTTTCACATCATGACACGCACTTGACCTTCATCTTTCAGTCAACCTCCAGTGATTTTCCAGTAGTCCTCTGGTGACATTTCNTTTAATTATGAACACATGATTAGGTGGGTAGAAATTCCAGTGAAAAGATTATTTCAACACATGATTAGGTGGGCTTTTCAATTAGCTACCTTGCTTCGTCAAATGCTTTAATTTCAAATTTAGTAGATCGGATCTAATAAAAATTGCGTGTTATTGTAATACCTAAGAAGAACTGGTCAAATATTACTCTTTGACATGCAAATATATTTTTATGTGTCGAAATCCGTACCATGCCGATCACAATTCCTACCCTTCTAGTTTTTCGTTATTCCCAAGAACAATGGTCTAGTCAAGCAATGATCTTATTTTGTCTCCTAGTTTGTAATTTTTTTAACATTCTCTTGAAAGTTCAAAAGATACTTCCCATTTTTGTCTTCATAATCACGTACATGTAAAAGGTCTAAAGGTAACTTTAGAGGTAAAATATAAATTCATACGTTTTAGTGAGATAATCTTTTTTTGATTGAACCTAATAAAAAATTAGTTAAGATGCGCATAAATTAATTCAGATGTTCTTGATTGAACCCAAAAAAAAATCCATCGCCTTATAGTTTCTTTTGACTAGAACTACTATTTTGACTCTATAAAATTCAACTTGTAAGCCAAAAAAATGAATAAAATAAAAAAAATACTGGACAACATCTTGTGGAAGATGAACTTCAAATAAGATGGCCAAGAAAGGTTTTTCTATATGATCAATTGATTATCTTATGTGGTTTCTTTAAATTTTATTATCTTCTCCCCTATTTTCAAAGGTCATGTGTGTCCAAAGACACTTTAAAGATCATTTGTGTTCACATATATTTTGGTGCCGCATTAGGTTCTATTTCCAAATGATTTAATTATAGTTGATGGTCTTCCAGTCCAAAGTTCATAATTGTGTGTTCATGTTTGTGCAAGTTTCAAGAATAGTTGTGACGTGTCTCAAATCTATACTATGTATTATAAGAATTAATTTAGGAGAGGGGTTTGAATTTTTTTTTCTTTTCAAACCGTATTTTTCTTAATTTTAAATTATTTAATATGAATATATTAGTTTTATCTAATTAGATTATTCCAAATGGCCTATATAATCACTATAAACTTTTTTTATAACTACTTAGCTTAAAACTTTAATTTAGCATATTAATATATTATTTTCTAAAATGTCCCTGTGGGGTGGGGTTTGAATATTGTCAAATACTAGACCAGGTAATGAATCTTTGGTTCAATGGTATTGTTTACTTTATGAACATTTTGTCTTTATGAGGTTAAGGGTTCAAATTTCCCTCCTCCTCCCCAAAAAAAAAAGTATAAGAGATAAGGAATTTAATTATTGTGAAATATAAGATAATCTTACCCAAAAAAAATGCAAGAAGAACTGGCAAGCAGCCAATAATCATACATTCACACCCAACTGTCAAACCAAGTAGGATATAAAATTTAGAAGAAAGTGGACTGTTCACCAAAACCCCACTAATCTTTCAAATAATTGTTAATGTATATAATGATAATATGTTTGTCCCACCTCAGTTAAACTAGAAAATCTTACTACTCTCTTATACTATAAATAAATCTTTTCATGTATATTATAGATTACACCAAAGCAATATACAATGACTATTTATTTTCTATTTTCTTCTTTCACATGGTATTAGAGTTTAAGCTTGTGAATCCTTCTGACCAATGATAGTATGCTTTGTGGTTGTCCTGTGGGAATCATCCACATCAAAACTCTTGAAACTCTTCCACTTTCGGCTATCCTTTGAGATAGTATGCTCTCTTGTTGCCTTGCGAGGGATCTTTCACATCATGACACGCACTTGACCTTCATCTTTCAGTCAACCTCCAGTGATTTTCCAGTAGTCCTCTGGTGACATTTCAATCACCTTCCGACCATCCTTCGACGCCTAGTCAGCCATCCTCCGGTGACCTTTTGATCTCCTTCGCCATCCTCCAACAACATTTTGATCACCTTCTCCAGTCATCCCTTGATGACGTTCCGATCACTTCCCTATCATTCTCCGACGACCTTCCAATCATTCATTGACCATCCANATCGGGTAATGGGTCTTTGGTCTAATAGTATTATTTACTTTATGAAGATTTTATCTTTCTGAGGTTAAAGTTTCAAGTCCCCTCCCCCTTCTAAAAAACAAATATAAGAGATATGGAATTTAATTACTGTGAAATATAAGATAATCTTACCCAAAAAAATGCAAGAAGATCTGGCAAGCAGCCAATAATCATACATTCACACCCAACTTTCAAACCAAGTAGGATATGAAATTTAGAAGAAAGTGGACTGTTCACCAAAACCCCACTAATCTTTCAAATAATTGTTAATGTATATAATGATAATATGTTTGTCCCACCTCAGTTAAACTAGAAAAATTTACTATTTTTTTGTACTATAAATAAATCTCTCATATATATTATAAATTAGACCAAAGCAATATACAATTATTATTTATTTTCTATTTTCTTCTTTCACATCATATTAGAGCTTAAGTTTGCGAATCTTTCTGACCAAGGATAATATGCTCTGTAGTTGTCCTGCGGGGATCATCCACATCAAAACTCTTGAAACTCTTCCACTTTCGACTATCCTCTGAGATAGTATGCTCTCTAGTTGTCTTGTGAGGGATCCTCCACGTCAAAACACTTAAGGTTCCTCTTTCGATCGACCTCCAATGACTTTCCAGTAGTCCTCTGGTGACATTTCGATCACCTCCCGGTCATCCTCCGATGATCTTTTGATCTCCTTCACCATCTTCTAACGACATTTTGATCTCCCTCTCCGGCCATCCCTTAGCGATGTTCCAATCACCTCCCTATCGTTCTCCGACGACCTTCCAATCGTTCACTAACCGTCCAGATCTCACCATGACACTATCCGATGTTTCACGACCAATTTCCATCATTCTTGAAGGCTCTAACTACATTGTTTGGGCTCCATTTATGACCAATTTTCCCAAAGGTCGTAAACTGTAGCGTATGTTATTGGTTATATCAAGGAACTTGTTTGTCTTAAGGCCAAATAGGCCAAAAAATACGCTAACCGTCTTGAAGAATGGAAAAACAATAATCATCAAATTATCCCTTGATTTTGGAACAACTCAACATTATCCATCAATCATCAGTTTGGTCATTTTAACACCGCTACAACCATTTGGGACTTCTTTTGCAAACGTTACACGACAGCAAATCATGTATTAGTTTCTTAGTCATGTTGAACTCATTGATTGTAAGACTGTACCCACCTCATTAGAGCAAAATGTTCAACTTACTCCCTTAGATGACACACCTCTCCCTCATGTCACGCTGTATCACTAGTTGATAGGTAGTCTTGTTACTCTTCACTATTACTCGCCCTGATATAGCCTATGTTGTTCATCTCATCAGCCAATTTTTGATTGCCCCTCACTCTATTCATTATGTTGTTCTTCGTATTCTACGATATATTAAGGGTGCTATATTTTATGGTCTTCATTACTCTACTCATTCATCTCTTGAGCTACGATCCTATTCTGATATTGATTTGGTAGGATATCCTGATGATCGTCATTCTATCTCTGGTTATTGTTTCTTTTTAAGTGACTCTCATCTCTTGGCACAACAAGAAATAGTGTGTTATCTCTCGATTTAGTACAGAGTCAGAGTACTGTGCTCTTGCTGACACTATCCAGGAGCTTCTTTGGTTTTGTTGGCTATGAGAAGTTAGGTGTCTCTGATCTAGTGTTACTGTTTTTTATTGTGATAATCGGAGTGCGATATAGATTGCTCACAATGATATTTTTCATGATCGTATCAAGCATATTGAGATTGATTGTCATTTTGTGTAACATCATGCGGCTCGAGGTATAGTTCATCTTTTCTTTGTTTTTTCATCTAACCAAACTACTGACATTTTTACCAAGGAACATCCGTCGAGCCGATTTCATGATTTGGTCAAGTTGATTTCTATTTTATCTATTTGAATTTGAAAGGGGATGTTAATGTATATAATTATAATATGTTTATCTCACATCAGTTAAACTAGAAAATCTCACTACTCTCTTATACTATAAATAAGAGTAATGACAGATGAACTTAAAAATTAGACTTGATAATCTTAATCATTGAATAGGTAGTAGGTATTAATAAATGTTAGGACTTACNGTTAACGTATATAATTATAATATGTTTATCTTACATCAGTTAAACTAGAAAACCTCAAAACTCTCATATACTATAAATAAATCTCCTCATGTATATTATAGATTACACTAAAGTAATCTACAATTGCTATTCATTTTCTATTCTCTTTTTTTACAAATAAAATGTTCTATTCAATGAACGACTTGATCAAACTTCAATATCTAACCATTAAACAAACCGGCCCCCACCCAACCCAAGACTTATAGTAAAAAATTGAGACCCTTCTTAGTTTTCAGCCAAAGTTTCGTCACCTGGGACATTAATCAAATAGAAGAGAGAAATATAGGCATCATAAAGACCACCTGGTCTTCTTTCCCGGCATTATTTTTATTTGTACCCAAGAGACGAATTGACTTCTAAACTTATTTAAAAGTTGCCTACGAAAATTTTGGAAGAAAGTAAAGCTGTCAATTCAAACTCAAATATCATTTTTCAAATTCACATTACTGGCTCATACTATATATAGTATACATAAGCAGTTAAACCCCCTCCAAACACAGCAAGCTTCAAATTTGGAAAACCAAAAAAGAAGAAACTATGGAGAAACTAATGAGGCAAATCATGTTCTGTGGTTTCTTCACTATTCTTCTTTTGCTT
>CAUOFW020004347.1:477177-518548 GCA_963454935.2 Ilex paraguariensis | reverse complement strand
CGTACCCCCGAGATTTTGCATTAGTTTCTGTTTGAATTTGCATTTAAATAGGTTGATAATTTGTTTATGGTTGCAGTTGAGATGGGAAAATGGTGGAGGACATATCTACATAAATGGAACTCAATATACACTCAACCAATGCCATTGGCACTCACCTTCTGAACACACCATCAATGGCCGGAGGTGCTTCTCTTTTTCTATTGTGTGTGTGTGTAGAATGTGTGTATTACACTACGTATTCATGATAATAACAATATTAAAATCTACGCTACAGCTATGATTTAGAAGTTCACTTAGTTCATCAGAGCGCGAACGGTAGGACTGCTGTGTTTGGAATTATGTATAAGATTGGACGGCCTGATTCCTTTTTGTCGATGGTAATCCCACAAACTACTCTCTCTCTCTCTCTCTTGCCCTCGTGCACACACACAAACACATATTTCTGTATATCTAGTCCAGGCAATTCTATAGACATCCACCATTTCAGCACGAATTGAAACAAGGCTAGTGGGTTTGAATTTACCTTTAATGAATTTGAGTGATANTCTCTCTCTCTCTCTCTTGCCCTCGCGCACACACACAAACACATATTTCTGTATATCTAGTCCAGGCAATTCTATAGACATCCACCATTTCAGCACGAATTGAAACAAGGCTAGTGGGTTTGAATTTACCTTTAATGAATTTGAGTGATAAGTGGATGAACGTGTCCCACTGATCGAGTTTTGGGTCAACTTGCTTGCAATATAACACAATACAGATCATAACGTATATACAATATAAATTCAATTATGTATAATTATAAATATATCGAGTATAATTTTAAAAAATATTATAAAAATAAGATTTATGAGATTTAACAAGAAGACACGACATAAGACAAATGACGTGATGTTTATGTGTGTCCTCAGATGGGGAAAGATTTAAAAGCCCTTGCTGATATCAGAGGATTAGAGAGGGTGGTGGGTACAATTGACCCGAGGCAAATAAAGTTGGGGAGCAGAAAGTATTACAGGTACATTGGATCCCTTACAACTCCTCCCTGCACTCAAAACATTGCCTGGACCATGCTGAGAAAGGTGAGCTCTACTAAGCCTACATTAATTATTATCAAGTAATAAAATTATGATTTTACAAGAGAAGTACGGTTTGCTAATGGCTCCTTGTGGGATTTATCAGGTCAGAACTGCTAGCAGACAACAAGTAAAACTAATTCGTCAAGCTGTTCACGACGTAAGTTACTAATATTATTATTCTCCTTATCAACGAATAAATTATTTGAATTTGCGACCTTAGGGTCCAACAATTGGGACACACCACTAACCTTGATTTTGAAAATAATTGAACTTTGACAACCATAAGCCCCAATTTTGCAATAGATCAATAGAGTTGATCGATAATAGTTATGGATTAACACTATGTCAATAGAGTTGATCGATAATAGTTATGGATTAACACTATGTGGTTATATACAGTAACATGTTGTTTTCCTATATTTTAAATGTTATACAAATGCCTTGTGATTTTGGAGAAACTCAAACTTTTATAGAGAATTATAAAAGCAAACGTCGAAATTCTATATTGAATAATTACTTTTTACATATTACCTCTTTTTTAATTTTCTCCTCTAAAATAAATCAATCTCTTTCATTATCTTCCCTTTGTATAAATTATTTGAATTTTCAAAAAAAAAAAAGATGAAGAAGATGAAACAATGAAAAACTTGAAAAAATAAAGAGAAGGGTACTATTGCTTTTCTACGTAAATTGTTTATCTCTTTGGTTATTACACTATGGATCAAAATAACTAGGGTTATGCATAGGTTTCTAACGGATAAGGATGCTAAGTGTCTACTTTTTTTTCACGTGATGCATTATTATAGTGAGGGGATAATTAGATTCGAACTCACAATCTTAAAATCCAATAACGGACTTTTAAGTGTCCCTACCTCAAAACACATGAACCTAAAGTATAATTTATTTGTTATACATTAATTATGATGTTGTTTACCCACCATCTAATCATGTTTAGATGATGATCATTATTTTTTTACAGGACTCAGAAACTAATGCAAGACCTATACAACCAATAAACCAGCGTTGGGTAAAGCTCTACAGACCAACAGATCGTCAAGAAGATTAAAATTTACATTTTTTAATTATTATTGATTTTTACTACTACAGATTAATGATTATCATAGTATTAGAGATTTCATTGTTACAGAGTACTACATAGATATCTGCTAGGAATGAGCTTGGGTTGGTCAGAGATGGCTTCTCACTTCCATCTTCTATGTTTTTGTAACTCCTGGCCTATGACTGCCCTTATTTTATTTGTTCTTGTTATTGTAATATTAATAGCTTTACAATAAGAACTTGTCGGCTTTTGTGCGGGCATTTATTTTCAGTTTAACTGATGCATGTTATTATTGACGGTTGTGTGCATGCGAGATTTCTTTTACAATTAACAAAAAAAAAAAAAAAAATTCACCCGGAGTGGAAGATGATTTGTTGTCCAAAAGGGCAACTCCCGGAGCTACCAAACCAATCATATCACATGGGGGTGGAGATTAATATATTAGGGTAAATTTCATTTACACTCCATGGCATTTGATTTAATTACATGAGGATCCCCTCACATTTTAGAAATTGTTCTGAAACCCAAATCTTTAAACGATATAAAATAACCTCTCTCGCTCCTACCATCGACAACACCCTTAGCCTTCCACCTCCACTCCCCCACCCAGCCCCCGCCACCTCCTCCCCCACCCCTCCTCCCCCATCTCCACCTCACAGTCGCCAACCCCATCTTGCAGGCACCTCTGCAAAATCTAATTGTGTATCTAAAAATCTCTTCGTCCACCAATCAGAAATCAAATTCAATGGTTTTGATCTCTCTCTCTCTCTCTCCTAAAATCGCTCTACAAAAAAGGTGATTGAGGAGGTTGGTGGGCAGTGGTGCAAGATGATTGGCTTAATTCATGATGTTTTAACTTAGAAACAAAATTGCCTTAATCAATGGTGTCTTAATTGGGGAAAAAAGAAAAGGTAATTAATGGGCTTAATTAGGGGTGTCATAATTTGGAAACAATAGATTATATATGAATTGTGTACTATGTGTGAGGTAAGCTCAATTAAACCAACCTATTATATTTAGAATGTTGATTAGTTTTAAATCGTAATCACTATGGGAATTCATTGGATATGAATTTGATCTAATGAATTGATTAGATTTAGTGAATTAATTTGAAATATCGGGTAATTGATCAAATTTTAATTTAATTATGGTAAAACATGCGCTTAAATATTGGAATAACTTTGATATGGTCTCTTTTAAAAATAAATTAGCATAATTAATGCACCAGATTTTTTAAAAATAAATTATTCTATTCCTAAATTTAGACTTATTATTATTTATATAATTAAGTCGATTAGATTAGTATAATAAACATAATTGAATTGTTGTGTCATTATTTGTCAAAATTATAAGTGAGGTGGGAGGGTAGACTATACATTTTGTTGAGTTAATAAAGTCTCTCACATTGTAGAATGATGTTTTGGGTATTATATTACATGTTTTTGATGATGTCAAATGTCAAGGGGTCTCAATAAAATTTTTAAAACATAAGGGGGTCCACATGTAGTTAAACTAAATGTAAGGAGCATTTAGTTAAAGACATTATAGCAATTCCGAAAAATGAATTTTTTAAAACTTATGTATTTTGAATTTAATTAATTTTTAATTGCTCCTAAGTAAATTGGGTTTGATTGGAATGTCAATTTCAAGCCGATGGTAATTTAATGGGATACTCAAAGACCTTACAGCAATTCTCGCCGTGTGGCCGCGTGTTGTTATTTTTGAATCATATTTGTGTTAAACCCAAATTTTTTTTTTAATTTAATGTATTATAAATGTTAAACACCAATTCAATTAAGGAGTTGCCTTCTATACCGAAAATGTGAAATTTGGTACGATACTAAAAATTTAAAAAGAATGTAGGGTTGACACATGTACCCACTTAAATTTGTCAAAACCTATAACCGATTTAACCGGTATATATTTTAAAAATAAATACAACCGCTACACACTTAAAAAAAAAGTGATAATAGAAATTAAAATTAGTTTTAAAAATTGATAATTATTTATCTTATTCAAACCTAAATAAAAATATAATAAAAAATTTATAATATCTAAGTTCACCACTATTTTAAGTGATAATAGACATTAAAATTATTTTTAAAAAATTATAATTATTTATCATATTTAAACCTGAAATAAAAATATAAGAAAAATTTTATAGTGACATTAAATTTTAAAAATATTGGAGGTTAGGATTAGGTTATTAAGTTCACAAGGCTAAATTACAATTAAAGTTTAGCACATTGCTATTATTAAAATGTTACATTATCACAATTTTTTTTGGGTAAAATTGCTATTTTTGTGGTTATATTTTGGGTTAAGGTAAAATTATTACAATAACAAAGTTATCAAATATGTTAAATTAAAATAGGTAAAATAATTTGGGGGAATATGATATTAATTAATAGTTGAGGGTGTAATATGAAAAATACGAGGCAAAAATTGAAAAAAAAAAAGTAAAAATTCTAATGTGTAGTGATCCAAGTTTGATCGCTCAATATGGCAATCAAACTTTTTCTTCTATTCCCCAAGCAAACAAAAGGAAATCGAAAAAGCCAACTCCTCAAACCCTAAATCAGTCATCTAACCCCAAATTTAACCCTAAATCAGCAATCTAACCCCAAATCTAAGTCCAAATCGTGAAAACTCATCCTGATTGCATACCCAAAACCCTAAATCAGGTGAGGGCTTCAAAGTTTGGTGCCATAATCGTCTCGAAATAGCCTGCATCGTGCTTCTCCGTCAGAGAAGGGAGAGAAAGGTGCCTCCGACTTGGGGTGTCATGGTTGTCTAACTTGCGTGTGGGGTGTATACTGTATGGTGATTGTCACAAGAATTCGGCTCATCTATGGTAGTTTTTTTTTCTTTTTTTTTTTTGGTTTAATTAGTAAAAAAACAAGTTTATTTCGTCATATTGTTTTATACATAGTTGTCTCTGTCTCTCTCAATTTCATAAAATTTTTTGTATAAATAGTTGCATAAGGGATGTGTTTTTGGGTTGAACAAATTATGGTTTTTGTGAGTGATGGTTCAAGAAATCCTATCTTCCTCACATCTTCAATTGTCATTGCTCAAAATAATAGATAATTTTTCATGTTATTGCTTTTTTGACTAGATTTTTTTTTGTTAGAGTAGAATGACCGGTAGAAAGAAATATAGGCCAAAAGTTGTGGATACCAGTGAAAAAATGAAGAGGAAGAAAAGCTGTAATGATCCTCCCTCCTCCTCCTCGAAGAAGAAATGTAATCATCCTTCCTCCATTTATCCCATTGTTGATTCCACCTCCACCAATCCCACCTCCTTCAATCCAGTTGATCCCACTGTTAATCATCCACCAAGTTCATCCAACCCCATATGTAATAAGGAAACATCTTTCTTCAACAAACATTGCAAACAGTCGTATGAGAACTACATTAATTATAGGCCTTTGTTTTTGGAAAGGGGTGTTTTACTAGATCAATTAAAAGATGTAGGATGTGATCTTATTTTTTCTCTTCATCAATAGAATTCTGCAGTAGATATTAAGAAGACTGATAAATCATATAATACATTGGTGAAGATATTTTATTCTAATATGCATGATATTGATAGAGATGATCACAAATTTAAGTCCCTTGTGAGGAACGTAAGTTTTGAAGTAACTCCAGAGTTAGTTTCAAAAATATTGGGAGTTCGCCGACCCTTCATTCCTAACAATACCCTTACCTATCCATTCAAGAATTTTAAGAACATAACTAAGCTAAAAGATGTTCATGCAGAATTTGAGGGTATACCTAATAAATTTAGTGAGAGTATTGACAATCCAAAATTTTTTCAACAAGACCTTACTCCCAAATATAGGATGTTAAATCTTATAGTTGGGTACAATATTATACCAAAAGGACATACTGCTAATTTTGGAGTTGATCAAACTCATCTCTTGTATGCCATTGGAAAGGGTATATGTATAGATTTACCTTATTTAATAGTTGATGAAATTATATCAGTACAAGGTATAAAGGATAGGTGACGATGTCTCCCATTCCCAATTTTGATTTCAAAGATTATGGAGGATTGTGGAGTTGTGATTCACTCAAGAGACACTTATTTCACTCCCATGAATCCAATTTATG
The DNA here is from genome assembly GCA_963454935.2 of Ilex paraguariensis. Classification (NCBI taxonomy): domain Eukaryota; kingdom Viridiplantae; phylum Streptophyta; class Magnoliopsida; order Aquifoliales; family Aquifoliaceae; genus Ilex; species Ilex paraguariensis. The sequence continues at coordinate 512,297 of CAUOFW020004347.1, read as the reverse complement.
GTGGGACAATAAAGAAAAGTTTGGGACAAGGGAAGAAGAATAAAACTCAGCAATCGCCGCCACAAGTCGAGAATGAAGTTGAAGCTAAGGATGATGAAGCCCAAACCCAGGATGTCCCAAATTCTTCCACAGCTGGTCTTCCTCTTGATGCATTGCAGGTATATGGAATGTTGTTGGTACGATTGAGCAGAAAGAGGGAGGAATCTAAAAATTCTCAAAATGAAATAAAGGAGTCTCTGATGGATTGTAGGTTGGATAGAATTGAGTCTTTTTTTTATGAAAAGCAAAGAAATAGCTAGGAAGTGACAATTGTATGTAATTGTAGTTATTGGTTTTTGATACAATAGTTGAAGTAGCAGTAGTGACGATTGTAGGTAATTGTAGTTGAACTAGCAGTAGTGTTTTTGTCAAAAATCTAAAATATCTTTATTCTTTATACATAAAATGAGCATGATAATGGTTGTGATAAGCATGGTTGTGGTAATTTAGCAGTAAGATTACTGAGTAGTTGAAAATTAGAATGGATTGGTATGCTGGGATGAAGATGGCATAATGGAGCTAGTGCTTTACTGCAGTCTGTTCTATGTACTGGTGCAGTTTACTAAGCAGCTAAACTAGGCTGGTTTGCTTGGATTGAGTTGGTAGGTTGTTACCCAGCAGCTTCAGGAATGCTGCATTTGTGCAGAAAACCTCTTTTGCTTTGTTGTTCTGTTTTTTGTTATAAAATAGAAATTCTATTTGTAACAGTTTTCTGGTTTTTTGTTAAAACAGATTCTGTTTTTTTCGGTTAAACAGTTTCTGTTTTTTTATTCTTGTGATTTTGAGATTTATGCAACAAAATTTGAGATTTAAAAAAAAAAAGAAAAAAAAATTCCTTGATCCCACTATTGATCTACTGCACCTATCGGTCTGAAGCTCTTGATAGCTACTCTTGCTCACCTAATCCCACTCTTGATTCGCTACTCTTGATCGCAAAGCTTACTTGATCCCACTCTTGATCGATCAAGGATCGCTAACCTCACTTGATTCCACTGTTGACCACTAACTTGGTCGGATCCCACTTGATTGATGGCAAACCTGCACTTGATCCATGATCGCTACTTGATCCCAATCTTGATCGCTACCCCGATCTTGATCGCAAATAGATCGCTAAATGTGGTCCAAAAAAGTGATAATATTAACCAAAAAATGATAATATTAACTAAAAAATGGTAATATTAACCAAAAAAATGGTACTTACCTCAAAAGTGTAATCTTAATCAAAAAAAGTGGTAATTTTTAATCAAAAGTTTGATAATGTTAATCAAAACAATAGTACTCTTAACCAAAAAAGTGATTTTAACTAAAAGAGTGGTAATGTTAAACTAATAAATAATAATGTTATCCAAAAAACTGGTTAGATTACTGAAAAAAATTGTATTCTTAACCAACAAAATGGTACTCTTACTTCAACAGTGGTAATCTTAATCAAAAAAATTGTAATGTTAACCAAAAAAGTGTAATCTTAACCAAAAGTAATGTTAACTTAATCAATGGTAATGTTAAACAAAAAATAACCAATAAAATGGTACTCTTACCTCAACATATAATCTTCACCAAAATAGTGGTACTCTTAACCAAAATAGTGGTAATATTAACAAAAAAAAGTGGCAATATTATCCAAAACAGTGGTACTTTTAACTAAAACAGTGTTAATGTCTATCAAAATAATGATAATATTAACCAAAATAGTGGTAATCTTAACCAAAAAAGTAATAATATTATCTAAAACAGAGGTACTCTTAAACAAGATAGTAGTAGTTGCCTCAAATAACGGGTATTTTTACCAAAAAAGTGGTATTGTTACAAAATAAAAGTGATAATATTACACGCAAAAAGTTGTATTCTTATACCCAAAAAAGTTGTATTCTAAGCCCAAGAAATTTGTATTTTAACCCAAAAATGGTAATGTTAACCTAAAAAGTGGTAATCTTACCCTAAAAAGTAATAATCTTACCTCAAATATTGGGTAATCTTACCAAAAAAGTGGTATGTTACACTAAAAAAGTCGTATTTTTACACCCAAAAAAGTTGTATTCTAAGTCCAAGAAAGTAGTATTCTAACCCAAAAAATGGTAATGTTAACATAAAAGTGGTAATCTAACCTAAAAAATAGTAATTTTACCCTAAAAAGTAATAATCTTGTCTCAAATAAATGGTAACCTTATTAAAAAAAGTGGTATTTTTACAAAATAAAGGTGATAATGTTATACCTAAAAAGTTTTACTCTTACACCCAAAAAATTTGTATTCTAAGCCAAATCAAGTTGTATTCTAACCCAAAAACAAAATGGTAATGTTAACGAAAAAAAAATGATAATCTTGCCTCAAATAATGGGTAATCTAACCTCAAATAATTGGTAATCTTACCAAAAAAGTGGTATTATTACCAAATAAAAGTGAAAATATTACACCCAAAAAAGTTGTATTCTAACCGAAAAAGTTGTAATGGAAACCAAAAAAAATGATACGTTTATCTCAACACAGTCATCTTTCCCTCAAAAAGTGGTAATCTTCTCAAAAAAATGGTAATCTAACCCAAAAAACGTGATAATATTGTCTTAAAAGATTGTTTATTCTTTATATATAAAATGAGTTTGGTTCTTGTGGAAATGTAGCATTCCTATAGGGAAAGAAATGTAGTTGCCGACTCTTTGGCCAACCAAGGAGTCTGTGACAATGCTTCTCATACTCATACTTCCCCTTTCAATCTCAATCTACGTACGAGACAACTTTTACTTCAAGATCAATGACAAATTAAATCCTTGCGGTCTAAGATTAAAGTTCTCCATAGATTCAACGTCAAATTAAATCTAACAACGTCAAAAAATTACTAAACCAATAAATGTTAGACAGTAAAAGTATTTTTACAACAAAGGTCATTCGCTTTAAGTAATCCAAAAATGTCTTTGTTGCATAAACTATCATGAATAAAACTTTTCATTGTATGGAAAACATATCATGGAACACCAAATTGTTACCAGCACATTAACTTAACCCTCACAGACATATTGATTGGTTGTTTTAATGAAGAAGATACTACTATCACAGCGACAATGAAAAAGAATGCAAGCATGCATAATGTATAAGTTTCATTTAATACATAAGTTGAATGGTCAAAAGGAATGAGAATGTTATTGGTGTGTCACCACAATTTAGCATGATTTGACAAAATATCATCCAATAAGAAAAGACCAGATAGAAATTTGTAATTAAAGTTAATCCAATGTCAGGGGAGGCAAAAGTACAAAGCTTAGAACAATCAGAGCAAGGAAGTGTCCCTTCTCTAGTAGGCAGCTGATGAGAACATAATATTGCATATTTGAAGGCCTCATTACATACATTTTAACTCAACTTTTGCATTTAAGTGCTTAGAGTTAGTCAAAGTTGTCAATAATGTTGAATTTTCAATGTTGCAGGTAATTATAGCATAAATGATGGATTTTAGAACCTTGCAACTATGTGTAGATGTGTAGTGAAGAGATGGACACATTACGTGAGAATTTGGAGGCTTAGAAGTGAAAGAAATCAAGGAGGTATTGGTGTTTGGTAACATAGGCATCAGCACCCACACCATTTTGTAGTAGTACCTCAGTTTTCCTCCTTTTTTACCATAATTCGCTTCGAATCTGCAAAAGTGCAAAACATGAAAGTTGTAGATCTGGATGTCTTCTATATTGTGTTAAAATATATTGAAGAGGATTTTAAATCATCTTGACACCCAACAAAATCAGAATTTGGGAAATCAATCACCTCAAAACTATCAACTCTCCTATAAACAATCATGTAATTTTTTTTTCTTTGCAAGTATCTTATAACTTTCTTAGCTGTCACTCAATGTTCTAATCCTGATTTAGAAAGATATCTGCCAAGAACACTAACTGCAAAGCAATGTCAGGTCTGGTACAAACCTGTACATACATTAAACTTTCAACAACACTCGCATAAAATATATTCTTCATAGACTCCTTCTCAAGATCATTCTTGGGGCATTGACTTAGACTAAATTTATCACATTTCACAACAGGTACATCTTCAAACTTACAATTATGCATATTAAATCTTTCAAACACACGATCTATATATGCCCTTTGAGAAAGTCCCAACAACCCACGACTCCTATCTTGATGAATCTGAATCCCTAGCACAAAAAATGTTTTTCCTAGATCTCTCATGTCAAATATTTTGCACAATAATTGCTTAATCTCATGAAGTAAGCTCAAATCATTACTTACAAGCAAAATATCATCAACATAAAGAACAAGAAAAATAAATTTGCTCCCACTAACCTTAAGATATATGCATTGATCCATCTTGTTTCTCAACAAAACCAAAAAAATTTACTATCTCATCAAATTTCAAGTCTCATTAACGAGAAGCTTATTTGAGACCATAGACAAACTTTTTCAACTTGCAAACTAAATGTTCTTCCCATTCTCCTTAAAACCCTCAGGCTATATCATATTAACTTCTTTACTAAGCTCACAATTTAGGAAAACTGTCTTTACATCCATCCGGTGAAATTTTAGATCAAAATGAGCCACTAATGCTATAATGATCCTGAAAGAATCTTTATTAGAGACAGGTAATAAAGTTTCATTAAAATTTATACCTTCCCTCTGGTTATACACTTTTGCTACCAATTTAGCCTTAAGTCTTTCAATCTTACCTTTGGAGTCCATCTTAGTTTTAAACACCCATTTGCAGCCAATGAGTTTACATCCCTCAAGAAGTTCTGCAAGCTCCTACACTTCATTGTGTGCCATATAATGCATCTCATCTTTCATAGCACATACCCACATATCAGATTGAGGACAAGTAATAGCATCATAGTATGTTACAGGATCAACAATATCACCAATATCATAATCACTTTCTCCAAGGTATACATAATATTCATCAGAAATAACATATCTCCTTGGTCTTATAGACCTTCTCAAAAAAATTTCAGTAGTAGGTTATAAAGGCTGAGGAGTCTTATTAGGAACATAAGGGTCAATTGCAGTAATAGAAGGATCAACAACTGGAGCAGAAAAATTAACAATATGAGCAGGTATAATATTGTCTTGTACAACAAGTAAAGAAATAAAAATAAATTTATCTTCCTCATGCTCACTAATAGACTACGAGCAACCAATATCAACAACATTAAGCTATATAAATTTTGTTGTTAAGAACTCAACAATTTTAATACCACGTGTAGGACAATAGAAACGGTATCCTTTCGAATGTTCTAGGTAACCTATGAAGAAATAATGAATAGTTCTAGGATTTGTATTTTTTTCTCAAAAAGGTTATATATTTTAACCTCAGTAGAATAACCCCAGACTCAAAAATGGTTAAATTTTGGTTTCCTACTTGTCCATAATTCAAAAAGTGTTTTTGGAACAGATTTAAAATGAACTCTATTAAGAATGTATGAAGCCGTTTTAATGGCTTCTCCCCAAAGATAATCAAGTAAGTTATACCTACTCATAATGCTCCTCATCATGTTTTTAAGGGTGCGATTACGCCTTTCAGCCACACCATTCTGCTCGAAATTATTAGACATGATATATTGTGCAACAATTCCACAATCTTGCAAGTACTTGGCAAATGATCTCAAATGCCGCCCAAACACGTCATGTTTGTCATAATATTCACCACCACGATCAGAACTAACAATTTTGATGATTTTCTCTAATTGTTTCTCTACCTTAGTTTTAAAATTTTTAAACTTTTCAAGAGCATTAGATTTTCATTAATTAAATAAATATATCCATAAGGAGAAAAATCATCAATAAATGTAATAAAATACTTATTATCACACAAGGTACATGAGTAAGGTCCACTGATGTCAGTGTGAATGATTTTTTAAAAGATCTAGACTGCGAGTTGCACTTTTCTTCATAGTCTTGGTCAATTTACCCCTAATGCAGTCAACACAAGTTTCAAGGTCTCCAAAATCAAGGGGAGGAAGAATATCATTTTTTATTAATCTTTCCACTCTTTCTCTAGAACTGTGATCCAAACGTTTATGTCACAGCTGCGAAGATTTTTCTTTAATTAGAGGTCTCTTAGATACAACATTCACAATATTTGAAAGATCATATTCATTATTGACAACCAAGCATATATTATATAAACCATCTGATAAAATACAATAACCGACAATTTTGAAATTTAAAGACAATTGAGATTTACTATTACTAAAATTAAAACAATATCTAATTTTATCAAGCAACGAAACTAAAATCAAATTTAGCATAAATTACGGTACATAAAAAGTATTTTCTAAAACAAGGTGAAAACCAGTGTCTACTTTTAACATTACAGTTCTTATAAATTCAACATGGACTTCATTATTATCTCCTACTTTAACCTTGACCTTCGTTTGTTTGTGAATACCTGCAAAGTCATAACAACATGAATAGAAGTCCCACTATCCATACACCAAGAATTTAATGAGACAATAAATAAATTGGATTCAAAGCAAACAAAAGATAGTGAGTTACATTCTTCTTTATTCTTCTTTTTTAACCAAGACTTGAATCGAGTGCACTCACTTTTCTTATGATTTTTTTTCTTGCAAAAGTAACACTTGACATCTTTTCGAATGACAGTCTTAGGACCTCCCACATTCTAACCAGTACTATGCATTTTGAACTCCCAACTATTCTTTGAAGCATTATGGTGAGGTTTTCTATTATTTTCTTGATACGCACCTTTGAAACTAGATTTAGACTGAAAAACAAACAAAGCAGTTACACTCTTTTCTTTTCTAAGNCTTTAGGAAGGGCGTTTAGCATCTCCCACGACATTGACGAATCATTCTCAAGAAATGTATATCATCTCTCAGCCTCAAACTTACGTAAACAATAGTAGTTGCTCTCACAAACAAAAATCTACTACAAGTGTTAGACAACCATCTCATCTCCACTAGGATAGACTAACCTATAACACTCTAAGGCAGCTCTCGAAAGCAATTCAAGTCCGNCTACAAGTGTTAGACAGTCATCTCACCTCCACTAGGATAGACTAACCTATAACACTCTAAGGCAGCTCTCGAAAGCAATTTAAGTCCATCACAACAAACCATACAAGAGATGAAACCACAATTTTCTCAACAATTACAATTTTAATCAATCACAATTTTCATTAACAATTCAAGTATCACAATTGTACAATTCTCAATATACTATAATAATAAAAGAATTAAAATATGCAAGAGATCATCTTAAGGAAACCTTCACATTTTCTATATCAAAATTTTAGGATTTTTGCNCATTTTGGGTATTGTAGACAATTTTGATTTGATTAAACTCAAGAGACAAAGAGTTAAGAGTGTGATGAACAATAAAATCATCAAGAATAACAATTTTGAAAGCTTTGAGTTTTGTTTGAACATGGATCATTCTAAGGATATATTCCTTAATAACACTCTCATTGTCATATTTCATACTCGTTAATTCATTCATTAAGGCCCCAGCTTCAGTCTTTTTAGATACCTTGTATCTCTCTTCTACAACGGTAAAGAACTCCTTGGCATTCTTGATTTCAGGGAAATCACTTATAAAGTGTTCAAAGATAGACCTTTTCATGGCAATCATACTTAGTCGATTAGATTTCTCCCACTTTGCATAAATTTTTTTTTCTTCAAGGGAGCTCTCACTAATAGGTTTAGTAGGTTCATTCTCTTTCAAGACAAAGTCCATATCAACAATTATCAGNGCAAGAATCTTAATTTCTTGGAGCAAGAACAAGTATTAGATGAAAACATGATTTAATCAAGAATATGACTTTAGAAATCAAAAATCCGTGTATTTTTCATAATAGAACATGTATTTTGGAAAAATTAGGATTTTAAAAATTCAAGAACAANCTTTCATCTCTTATAATTAAAATTAGTCAAGACTTCAATGTTGACATTATTATTATTCTCAACAAAAGAGACTTTTCAAGGCAACGAGAATATAAACATTTAGCAAAATTAGACAATAAATATATAAAATATGCTTTGAATAATAAGTCATATTTTATTAAAAGAGTCCAAATATATCACTACAAACTCCCTTTTGGAGAGATAATGCAATATGCTATAGGTCATATCTTTCATAAAACTAGCCAATGAGAATGCTCAAGTTTTAAAAAATTTATCCCCTTTGGGCAGATAGACCTTCTAGACTATTGCACCTCTACCACAATGTTTCATGATATCTCCAAATTACAATACACAACAACCCCCTTTGAGCAAGTAATTGTACATTATAATTTAGAAACCATCCCGTAACAAAAGCATGAGAAAAATATATAAATTTTAATGAATTGACCACTTTGATGGCAACCATCGATCTTAACTCATAGCATTTTCCAAATCGGGATATTTTAATAAATTATCCATAATTAAATATCATGTGATCAATCAATATAAGGTACTAACCAATATGTACCTCTATAAATCATCCATCATCAATCGTTGCATTCAACTCTCAATTCTATTTTACTATTAAAATTAAATAATTTAAATTCACATCTACCAACATTTAATAAATAATATGTAGCTCAAGAAAAAAAAATTCATCGTATAAATCACTAGGGAGTAAAATTAGTATTATACAAACACCATCTACAAATTATAGCAATTCAATCAAAGTTTCATCAATATAAAAAAAAAAATTGATTGATATCAATAATTTGTATAAATAAAACATGTGTCTATTCGTCAACAAGACCCATAAACAAAATTTATGATTCAGCTAAATCCAAGTCATGAAATTATATACCCATGAATTGCCATAAAACAACAAAGATATGTGAAGACTTCTTCAGCCAAGGGTTCAGGGTTGAACATTAACATGGATCGAAAAAAAAAAGTCTGAATAAATAAGATTGGTTGTTATAACGCTCCAAAATCTACCTTGAAAGGCAGTACCATCTACAAACTATCCAACTATGAGAGTAACTAAAAATAACCATTAGAACAACTAATCGTTCATTCATCTAATAAAGAATAAATGCTAAAACCAATAAAACATTAAAACCTCTCCAACTTACAATTCAAACCAAATAGTATCTAGCAGCGGAATAATTAAAATTAGCTTAAACATTGTTTCATAGAAATCTCTCAAATAAAATAATCTAGACTAAGACGAAGTATCTCTAACCTCCACTTTAGGATCCTCATACTGATCCTCTTCATTCTCGAGGTCGACCTACTCATCTAATTCGACATTCTCCTCTTTGCCAAAATTTGTAAATGTGTTGTAGGGGTAAGCAAAAGCCCATAGAAAATTCTTCTCAAATCCCAACAAAGTTTTAAAACAATAAAAAGAAGTCAAGTCTCTTTTGAAAAATAGCATATATAAATTTTTTTGAGTAAAACCATGACAATTGTAATGATCTCAAGTGTACAGAATACAGTAAATTAATGAAAGAAATACACATGTCTGAATTTAAGCAATCAATTAATAACTCAGTAGCATCATCACATATTCTCATGTATGTTGGTTCATCCTCATTCTCATGTATGTTGGTTTATTCCCATTATCATATATGTTGGTTGCTTCTCATAAATCAACACAACGATTCTATCTCGTTCACCCACCACAACCACATAATCTTAATCATTTCCTGCATGGTCAAATTACAAACTACTTTAGGAAGGGCGTTTAGCATCTCCCACGACATTGACGAATCATTCTCAAGAAATGTATATCATCTCTCAGCCTCGAACTTACGTAAACAATAGTAGTTGCTCTCACAAACAAAAATCTACTACAAGTGTTAGACAACCATCTCATCTCCACTAGGATAGACTAACCTATAACACTCTAAGGCAGCTCTCGAAAGCAATTCAAGTCCGTCACAACAAACCATACAAGAGATGAAACCACAATTTTCTCAACAATTACAATTTTAATCAATCACAATTTTCATTAACAATTCAAGTATCACAATTGTACAATTCTCAATATACTATAATAATAAAAGAATTAAAATATGCAAGAGATCATCTTAAGGAAACCTTCACATTTTCTATATCAAAATTTTAGGATTTTTGCCAAGAATCTTAATTTCTTGGAGCAAGAACAAGTATTAGATGAAAACATGATTTAATCAAGAATATGACTTTAGAAATCAAAAATCCGTGTATTTTTCATAATAGAACATGTATTTTGGAAAAATTAGGATTTTAAAAATTCAAGAACAAATATTTTTTGAATCCAAACATGTATTTTGTTCAAAACTATGTTTCAATGATAAAGAAACCAAGAACTCGTAAGTATCTATCATATAACTATCAAGAATATTGCAAACATACATATATAATACCCTAACTCTCAATGATAGAACTTGAGAAGAATCCCCTACTTTGATTCCATAGTTTGTGATGCAAACCCTAGCGTGCTCTATCTNAGGTCATATCTTTCATGAAACTAGCCAATGAGAATGCTCAAGTTTTAAAAAATTTATCTCCTTTGGGCAAATAGACCTTCTAGACTATTGTACCTCTACCACAATGTTTCATGATATCTCCAAATTGNGCTCTAAGCAAAAATCCTTTCAAGTAGTGTTTTCTCCCTTTTCTTCTCACCCTTTAGGGTTTTCTACAATGAAAAACTGATGAAACTACGCCTAAGGGTCATTCCCTAGGTATTTATAATGTAAAAATTGGAGAAAACACCCAAAACAAGTTAGGGACGTGCAACGCTCTACTCAGTGCGTCCGGACACGTGTCTTTTATTATCCGGACACATTTTTTTGCCCAACTTTCTGCCAAAATGCGTCCAANCCCGTAACAAAAGCATGAGAAAAATCTATAAATTTTAATGAATTGACCACTTTGGTGGCAACCATCCATCTTAACTCATAGCATTTTTCAAATCGGGATATTTTAATAAATTACCCATAATTAAATATCATGTGATCAATCAATATAAAATACTAACCAATATGTACCTCTATAGATCATCCATCATCAATCGTTGCATTCAACTCTCAATTCTATTTTACTATTAAAATTAAATAATTTAAATTCACATCTACCAACATTTAATAAATAATATGTAGCTCAAGAAAAAAAAATTCATCGTATAAATCACTAGGGAGTAAAATTAGTATTATACAAACACCATCTACAAATTATAGCAATTCAATCAAAGTTTCATCAATATAAAAAAAAAAATTGATTGATATCAATAATTTGTATAAATAAAACATGTGTCTATTCGTCAACAAGACCCATAAACAAAATTTATGATTCAGCTAAATCCAAGTCATGAAATTATATACCCATGAATTGCCATAAAACAACAAAGATATGTGAAGACTTCTTCAGCCAAGGGTTCAGGGTTGAACATTAACATGGATCGAAAAAAAAAAGTCTGAATAAATAAGATTGGTTGTTATAACGCTCCAAAATCTACCTTGAAAGGCAGTACCATCTACAAACTATCCAACTATGAGAGTAACTAAAAATAACCATTAGAACAACTAATCGTTCATTCATCTAATAAAGAATAAATGCTAAAACCAATAAAACATTAAAACCTCTCCAACTTACAATTCAAACCAAATAGTATCTAGCAGCGGAATAATTAAAATTAGCTTAAACATTGTTTCATAGAAATCTCTCAAATAAAATAATCTAGACTAAGACGAAGTATCTCTAACCTCCACTTTAGGATCCTCATACTGATCCTCTTCATTCTCGAGGTCGACCTACTCATCTAATTCGACATTCTCCTCTCTACCAAAATTTGTAAATGTGTTGTAGGGGTAAGCAAAAGCCCATAGAAAATTCTTCTCAAATCCCAACAAAGTTTTAAAACAATAAAAAGAAGTCAAGTCTCTTTTGAAAAATAGCATATATAAATTTTTTTGAGTAAAACCATGACAATTGTAATGATCTCAAGTGTACAGAATACAGTAAATTAATGAAAGAAATACACATGTCTGAATTTAAGCAATCAATTAATAACTCAGTAGCATCATCACATATTCTCATGTATGTTGGTTCATCCTCATTCTCATGTATGTTGGTTTATTCCCATTATCATGTATGTTGGTTGCTTCTCATAAATCAACACAACGATTCTATCTCGTTCACCCACCACAACCACATAATCTTAATCATTTCCTGCATGGTCAAATTACAAACTACTTTAGGAAGGGCGTTTAGCATCTCCCACGACATTGACGAATCATTCTCAAGAAATGTATATCATCTCTCAGCCTCAAACTTACGTAAACAATAGTAGTTGCTCTCACAAACAAAAATCTACTACAAGTGTTAGACAACCATCTCATCTCCACTAGGATAGACTAACCTATAACACTCTAAGGCAGCTCTCGAAAGCAATTTAAGTCCATCACAACAAACCATACAAGAGATGAAACCACAATTTTCTCAACAATTACAATTTTAATCAATCACAATTTTCATTAACAATTCAAGTATCACAATTGTACAATTCTCAATATACTATAATAATAAAAGAATTAAAATATGCAAGAGATCATCTTAAGGAAACCTTCACATTTTCTATATCAAAATTTTAGGATTTTTGCCAAGAATCTTAATTTCTTGGAGCAAGAACAAGTATTAGATGAAAACATGATTTAATCAAGAATATGACTTTAGAAATCAAAAATCCGTGTATTTTTCATAATAGAACATGTATTTTGGAAAAACTAGGATTTTAAAAATTCAAGAACAAATATTTTTTGAATCCAAACATGTATTTTGTTCAAAACTATGTTTCAATGATAAAAAAACCAAGAACTCGTAAGTATCTATCATATAACTATCAAGAAGATTGCAAACATACATATACAATACCCTAAGTCTCAATGATAGAACTTGAGAAGAATCCCCTACTTTGATTCCATAGTTTGTGATGCAAACCCTAGCGTGCTCTATCCGTGCTCTAAGCAAAAATCCTTTCAAGTAGTGTTTTCTCCCTTTTCTTCTCACCCTTTAGGGTTTTCTACAATGAAAAACTGATGAAACTACGCCTAAGGGTCATTCCCTAGGTATTTATAATGTAAAAATTGGAGAAAACACCCAAAACAAGTTAGGGACGTGCAACGCTCTACTCAGTGCGTCCGGACACGTGTCTTTTATTATCCGGACACATTTTTTTGCCCAACTTTCTGCCAAAATGCGTCCAAACGCGTGTCTATTTTCGTTCGGACACGTGTGACAGTATACCTTCGACTTCCATCTCGATTTTAACCTATTTAGAAATCGATTCAAAATTTTTTGTGAAATACATTTTTGTAGTTCTTGAAGTCTAGTTTCTACTGTCCAAAAATTAACTCAATTGAAGTTAAGATTAAAAATTTATAATCAAAATACTAAGATAATGTCAAATTCCTTCANTAATTGATTGATATCAATAATTTGTATAAATAAAACATGTGTCTATTCGTCAACAAGACCCATAAACAAAATTTATGATTCAGCTAAATCCAAGTCATGAAATTATATACCCATGAATTGCCATAAAACAACAAAGATATGTGAAGACTTCTTCAGCCAAGGGTTCAGGGTTGAACATTAACTTGGATCGAAAAAAAAAAGTCCGAATAAATAAGATTGGCTGTTATAACGCTCCAAAATCCACCTTGAAAGGCAGTACCATCTACTAACTATCCACCTATGAGAATAACTAAAAATAACCATTAGAACAACTAATCGTTCATTCATCTAATAAAGAATAAATGCTAAAACCAATAAAACATTAAAACCTCTCCAACTTACAATTCAAACCAAATAGTATCTAGCAGCGGAATAATTAAAATTAGCTTAAACATTGTTTCATAGAAATCTCTCAAATAAAATAATCTAGACTAAGACGAAGTATCTCTAACCTCCACTTTAGGATCCTCATACTGATCCTCTTCATTCTCGAGGTCGACCTACTCATCTAATTCGACATTCTCCTCTCTGCCAAAATTTGTAAATGTGTTGTAGGGGTAAGCAAAAGCCCATAGAAAATTCTTCTCAAATCCCAACAAAGTTTTAAAACAATAAAAAGAAGTCAAGTCTCTTTTGAAAAATAGCATATATAAATTTTTTTGAGTAAAACCATGACAATTGTAATGATCTCAAGTGTACAGAATACAGTAAATTAATGAAAGAAATACACATGTCTGAATTTAAGCAATCAATTAATAACTCAGTAGCATCATCACATATTCTCATGTATGTTGGTTCATCCTCATTCTCATGTATGTTGGTTTATTCCCATTATCATATATGTTGGTTGCTTCTCATAAATCAACACAACGATTCTATCTCGTTCACCCACCACAACCACATAATCTTAATCATTTCCTGCATGGTCAAATTACAAACTACTTTAGGAAGGGCGTTTAGCATCTCCCACGACATTGACGAATCATTCTCAAGAAATGTATATCATCTCTCAGCCTCAAACTTACGTAAACAATAGTAGTTGCTCTCACAAACAAAAATCTACTACAAGTGTTAGACAACCATCTCATCTCCACTAGGATAGACTAACCTATAACACTCTAAGGCAGCTCTCGAAAGCAATTCAAGTCCGTCACAACAAACCATACAAGAGATGAAACCACAATTTTCTCAACAATTACAATTTTAATCAATCACAATTTTCATTAACAATTCAAGTATCACAATTGTACAATTCTCAATATACTATAATAATAAAAGAATTAAAATATGCAAGAGATCATCTTAAGGAAACCTTCACATTTTCTATATCAAAATTTTAGGATTTTTGCCAAGAATCTTAATTTCTTGGAGCAAGAACAAGTATTAGATGAAAACATGATTTAATCAAGAATATGACTTTAGAAATCAAAAATCCGTGTATTTTTCATAATAGAACATGTATTTTGGAAAAATTAGGATTTTAAAAATTCAAGAACAAATATTTTTTGAATCCAAACATGTATTTTGTTCAAAACTATGTTTCAATGATAAAGAAACCAAGAACTCGTAAGTATCTATCATATAACTATCAAGAATATTGCAAACATACATATACAATACCCTAAGTCTCAATGATAGAACTTGAGAAGAATCCCCTACTTTGATTCCATAGTTTGTGATGCAAACCCTAGCGTGCTCTATCCGTGCTCTAAGCAAAAATCCTTTCAAGTAGTGTTTTCTCCCTTTTCTTCTCACCCTTTAGGGTTTTCTACAATGAAAAACTGATGAAACTACGCCTAAGGGTCATTCCCTAGGTATTTATAATGTAAAAATTGGAGAAAACACCCAAAACAAGTTAGGGACGTGCAACGCTCTACTCAGTGCGTCCGGACACGTGTCTTTTATTATCCGGACACATTTTTTTGCCCAACTTTCTGCCAAAATGCGTCCAAACGCGTGTCTATTTTCGTTCGGACACGTGTGACAGTATACCTTCGACTTCCATCTCGATTTTAACCTATTTAGAAATCGATTCAAAATTTTTTGTGAAATACATTTTTGTAGTTCTTGAAGTCTAGTTTCTACTGTCCAAAAATTAACTCAATTGAAGTTAAGATTAAAAATTTATAATCAAAATACTAAGATAATGTCAAATTCCTTCATACCGGAATTCTTTCTAAAACGCGCTTTAACTTTAGGATACTTTCTAACTTCTAATACACCCCATATTACCTCTTCTAAAGTTTCTCGAACTTCCGAATTCAATGATGAACTTATTTTAACCTAAAAATATTTAGAAACTTACCTAACCACTCTTGTCATGCTTAAACGCTTCTGAAACTTAAACTTCATGATCAATTTGTCTCTCACGTATTTATTTCTACTCTTATAACATATATGATTCATTATTATATCATTACATACACAAGCATTATAATATAATTACGTCACTATATGAAGATATGTGAGAGTTTACAGCTATAGAAGATTGATGGGTATTATTCAACTACAATGATTTCACGAGAAAACTTCAAGCGTGTAACCATTGCGTTTCTCCGTTTCTGTGGTTCATATTCACAATGTAACAATTGCGTTAAACACAAAAGTAGATGTTCTAGCTTTGTCTTCTCCGAACTCGGAGAAAGCCAGACAAAAAAAAAACTCCATTATTTATCTTTTTTTTTTTTTTTGGAACGATTGGATAACGAAATTTAAATTCATAAAACTGTAATTTAAGATTTATTGAGCTCTAAAATCATATACAAATGAGAAGTTTTTAAAATTTTTGTATTTTGAAATTAATTAATATTTAATTTGGGAGTTCATCTGTAACCTGGGAGCTAATTAAATTGGGTTTGATTGGAATGTCAGTTTTCATTGAATTTAGTAGTCTGTGTCCATTCCAAGCGGTTGCTAATTTAATGAGATACTCGAAGACCTTGTAGCAATTATTACTGCTGGTCACCTGCACAAGTCAATGAACGTAGGCCATCTTACTTCTTTGTGGGGGTGTCAATTCATGTCTAGCTGTTAGGGCCGTGTCATTTATTTTTCAATTATGTTCGAAATATTTAACGTGTTATAATTGCTAAATATTAATTCAATTTATATACGTAATAGTTATTATTTGTACCTGAAAATATAGAGTAATAAAAAATAATAAAAATATTTGTATTTATATTCAAAATTAAATTATAAACATAGAGAATAAATTAATCAATTTAAGCATTAATTGTAGTAAGAGTGAGAAATGGTGATCGACAATGGTGGTGGTAGGACACGGTCATGATTGTAGTGGGTGACAATAACCGTAGTGGTAGTGGCGACGACAATAGTGGTGGTGGTAGTGGTAATGACGACGATAACGATGGCAATGGTGGTGACGGTGATTGTGGTAGCGATGACGACGGTGACAGTGGTGGTAGCGATGGCGGTGGTGGTGGTGGTTGTGGCGGCGATGATGGCAACGATGGTGGTGGCAGTAGTGATGGCGGTGATGACGGCAACAATGGTGGCGGTGGTGATGGTAGCGGCGGTGGTGATGGTNGATGGCGGTGATGACGGCAACAATGGTGGCGGTGGTGATGGTAGCGGCGGTGGTTATGGTGGCGACTGTGGTGATAGAGGTAGGGGTGGGGCAGTTTCAAATACTATTTTTTTTTAAAATACTTATGAGAAATAATTCTCATAATTACTTTTAAAAAGTCACTTCAAACGCATCCTTAGGAGCCTATTTTTTCTATTAAATTTAGGGTATTAATATTAGTCGTTAGATTAAGTTTAACGTAAAATTTAAAGCAATCTAAACCGCGAAAAGTAAAAATTATTTTGTTTATCTTTTAAGATTTGAATTATAATCTATTTTATTATATAAATATTTATCAATCATCTTAATTAATTTTATGTCGAGTTCATATTATGTTCTTCTTAATGTGTTACATTAATACCCCCAACTATATTGCATCTACCTTTCTCAAGAATTTTTCTCTCCATAGTTTTTATGTTGCACTAGTCCGGTGTTATACATTGTTTCCACGTATTCTATTTCCTATTTAGAATCTAAAGTACTTTATATACATTATTTGTTTGGTGCACGAATGAAGATGTTGGAGAAAGTGGCCATGATTAGACTCATGGTTAGACAAGATGGCTCTAGCAGTTAGTACTCATCCCCTATAACGGAAGGCTACATAGAAAAGATTGCTTGATCAACAAACACTGTCTCTCTCTATCTTTCTTTGTTTATTTGTTGCATTTTTCTTTACTATGTAACCATAATTCCGGTGATCTTTGTTTTTTTTTTTTATTAATGCTAAGTACAATAATTTTCAAAATACTCTTTGTTGTTTACCTTATTGTTCTTTTCAATTCTAATACCTTTCTCAAATTCTAGTTTTTTAAGTAATTTCAGTGAAAATTGCTTAAATCTCTGATTTCTAAGAAAGAAAAAATAGTCTAGAAATAATTTTACACGTTATTACGATTGTCTAAACTATAACAATGTTAGAATCTCACTCTGATTCGAGTAAATAAGATCGTAAGTGTTTAAAAATTTTAAATCCATTCGCATTTTAGAACGATCACAATCCAAAATCCACTAAACACTAGAGATTTCAAAATTAATTTGTGAATTAAAATGCGTGTAATCATGCTAATTTCTCCCCGACAACAGTCTCCAACATTAGTCATTTACAGCGACATTTGCACATTTATTTAATCATGCATGATGTGAAAGCAAGACTCCAGGAATTAGTATTTAGAATCTGAATTTTTTTGTTCTGTTAACATATCAATGTCACTATCATCTCTCTCTATGCTTACACACACGTCACATGGCGAAAAAGCAACGGGGCAATGTGCTACGGCCGGCGAGGCTTCGATGGCGCCGCCAAGAATGGTTTAGCTGCCGGTGAGAAGATGGGAGAGGAGGAAATCGCAGGTATACGGCGCCAACTAGAAGACGAAACGGTGGGTTTGGTGGTATCCACATCCTCTCTATGATCTCACTCCAAACCACGCCGGAAATCAGGTGTATCGCGGTGCCATTATTTTTTAGGTCCAAATAATTAAGTTTGAATTGTATTACTCGACAAAATAACTTGATCACAATTGCCGGGTGTATGACTTTGTGGGTCCTATCTATGACACCCCCTTTCTCGCTCTTTTCTTGTGCATGTTTTTTATTTTTTTTAACTTTTCAATTCATTAAAAATATATATATACAAAATGGGCGGAACCTACTATAATTTCGCGGTTTAGAGAGAGTCAAATAAATATAATTTTATTTTTGTACACGAAAATTCTTTATGTAACTCAAATACTTAATTTAAGGCTGAATTTACAATTGAGCAATTATACCCGAGGATAATGGCTCGACATGTACACCACTAGTGATATCTGTGATGTTTGGATGGTAGTAACAATGGTATAATAATAGCTTTTGTTGCTGGTCCTAAGGAACTGGCAATGAAGTATGGGAGCGACGGTGCTACGGTGGTGGACACTGGCGGCCGAAATGATGGATGCCAGTCATGAGGATGAGTCAATGTTCCTGGGAATGACGGATGCAATTCTGACCAAGCCCACCCACGCACCCTTGAAATGGGTAAAACATACTTTCAATTTTTAACAAATGATTAGGTAGGTAGAAATTCGAATGAAAAGATTATTTCAATGCATGATTAGGTGGGCTTTTCAATTAGCCACCTTGCTTTGTAAAATGCTTTAATTTCAAATTTAGTTGCTTGGGTCTGTGCGTGCATATTTTTACACAATATAAACATAAGAACAGATCTCTTCCGTGATGAATACAAGTTCGTCGATCGAGTGATCAATCTTGCCACTTGAAATAGGTTGTGAGGGTCGAAGGTGGCCTAAGAAGTGGTGATGAAACGTTTTTGTGGGTCGCCTGACTGGTCCTGGAAGGCTAAGAGAGGTTCCTGGAACAGA
This sequence comes from Ilex paraguariensis, assembly GCA_963454935.2. Taxonomy (NCBI): domain Eukaryota; kingdom Viridiplantae; phylum Streptophyta; class Magnoliopsida; order Aquifoliales; family Aquifoliaceae; genus Ilex; species Ilex paraguariensis. Next base: position 492,908 of record CAUOFW020004347.1, on the reverse strand, counting down.
GAAAAACAGGTCAGAAGGGTGCCAGAGTGCTTTTCGGCGTATCCCCTCCGACGATCAAGTCAGTTCTTTGAGAGAGGGGAAGAAGAAAATATTGTATGATGCTTGAGAAAGGGTTTTTGCGTACCTCTTTTATGTGTTTGTGAAGACTATTTATATCTTAAAAACTCATCATTGCTGACAGCATAGCTAGTAGGTAATCATTGGAGGTGGGCAGTGTGCATACTAATTTCTATGAATAATGTTCTCATTCTTAACTGCTCAAGACCCCGAGCAACTAATATTTTCTCCTCAGTCTGTCGAACATTTAATGACCTTCTCTCGGCGGGGATGTATTAAATGCCCAGACATTGGAACATTTATTACTTTTCACTTCTAGGCTCTCATGCATTAAATGTTGTCTCATCAAGGGAATGATGTATTAAATACTTGCTTTCCCAAATCGTGTGTCAGCAAGGGCATTCTGATCTTTTTATCTCTGATCTGACACAATACGCCACGTGTTCATTCCCACTTGGTTGAGCCTTCTACTTTCTTGTGCCTCCTGACACCATTTGAGTAAAACGAGGTCATGATGGCTAGTCTAGCCTAGCCTAGGCTAATGATCTGTCCATCAATAGGCCCTACAGGAGCAGAACCGCCCACGTGGATAAATACACCTCGGTGCCGAGGGACTAGCATGATTAGGACCGATATACCCAAACTGTCGAGGAATACATGTCGGTCCATGGTGGGTTGGGGATCCTTGATCCCTATGAATAGCATCCTTGGGGCAGGGGGATGGAAACCGACGAAACATGTCGGGATCAGAGCGGAGAGTCTCCATTGACGCCGAGTACATGTGTCATCATCTAGGAGTGTCTGAAAATGTCCCATCAACTGCCCCCCAGCCTTTGATCTTCTAACGCCGAGGACACGCGTCGTCGGAAGACGAAGGGTGCTGCAACAACCCCAACCACCCCATCATTGCTTTCAGTCATTTTTCGCTGCTTGGGGGCTCGTGCGCATGAAATGCGCCTCTCCGGGCTTCGTGCCCAATGTGGGGACCGGTGCTATATAAACGGGCTTTTATCTCTTTCCCACACTTTTACCATTTTCCAACTCAAAAAGCTTTTGCTAAAAAACTTCGTTGGAGACCCTCTCGTCACATCGTCTACCAATCAGTCATCACCGAAGTTTAGACCAGCAAACCCCTTCTTGCTTCTGAACCTTTCTCGAGAAAGGAATCACTCCAAGTCCCTCAGGAGTCTTCATTTGCATTCTGGTGAGTCCTTGCATCCTCCTTCTTCCCATTCTTCTTTTGGGTTTTGCTTTTCTTTTTTCGGTAACCGGGGGTGTTTCTGGTTGTCATTGTTTGACCAACCCTCAGGAAACCTCTCGGGGTTCCTTGTCAAAAAACTCTTTTTCCTTCCCCTTTTCTTTTTATTTTAATTGGAGATACCCCGACGCCGCCCTGTTATCGANCCAACCCTCAGGAAACCTCTCGGGGTTCCTTATCGAAAAACTCTTTTTCCTTCTCCTTTTCTTTTTATTTTAATTGGAAATGCTCCGATGCCGCCCTGTTATCGAGGACCCCCAGGCTAGTTTCTCGAGGCCAAAAAAGTACAAAGTGAAGGGGGACCAGCAGATCAATAGGTTTAGGGCTTGATATCACATCCCCCAAAACGTAGGTATAAAAGAGTACAACCCAGTTTTGCATAACCGTAATCTCGAGGTCGAGGATGAGATGCCCTTTTTCACCAAAGCAATCATAGAGGGTAGAATTAGGTTCCCCCTGCCTCCTCTACTCCTCCAGTTCCTCTCTCATTTCAACCTCTTCTCAGGACAGTGTTGTCTTAATGTCTTTAGGATAATAATGGGGGTTTAGAGCTTAACAACCGCCTCGGGGTAAATATTAGACTCAACGATATCCTTTTTAACTACTCCCTGTTGAGGGTCATGCCCCAGTAGAACTTCTACCTCAAAGTCAGGGATCTATCCATGTACCTCGTAACTCACCTCCCTGATTCGGATAAAGGGTACAAAGACGACCTTTTGATCTTCAGCGGATCTTGGGAGAAGGGAACCGGTCCCGAGTACGATGGTCTGAGGTGCCCTCTTAAATGGAGAACGACAAGTACGTCGGCCTCTTCAAGTCCAATTTTTTACTGTTCTTGGGATATTTTACAAGTGTTAATAACCTTCTTTCTTGTGCAGACGTCTCCGCCCATGAAGTCACTCCTCTTCCTCGGTCTTTGGTGAACTTTGCTGACCTCATCACTGTTTGGAAGTTTGTCAGCTACGACAGGTTTGGCGGAGTCGCTCATTTTCTTATGGACTACACAGCAGGGTATAAGAAATTTTCACAGCTCCCCCAACCTTTCAACCATTCGCAGTGGTCTGAGCTCTTTAATCAGACAGCGCAACAAGAGGCCGAGCAGAACTTGGAGGAAGACCCTCACAGGGCTACTGAGGCGGAAGTTGAGGGCGCCCCCGAAGTTGAGTTCAGGGCCAGAGAGGCTTTTGTTCCTTCACATGCCGAGGTGGGGACCTTAAGGAGAGATTCGTGGCCTGACTTCAACATCCTCCAGTCCCTAGACGTAGAGGACGCCTTTGAGGTAGCCATGTCACACATGCCCCGTATAGACCTGGGTTTCCTAAGGCAGAGGCAGTCCCTTGCCGCAGGGAGAGGATGTGGGTCAACCAGCAGCGCCCCATCAAGAGGGACCAGCGCTAACCCCCCACCTTCGAGGGCCGTTGGTCGGGGTCAGGTGCGTGATCGAGATCCCCAAGTTGAGGAGGACCAAATGGGTTACCCCCTCCACCTCAATAGCAACAACAACAGCAGAGACAGACTCCACTTCCGCCGTCGTAGACGGTGGAAGCTGCGGAGTAAAACCCTCGGGCTACTGATCATATGAACCGAGTGATCAAGGTCAACGATTCCATTCTACAGGACCCCCATATTGCCAATACAGTGAGCGAGACGCTCCACTTCGAGGCCGACATGGACGCTCACAGAGGGTAGACAATGAACACGTTGTTCCGTTCCATCATTCAGAATTTTCTGGTGGTAAATTTATCTTTGGTTTAGCCTTTCCTCACTGTATCACCCACATATTGACCAAGTTCTTTCCCTCGCAGACCACCCAACAAATTTCCATAATCGCTGCGAGATACCATGCAGCTAGGATAGACCTCAAACGGACCCAAGAGCAGAAGGAAGAGGTTGAAGGAGCCTTGGCCAGTGCTAAGGAGGACGTGGCTGCCAGAGACTCCACCCTCGCAGGCCAAGCCGCGTAGATTGAGCAACTTCTCGAGGACAGCGAATTGGCGAAGGTCGGCGCTGAAAAGCTAAGTGCCGCCTTGGCCGACGCTGAGAGGAGGATCACGTAGTAGACGGAACGGCTCTCTGTGGCAGAGGTAAGTGTTGTCGGGTCAGAGGAGAATTGTCTGCCTCTGACCTAGGAGCTGGACAGGATCAGGGCTGAAGCGAAGAACAGGAAGTCTGAGGAGCAAATCCGAGAAAAGTTCGTCGATGACGTACTACCCGTCCTTGAGGAGAACAACAAAAAGTTCTTCAAAAAAGGGTGGGATGAGGCGATTCGAGCAACCGGTGTCCTTCCAGACTCTCCACTCTTCCAGATGCATAGTTATGTGCCATCGACAGAGATGGTGCAAGTCGAGGCCAACATTGCTGTTGAGGGTGTGGCTCTAGTGCCGATGCAAGTTTTGGCAGACCCACCTGAGGTGGTAATCCTCGTCCCATCTGATGAAGTCCTACCAGAGTCAGCTCCTTCTGCTCCCGAGTCCAACATTCCTCAGGTCTTGCTTGTTGCTGATCCAGCTCCGCCTACCCCAGAAGCTGCTCATCCTTTCTGCGTTGATTCTCCTTGCAACGATGTGTTGGAGATGTCGAGGGCTAGATGAAAAATTCTTCTTTCTTTTTGAACTTTACATTTGCATTTGAATATGTATTTTTCCTCTTGTCCTTGTAGCTCCCGGGGACGTAAAGCCCCGCTTTTGGAATGAATGGCTCCTCTTATATATATATATATATATGCAGTAACTATTGGTAACAAAATATCTTCATAGCTCTGACACCCGGGGAGCAATTTGGTTTATCCGTCCGATTGGTTTAGCTTCATCATTTCTATGGGGGGTAGTATCCTCCCCAGGGGTTTGTTCCTCGGACTGCCTTGACGGCATTGCCCTTCCAAGAGGCTTGCTCCTGATTTTCCTTCGGAGACAGGAGTCTTTGAACTCTGCCTCCAGGGCCTTACCCTTTCAGGAGGCTTGCTCCTGGTTTTCCTTTGGAGGCAGGAGTCCTTGAACTCTGCTTCCAAGGCTTTGCCCTTTCAGGAGGCTTGCTCCTATTTTTCTTTCGGAGGCAGGAGTCCTTGAACTATGCCTCCAGGGCCTTGCCCTTTTCAGGAGTCTTGCTCCTTTTTTTCTGTCGGAGGCAGGAGTCTTTGAACTCTGCCTCCAAGGCCTTGCCCTTGTAATACTGCCATTAATAAATGCTGAGAGAGATAATACTCAAAAATAGTACTTCTTCATATTTATTACATTTCAAGGCCGTATTATAGGTTTTCCTCCCATATCTTCTAATCTATATGATCTGGAGCCCCCTACTGACACCACTTTGTAAGGTCCTTTCCAGTTAGGTCTCATCTTCCCATTTGTTGGGTCTCGGATATTGGCCGTCACCTTTCTGAGGATCAGATCACCGTCTTGAAATTCTCGAGTCTTGACTCTTTTGTTATGAAGTCTGAAAATTCTTTTTTGATATTTGGCCAATCTCAAGGTAGTCATTTCCCTTCTTTCCTCTACCAGATCCAAATCTAGGCCAAATTGTTGGTTATTGCCCCTTGTGTCGAAGGCTTGTGTCCTTATAGTGGGGAGTCCTACTTCCAGAGGTATGACTGCCTCTATCCCGTAAGCCAAGGAGTAGGGGTTTCCCCTGTCAAGGTCCGAGGGGTGGTCCTATATGCCCACAAAATGTTCAACAGTTCATCTATCCACCTTCTCTTAGCTTTTTTTAATCTTTTCTTGATCCCGTTGATGATCGTTTTGTTGGAAGATTCTATTTGCCCATTGGCTTGGGGGTATGTAGGGGTAGAATATAAATTACGGATCCCGAGTTGCTCGCAAAAGGATTTGAAGCGTCCGCCAGTGAATTGAGTCTCATTATCTGATACAAGTGCTCGAGAAACCCCAAATCTGACGACTATGTTTCCCCAAACGAACTTCTTAGCGTCTATGTCGCGGATGTGAGTCAATGGCTCCACCTCGACCCACTTAGTGAAGTAATTCGTTGCTACAATCAGAAACCTCTAATTCCCGGGAGCCTTAGGCAGGGGTCCAACCAAGTCGAGCCCCCATTGGGCGAATGGCCAAGGGCTGGTTAATGGATGCAAGTCCCCTGTAGGCTGTTTGATTGCCAGGCTGAACCTCTGACATTGGTCGCATTTTTGAACATAGGCTCACGCGTCCCTCTGCATCCGTGACCACCAATATCCCTGAGACATGATGCGGTGAGTCATGGATCGCCACCTAGAGTGCCCCCCACATATTCCTTAGTGTACTTCATAGAGGAGGTCTTCCACCTTGTCCTCCTGGACGCATAGTAGGTAAGGCTCTGAGAATGACCTTCGGTACAGCTCTTGATCTGGGGAGACTCAAAATCTCAGGGCTTTGAGCTTTATCTTCCTGGCTTCTTTCGAACACTCGGGGAGATCCCCTGTTACTAGGAACCTGAGAAAAGGGTCAATCCAGCTAGGCAGCTTGTGTGCTTCCTGGACAACCATCGCCTTAGGAGCTTTATCTATACTGAAAGTGGGAAGATACTCTATGGTGATTCTGCGTTGCAGAGAGGAATCCAGCGTCGAGGCCAAGTAAGCCAGGGCGTCGGCATGCGCGTTCTTATCCCGAGGTACTTGTTTGACCTCAATCTTTTCGAACTTCTGGATCACGGTTGTCGCCTCGTGATGATAAGTCTTCATCCTAGGATCCTTTGTCTCAAACTCTCCATTAACCTAGTTGACTACCAACATGGAATCGCAGTGGACGACCAGGTTCGTAACCCCCGTTACCTCGGCTAACTAAAGCCCCGATATAAGAGCCTCAAACTCGGCTTCATTATTAGATGTTTTGAACCCCAACCGAACGGCCTGCTCGGTGACCACTCCATTCGGGGAGACTAGCAAGATACCGATTATGGACTCTTTACTATTGGAGGAACCATCCACACATAAAAGCCATGGCGGTCCCTTATCATTCTTCGAGGACGTTATGCCAAGAGAAGGTGGCCTTTCCGGGACGGGAGTCCCCCGAAAAACTCTACTATGAAGTCCGCCAATACCTGACCCTTTATAGCAGTTTGAGATTTTAAGTAGATGTCATGTTCCCCCAACTCCACTGCCCACTTGGAAATCCTTCAAGAGAGATCTGTCTTTCTCAAAATGGCATTTAAGGGTTGGTCGGTAAGGACAGTAATCGGGTGCGCCTAGAAATAATGTCTTAGTTTTCTTGTAGTCGTGACCAAGGATAGAGCAAGTTTCTCCAAGGGTAGGTATCTTATTTCCGCGTCCAGTAGCACTTTGCTCACGTAGTATACTGGCTTCTGGTGATGCTCATGGTCACGAATGAGTACCCCACTGATGGCAAAATTCTGATACGGACAAATACAGGAAAAGCATTTCCCCTTGAACAGGGACAGATAGGGCGAGAAAAATTCTGAGGTATTCCTTGATTCCTGCCAGGGCGTCTTCACACTCCTGGTTCCATGTATCCTTCTAGGCCCTCTTGATGGCCCCAAAGAAAGGTTTACATTTGTCCGAGGAGCGCGAGATAAAACGATTAAGTGCTGCCAATATCTTTGTGAGCTTCTGGACTTCCCGGACCGTTCGGGGACTCCGAATGTTCAGGATCGCTTGAATCTGATCCGGGTTAGCTTCGACTCCTCTCCGACTCACCAGATATCCGAGAAATTTACCAAACTCCACTCCAAAAACACACTTCGCCGCGTTTAGCTTCAGTCCATACTCCCTGAGAATGGAGAAGGTATCGGCTAAATCCACCAGGTGGTCATAACTTCTTCTACTTTTAACCAACATATCATCGATGTAGACCTCCATGGTGTTGCCGATCTGTCTTTTGAACATCCAATTCATCAGCCTTTGGTACGTGGCTCCGGTATTCTTCAGCCTGAATGACATGACTTTGTAGTAGTAAACCCCCCTCAGAATGATGAATGCCATTTTTTCTTGATCTGGGGGATGGAGAGGGATTTGATGATATCTTGCCCTGATATCCAGGAAGCCCATGTGCTGATACCCGGCAGTGGCATCCACCAAATGGTCAACCTTTGGTAGGGGGTAGTCGTCCTTGGGACATGTCTTGTTCAAATCAGTGAAGTCCACGCAGACACACCATTTTCTCCCCTTTTTCTTCGCACAGACCGTGTTTGATAACCATTTTGGGAACTGCACCTCCCAGATAGTATTGGCCTCTAGGAGCTTATCGACTTCCTCATTCACCGCCCGGGCGTGACCTGGTGCCATGCGTCGTGGCTTCTGCTTTATTGTCTTGCGTGCCGGGTCCACATGTAACTTACGCGTGATTACTTCAGGATCCACCCTTTTCATTTTCATTGCATTCCAAGCAAACACGTCTGCATTTTACCTTAAAAAGTCAGTCATTTCTTCATGTTCGGCTGTAGGCATTGCGGCGCCAATCAGAAAATATCTCTCTTCTTCACCATCTACTAAGAACACCTTCCGGAGGTCCTCTACCGATCGGTCCGTCAGCTCAGTTCGGGGGTCATCCACTCTTGGACACCCGAACTGTGATTGTTATTTCTCCAAAATTTCCTCCGGGGCCCGTCCCTTCTCTTAGGTGAAGACCCCCGCTCTCACAGCCGAGTAAAAACAATTTTTTGCGGACGCTTGGTCCCCTCGAATCTCCATTATTTCCTCTGGTGTAGCAAACTTCAATTTCTGGTGGTAAGCGGAGTGCCCCACCCCCAACGCATGTAACCAAGCTAGTCTCATGATCACATTATAGGGAGAGTCCGTATCAATTACGACAAACTCAGTGTTAATGGTGAAGGGACCCGTGATGATTGGCAACGTAATTTTGCCTATAGGTAAGGCAAATGAGCCGTTAAATTCGACGAGGGGTGTCCTGACCTTAGTGAGGTTCTTGAGGCTAAAGCTCATCTGCTTTAAAGTTTCGGAGTACATCACCTTCGAGGAACTCCCGGAATCTATCAACACCCTCTTGACATCGAACTTGCCTATTTTCAGAGTTATGATTAGGGTGTCGTTATGGGGAGTCACCACGCCTGCCAAGTCCACGTCAGAGAACATGATGCCTGATTCACCAGTCCTGGCTCTCTTGTTGGGCGGGCCCCCATCGCTCTCGACAACCTTTCTGGTAAGGGCTACCCTCTTGAGATCGGACGCAAGCTCCTTGGACGTCGGGCGATCTAGTGGACACACATGGATTACGTCTATGACATTGTCTTGTGCCAAGGTCAAGGCAGAGGCATGTCCCATTTTTGACTTAGGTTCAATGTATCCTTTCAAGTAACCATCCTGGACCACCCTTTCCAAGAAAGATTTGTACACTTTGCAATCTTTGGTGCGATGGCCGAAATTCCGGTGATACAAGCACTTTACTTTTTGATCATGGGTGGGAGGATCACTCTGCATCCTAGGCGACCACTTGAAGAATGGCTCATGCTTGATTTTATAGAGCAACTTGTAGATGGGTTCCTTGAACACAATGTGAACACCCTTAAACGCCCCTCCTGGAGGGGGTACCAGCCCCTTTCGGGAGATGTCCTCCTGCTCCCTTTCTTTTCTCCTAGGAGCGAGAGTTTTGCCTTTGTCGCCCCCCGATTTCATCTTTAATCCTGGAGTATTTGTTTATTCGGGCCATCAATTCGCCCATATCTAAAGGAGTCCTCTTGGTCAGGGATCGGTACAGGTCCGTGTCCCTTGCCAGGCCGAGCCTAAAGGATGCGGCTGTCATGACTTCTGAACACCCCTCTACCTCATTAATCTCCTCCAAGTACCGGATGGCGTACTGGCGTAGGATTTCCTGTTCCCTCCGCCTGAGCGTCAGTAATAATCCAATATCTTTGGGCCGCTTACTCCTCGTTATGAATCGGGCTAAAAACTACCTCTTCAATGCCTTCCATGACCCAAAGCTGTTGGGAGGAAGAGTTTCGAACCACTTCATAGCGAAATCTCCCAAACTCATGGAGAACACTCGGCAGAGGAGCCGTTGATTTAAGTGATACAGGGACATCATTTGCTTGTATTACCTAAAGTGAGCTTCGGGATCAGATTGTCCATCGTAAGTTTTGAACCTTGGCACAACGAACTTCTTTGGTACCTCCATCTCTCGGATATCCCTGGTAAAAGGGGATTACATGGCCTCGTCTTCTGCGTCATCCTAGACAGTCTTGCCCTTTCTTCTGGATTCCAGCCGAGTTTTGTGATCAGTTTCCACCTCGGGGGGATGTCCTTTGAGGTTTCTAAGGTCATTGAAGGGATTCCCCTTCTCTAGGCGTCGCGTGAAAAGGGTTGAATCCTCCTCGGACTCATCCCCCTTCCTGCGCCTTGACAATCCCTGCCGAAGGTCGTCCCAAGCCAAAGGCCTCGCCTTCCTGGAATGACCATCGAGGGGGTGCTCATTGGCTCTCGGGCGCTTTGGGACCATGAAACTCTCAGCTTATCATTTAAATGATTCCTCAGGTCCTTGGTTTCTGGTTCCCGGATGGAGCGTCCGCGGGAACGAAATGAGTCCCTCGATCCTTTGCCAGGGGCTGCAAATTCATTGAGCCGGCATAGGACATTCACATTATCTTTTTCTAACTGTCGTAGTCGATCCCCAAACTTTTCTTCGATCACTTTCGCCAATTGACGAGCCAAGGGGGCGGATCCTCTTGACCCAATGCCCATACTGGTTTGAGGGGTATGCCCCCTTGATTGAATAGAAACGTTCCTATTGTCACCAGCGTGGTCCCTCCCCCCATCATGATGAGGAGCTTGTAACTCGAGACTTCTTTGCTAGGGACCTCTCCCTTTCTGTCGAGTATTCACCATGGTCACTGTTCTTTTTAGAAAAGAAACTAGGAAAACTAGTCATTTCTCACAGACGGCGCCAGATTGTGCGTGCACGTTTCTGCACAATATAAACACAAAAACATATCTTTTTATGGTGAACACGAGTCTGTCGTTCGAGTGGTCAATCTTGCCACATGGAATAGGTTGTGAGGGCTGAAGGTGGCCTAAGAAGTGGTGATGAATCATTTTTGTGGGTCGCCTGACTGGTCCTGGAAGGCTAAGAAAGGTTCGTGAAATAGAAAAAAACAGGTCAGAAGGGTGCCAGAGTATTTTTCGGTGCATCCCCTCTGACAATCAAGTCAGTTCTTTGAGAGAGGGAAAGAAGAAAACACTGTATGATGCTTGAGAAAGGGTTTTTGTGTACCTCTTTTATGTGTTTGTGAAGACTATTTATAACTTAAAAACTCATCATTGCTGACATCGTAGCTAGTAGGTAATCATTGGAGGTGAAAGGTAATAAATGTTCTCATCAAGGGAAGGGTGCATTAAATACTTGCTTTCCCAAGTCGTGTGTCAGCAAAGGCATTCTGGTCTTTTTGTCTCTGATCTGACACAATAAGCCACCTGCACATTCCCCTTTAGTTGAGTCTTCTGCTTTCTTGTGCCTCCTGACACCATTTGAGTATGACGAGGTCATGATGGCTAGTCTAGCCTAGCCTAGGCTAGTGATTTGTCCATCAATAGCCCCTGCAGGAGCAGAAACGACTTCGTGGATAGATACACCTCGGTGCCGAGGGACTAGCATGATTAGGACCGATATACCCAAACTGTCGAGGAATACGTGTTGGTCCATGGTGGGTTGGGGATCCTTGATCCCTGTGAATAGCATCCACAGGGCAAGGGGATGAAAATCGACGAAGACGTGTCGGGATTAGAGCGGAGAGTCACCATTGACGCCGAATACACGTGTCGTCATCTAGGAGTATCTGAAAAATGTCCCATCAGGGTCTAACGTAAGTTTCGTGTTATTGCAGTATCTAGAAAGAACTAGATTTTACAATTTAACATACAAATGTATTTTCATGTGTCCTATCGATCGAGTAGGTTTCCGTTCTTTCCACGGACAATGGTCCATTCAAGCAATGACCCAGAACAAATGCTTTTCAAGAATGATCAACATTCTCTTGAAAGGTCAAAAAATACTTCTCAATTTTGTGAACCAAATCACAGACGTGCAAACAATTCGTAACAATTTTAGAGACGAGTTGTAAATTCAGACTTTTATGTTGTACGTGGTTTACATATCAATGTCACTATCATCTCTCTCTCTCTCTCTCCATGCATACACACGCGTCACATGGCGAAAAAAACAACAGCGCAATGTGTTACGATCGACAGTGCTTCGACTGCGCCGACAAGAGTGATGTAACTGCCAGTGAGAAGAAGGGAGAGGAGGAAATCACGGAGAGAGGATATTGGGCTCAGAGTAATGACATTGGAAAGGGAAATTCTCACAAATTGGTGATTTGGAAAATTTTTGACATGGCATGCCTCTGTCTAATGCCACATCACCATGTCAATATTTTTTAGGTCATATAATTAGGTCTAAATAATATTACTCGACAAAATAACTTGATCATAATTGTCAGGTGTATGACTTTGTGGGCCCTATCTATGAAACTCATTTTTTGAAAAAAGTATTAGATATAATGGTAACACCACATGACATTGATAATGTAATGTCACCAACTAACGATAGAATATCAAGTGAATTTAATAAGCTCCATTATTTTACTAATTACTAACAACTATCTCTGTCATATTGGAATAGTAGAGTTAACCATCTTATTTGTTGTTTTATAAATTACTTGGTGACACCATGTGACAATGATAATGCAACAATAATATGTTGATCAAGACTTCTTACCAAATTTTTCATCTTAAGTGATGTGGCATAGTTTACACTATCAAATAAGCAGGTTTCATTGAATATAATGGAGATTGCACTACAAACTTTGAATGAAAAATTTAGTAAACATAACGATGATAATGTGGCATCACGGTTAGATCCAATATTTACTCCACTTTCTATACTCTTTAATGCTTGATTTTTTTTTTAATCTTTTCATTTTATTAAATAAAAGAAAACACAAAAATGTATCGAGTCTCCTATCACTACGAGGTTCAGAGATGATCAAACATATATAATATTAGGGTGGGGCTATTCTCACCCCATTAAAATGTTTGTAACGAAACTATTAAATTTATTCCTTCTATACCCACCCTCATTTTAACTAAGTTCACCTCATAGTATTTATACATTTTTAATAATAAATTCATTTTCTATCTTTTCAAAACTAGAGTTTCATTCACTATTTTCTCTCATATACCCTACACGCAAAAGTTTTTTTAATATGAATTTTTTTAGTGAGATACATGTTAGTATTACTTTTTGATTTAATTTTTTGTTTGAATTCATATGTGTTATGTGATTTGATGTTTGGTTACCTCAAGCTTAATTATTTTAGATTTAGAGCTTTTATATGTGTGTCATGTGTGTCAGTGTGTGTATTCATACACGTTTGCACCAAGAAGAAAAAACAAAACATTGTAAATTCTTTTGTTAATTATTTATAATTTTACATACAAATTAATCTCGTTAGTATATTCAATAGATTCTTTGATTCAATTTGTATTTTTTCAAAGAAAAGTTAATATTATTATTCACAATATTTATATAAATTGTTGCTCCCCATCATAATGTAACGAAGATTATTTTTGTATCTCGAAAATTAATTTAAGGTTCAAATTACAGTTGAGCAGTTGTACCCAAGGATAATGGGTCGACATGTACGCCACTTGTGATATCTGTGATGTATGAATGGTAGTAATAATGGTATAATGATAGTTTTTATTTCTGGTCCTAAGGAACTGGCAATGAAGTATGGGAACGGCGGTGCTACGGCAGGGTTGGCCCAACAGTATGTGGAAAAAAAATTATGGTCGGCCGAAATTGGGGATGCCAGTCATGCATGATGATGAGTCAACATTCCTGGTAATGACGGATGCAATTGTGACCAAGCCCGCCCACCCTTAAAATGAGTAAAACATAATTATAATTTTTAGAAGAAATTAGAAGAAGGTACACCAAATTAAACTTAATTATAAAAAAATATTAGGTAATTAAGTTCTTAATTTTGATATTTATTTGTATCTAAGTACATTTTTGAATTTTTCTGATTTTTTTGTGATATTTTTGTCCTCTATTGATCCATATATATTTTTTTTGGAAAGTGGTGCATTAAACATTTTCTAATTTTATGAAAGAACTTTAATATTTCATATTTGTATATATTTCCTTGATTCATGTGAATTTTTTTAGAAAGTGATTTTATTTTCAAATTATATTAAATATATCTTGATTCATGCGTTATATATATATATATACATATTGTTAAATCTCTTATTTAAATTTTAAATTATCTTTAATATACCTTGATTCATGTGTATTTTTTTTTTTTTTGAAAAGTGATTTTGTTTTCAAATTATATTTTATACACCTTGATTCATACATTTTTTTTTTTTTGGAAAAAATTTATTTTTAAATTAATTTAATATTCGAATAGTGTAACAATAACAATGTAACAAACTATTTACACAAAATATTGTAGTATTACATTTTGTCAAACATATAGTTTTATATAATTTTGTTTAAAATAGTTCATCTCTATTTTGAATTTGTTATCACATACACAAAACTACTTAATATTATTTTTATTACAGTATATTGTTACACTCTCTTTGTTACAATGTATTTTACACTGTTGTTACATTATTTTGGAGTTTGGATATTAACAAATTTTAAAATTCAAATAAGTGATATATTCTAAAATAATGATATATTAAAATTCTCCTATAAAACTTGTAGTAGTAAATATTTAATGCATAAATATAATTTGAAAATAAATCACTTTCCAAAAAAAATATACGCATGAATCAAAATGCATTAAAGATAATTTAAAATTTAGACAAGAAATTTAACAACAAGTATATATATATATGTATTAGCAAATACACATAAATCAAGCTGCATTAAAGATAAAAGATTTTGAATTAAATGACTTTAAAATGAGCATTTACGTCTTTATATCTCAGCTGTATATTTTTTTCAAAATATTTTGTTCAATGTACTTTTTATCGAATAAGTCTAATTAAGTGTACCGACTTTCAAAAAACCCTAATTTTTAACACATGATTAGGTGGGTAGAAATTCCAATGAAAGATTATTTCAACACATGATTAGGTGGGCTTTTCAATTAGCTACCTTGCTTCGTCAAATGCTTTAATTTTGAATTTAGTAGATCATGTCTAATAAAAGTTGCGTGTTATTGTGATGTCCAAGAAGAATTGGTCAAATATTACTGTTTGACATGCAGATATATTTATATGTGTCGAAATCCGTACAATGTCGATCACAATTAGTAATGTTACGTTGATTAAATTTTTAGATCAAATTAAGAGTTCAAATGACATAGCAGCTGAGTTGAGCTTTTTTATTTAGCGTCATGTTATTTGATCCATAATAAAGACTCCAAATAATATTCTGTCACGTCATTTGAATTCTTAATTTGATTTAAAATTTTAAATCAAATTCCTACCTTTCTAGTTTTTCGTTCTTCCCATGAACAATGGTCTATTCAAGCAATGACCCGCAACAAATGCTTTTCAAGAATGATCTTATTTTGTCTCCTAGTTTTTAATTTTTCTAACATTCTCTTGAAAGTTCAAAAGATAATTCCCCATTTTGTCTTCATAATCACGGACGTGGAAAAGGTCTTATGGTAACTTTAGGGATAAAATATAAATTCAGACATTTTGAATTTTAATCTTGACAATTTTTTAAAATCAGGTTATAAGAGATTTATTTCTCATGAATACCTTAATTTTGGTTGAATAATTTTTCTTTAATCGAACCTGAGAAAATATTAGTTAAGGTACATATAAATTGACTCAAACAGACATCTGTGACCGTCAAACCGAAAAAAAAAAAAAAATTCATCGCCTTGTAGTTTCTTTTGACTAGAACTGCTATTTTGACTCTATAAAATTCAACTTGTAAGCCAAAAAAAAAGAATAAAATAGAAAAAATACTGGACAACATCTTTGTGGAAGATGAACTTCAAATAAGATGACCAAGAAAAGTTTTTCTATATGATCAATTGATTATCTTATATGGTTTCTTTAAATTTTATTATCTTCGCCCCTATTTTCGAAGGTCATGTGTGTCCAAAGACACTTTAAAGATCATTTGTGTTCACATATATTTTAGTGCTGCCCTTGCTTCTATTTCCAAATGATGGTCTTCAAGTCCACAGTCCATAATTGTGTGTTCTGTTTGTGCAAGTTTCTAGAATAGTTGTCACGTGTCTCAAATCTATACTATGTATTATAAGAATCAATTTAGGAGAGGGGTCTGAAAATTTGTTTCTTTTCAAACCGTATTTTTCTTAATTTTAATTTATTTAATATGAATATATTAGTCTTATCTAATTAGATTATTCCAAGTGGCCTATATAATCACTATAAACTTTTTTTATAACTACTTAGCTTAAAACATTAATTTAGCATATTAATATATTATTTTCTAAAATATCCCTGTGGAGTTGGGGTGGGGGT
>CAUOFW020004347.1:458540-468561 GCA_963454935.2 Ilex paraguariensis | reverse complement strand
CTATTATATTTAGAATGTTGATTAGTTTTAAATCGTAATCACTATGGGAATTCATTGGATATGAATTTGATCTAATGAATTGATTAGATTTAGTGAATTAATTTGAAATATCGGGTAATTGATCAAATTTTAATTTAATTATGGTAAAACATGCGCTTAAATATTGGAATAACTTTGATATGGTCTCTTTTAAAAATAAATTAGCATAATTAATGCACCAGATTTTTTAAAAATAAATTATTCTATTCCTAAATTTAGACTTATTATTATTTATATAATTAAGTCGATTAGATTAGTATAATAAACATAATTGAATTGTTGTGTCATTATTTGTCAAAATTATAAGTGAGGTGGGAGGGTAGACTATACATTTTGTTGAGTTAATAAAGTCTCTCACATTGTAGAATGATGTTTTGGGTATTATATTACATGTTTTTGATGATGTCAAATGTCAAGGGGTCTCAATAAAATTTTTAAAACATAAGGGGGTCCACATGTAGTTAAACTAAATGTAAGGAGCATTTAGTTATAGACATTATAGCAATTCCGAAAAAGGAATTTTTTAAAACTTATGTATTTTGAATTTAATTAATTTTTAATTGCTCCTAAGTAAATTGGGTTTGATTGGAATGTCAATTTCAAGCCGATGGTAATTTAATGGGATACTCAAAGACCTTACAGCAATTCTCGCCGTGTGGCCGCGTGTTGTTATTTTTGAATCATATTTGTGTTAAACCCAAATTTTTTTTTTAATTTAATGTATTATAAATGTTAAACACCAATTCAATTAAGGAGTTGCCTTCTATACCGAAAATGTGAAATTTGGTACGATACTAAAAATTTAAAAAGAATGTAGGGTTGACACATGTACCCACTTAAATTTGTCAAAACCTATAACCGATTTAACCGGTATATATTTTAAAAATAAATACAACCGCTACACACTTAAAAAAAAAGTGATAATAGAAATTAAAATTAGTTTTAAAAATTGATAATTATTTATCTTATTCNTAACCGATTTAACCGGTATATATTTTTAAAATAAATACAACCGCTACACACTTAAAAAAAAAAGTGATAATAGAAATTAAAATTAGTTTTAAAAAATGATAATTATTTATCTTATTCAAACCTAAATAAAAATATAATAAAAAATTTATAATATCTAAGTTCACCACTATTTTAAGTGATAATAGACATTAAAATTATTTTTAAAAAATTATAATTATTTATCATATTTAAACCTGAAATAAAAATATAAGAAAAATTTTACAGTGACATTAAATTTTAAAAATATTGGAGGTTAGGATTAGGTTATTAAGTTCACAAGGCTAAATTACAATTAAAGTTTAGCACATTGCTATTATTAAAATGTTACATTATCACAATTTTTTTGGGTAAAATTGCTATTTTTGTGGTTATATTTTGGGTTAAGGTAAAATTATTACAATAACAAAGTTATCAAATATGTTAAATTAAAATAGGTAAAATAATTTGGGGGAATATGATATTAATTAATAGTTGAGGGTGTAATATGAAAAATGAGGCAAAAATTGAAAAAAAAAAAAAAGTAAAAATTCTAATGTGTAGTGATCCAAGTTTGATCGCTCAATATAGTGATCAAACTTTTTCTTCTATTCCCCAAGCAAACAAAAGGAAACCGAAAAAGCCAACTCCTCAAACCCTAAATCAGCCATCTAACCCCAAATTTAACCCTAAATCAGCAATTTAACTCCAAATCTAAGTCCAAATCANAAAATAATTTGGGGGAATATGATATTAATTAATAGTTGAGGGTGTAATATGAAAAATACGAGGCAAAAATTGAAAAAAAAAAAGTAAAAATTCTAATGTGTAGTGATCCAAGTTTGATCGCTCAATATGGCAATCAAACTTTTTCTTCTATTCCCCAAGCAAACAAAAGGAAATCGAAAAAGCCAACTCCTCAAACCCTAAATCAGTCATCTAACCCCAAATTTAACCCTAAATCAGCAATCTAACCCCAAATCTAAGTCCAAATCGTGAAATCTCATCCTGATTGCATACCCAAAACCCTAAATCAGGTGAGGGCTTCAAAGTTTGGTGCCATAATCGTCTCGAAATAGCCTGCATCGTGCTTCTCCGTCAAGGAAGGGAGAGAAAGGTGCCTCCGACTTGGGGTGTCATGGTTGTCTAACTTGTGTGTGGGGTGTATACTGTATGGTGATTGTCACAAGAATTCGGCTCATCTATGGTAGTTTTTTTTTCTTTTTTTTTTGGTTTAATTAGCAAAAAAACAAGTTTATTTCGTCATATTGTTTTATACATAGTTGTCTCTGTCTCTCTCAATTTCATAAAATTTTTTGTATAGATAGTTGCATAAGGTATGTGTTTTCGGGTTGAACAAATTATGGTTTTTGTGAGTGATGGTTCAAGAAATCCTATCTTCCTCACATCTTCAATTGTTATTGCTCAAAATAATAGATAATTTTTCATGTTATTGCTTTTTTGACTAGATTTTTTTTTGTTAGAGTAGAATGACCGGTATAAAGAAATATAGGCCAAAAGTTGTGGATACCAGTGAAAAAATGAAGAGGAAGAAAAGCTGTAATGATCCTCCCTCTTCCTCCTCGAAGAAGAAATGTAATCATCCTTCCTCCATTTATCCCATTGTTGATTCCACCTCCACCAATCCCACCTCCTTCAATCCAGTTGATCCCACTGTTAATCATCCACCAAGTTCATCCAACCCCATATGTAATAAGGAAACATCTTTCTTCAACAAACATTGCAAACAGTCGTATGAGAACTACATTAATTATAGGCATTTGTTTTTGGAAAGGGGTGTTTTACTAGATCAATTAAAAGAGGTAGGATGTGATCTTATTTTTTCTCTTCATCAATAGAATTCTGCAGTAGATATTAAGAAGACTGATAAATCATATAATACATTGGTGAAGATATTTTATTCTAATATGCATGATATTGATAGAGATGATCACAAATTTAAGTCCCTTGTGAGGAACGTAAGTTTTGAAGTAACTCTAGAGTTAGTTTCAAAAATATTGGGAGTTTGCCGACCCTTCATTCCTAACAATACCCTTACCTATCCATTCAAGAATTTTAAGAACATAACTAAGCTAAAAGATGTTCATGCAGAATTTGAGGGTATACCTAATAAATTTAGTGAGAGTATTGACAATCCAAAATTTTTTCAACAAGACCTTACTCCCAAATATAGGATGTTAAATCTTATAGTTGGGTACAATATTATACCAAAAGGACATACTGCTAATTTTGGAGTTGATCAAACTCATCTCTTGTATGCCATTGGAAAGGGTATATGTATAGATTTATCTTATTTAATAGTTGATGAAATTATATCAGTACAAGGTATAAAGGATAGGTGACGATGTCTCCCATTCCCAATTTTGATTTCAAAGATTATGGAGGATTGTGGAGTTGTGATTCACTCAAGAGACACTTATTCCACTCCCATGAATCCAATTTATGGTGGGACAATAAAGAAAAGTTTGGGACAAGGGAAGAAGAATAAAACTCAGCAATCGCAGCCACAAGTCGAGAATGAAGTTGAAGCTAAGGATGATGAAGCCCAAACCCAGGATGTCCCAAATTCTTCCACAGCTGGTCTTCCTATTGATGCATTGCAGGTATATGGAATGTTGCTGGTACGATTGAGCAGAAAGAGGGAGGAATCTGAAAATTCTCAAAATGAAATAAAGGAGTCTCTGAAGATGATGGATTNTGTTGTTGGTACGATTGAGCAGAAAGAGGGAGGAATCTAAAAATTCTCAAAATGAAATAAAGGAGTCTCTGATGGATTGTAGGTTGGATAGAATTGAGTCTTTTTTTTATGAAAAGCAAAGAAATAGCTAGGAAGTGACAATTGTATGTAATTGTAGTTATTGGTTTTTGATACAATAGTTGAAGTAGCAGTAGTGACGATTGTAGGTAATTGTAGTTGAACTAGCAGTAGTGTTTTTGTCAAAAATCTAAAATATCTTTATTCTTTATACATAAAATGAGCATGATAATGGTTGTGATAAGCATGGTTGTGGTAATTTAGCAATAAGATTACTGAGTAGTTGAAAATTAGAATGGATTGGTATGCTGGGATGAAGATGGCATAATGGAGCTAGTGCTTTACTGCAGTCTGTTCTATGTACTGGTGCAGTTTACTAAGCAGCTAAACTAGGCTGGTTTGCTTGGATTGAGTTGGTAGGTTGTTACCCAGCAGTTTCAGGAATGCTGCATTTGTGCAAAAAACCTCTTTTGCTTTGTTGTTCTGTTTTTTGTTATAAAACAGAAATTCTATTTGTAACAGTTTTCTGGTTTTTTGGTTTTTTGTTAAAACAGATTCTGTTTTTTTCGGTTAAACAGTTTCTGTTTTTTTATTCTTGTGATTTTGAGATTTATGCAACAAAATTTGAGATTTAAAAAAAAAAAGAAAAAAAAATTCCTTGATCCCACTATTGATCTACTGCACCTATCGGTCTGAAGCTCTTGATAGCTACTCTTGCTCACCTAATCCCACTCTTGATTCGCTACTCTTGATCGCAAAGCTTACTTGATCCCACTCTTGATCGATCAAGGATCGCTAACCTCACTTGATTCCACTGTTGACCACTAACTTGGTCGGATCCCACTTGATTGATGGCAAACCTGCACTTGATCCATGATCGCTACTTGATCCCAATCTTGATCGCTACCCCGATCTTGATCGCAAATAGATCGCTAAATGTGGTCCAAAAAAGTGATAATATTAACCAAAAAATGATAATATTAACTAAAAAATATTAACCAAAAAAGTGGTACTTACCTCAAAAGTGTAATCTTAATCAAAAAAAGTGGTAATTTTTAATCAAAAGTTTGATAATTTTAATCAAAAAAATAGTACTTTTAACCAAAAAAGTGATTTTAACTAAAAGAGTGGTAATGTTAAACTAATAAATAATAATGTTAACCAAAAAACTGGTTAGATTACTGAAAAAAATTGTATTCTTAACCAACAAAATGGTACTCTTACTTCAACAGTGGTAATCTTAATGAAAAAAATGGTAATCTTAATCAAAAAAATTGTAATGTTAACCAAAAAAGTGTAATCTTAACCAAAAGTAATGTTAACCTAATCAATGGTAATGTTAAACAAAAAATAACCAATAAAATGGTACTCTTACCTCAACATATAATCTTCACCAAAAGAGTGGTACTCTTAACAAAAATAGTGGTAATATTAACCAAAAAAGTGGCAATATTATCCAAAACAGTGGTACTTTTAACTAAAACAGTGTTAATGTCTATCAAAATAATGATAATATTAACCAAAATAGTGGTAATCTTAACCAAAAAAATAATAATATTATCCAAAACAGAGGTACTCTTAAACAAGATAGTAGTAGTCTTGCCTCAAATAACGGGTATTTTTACCAAAAAAGTGGTATTGTTACAAAATAAAAGTGATAATATTACACGCAAAAAGTTGTATTCTTATACCCAAAAAAGTTGTATTCTAAGCCCAAGAAATTTGTATTTTAACCCAAAAATGGTAATGTTAACCTAAAAAGTGGTAATCTTACCCTAAAAAGTAATAATCTTACCTCAAATATTGGGTAATCTTACCAAAAAAGTGGTATGTTACACTAAAAAAGTCGTATTTTTAAACCCAAAAAAGTTGTATTCTAAGTCCAAGAAAGTAGTATTCTAACCCAAAAAATGGTAATGTTAACATAAAAGTGGTAATCTAACCTAAAAAATAGTAATTTTACCCTAAAAAGTAATAATCTTGTCTCAAATAAATGGTAACCTTATTAAAAAAAGTGGTATTTTTACAAAATAAAGGTGATAATGTTATACCTAAAAAGTTTTACTCTTACACCCAAAAAATTTGTATTCTAAGCCAAATCAAGTTGTATTCTAACCCAAAAACAAAATGGTAATGTTAACAAAAAAAAAATGATAATCTTGCCTCAAATAATGGGTAATCTAACCTCAAATAATTGGTAATCTTACCAAAAAAGTGGTATTATTACCAAATAAAAGTGAAAATATTACACCCAAAAAAGTTGTATTCTAACCGAAAAAGTTGTAATGGAAACCAAAAAAAATGATACGTTTATCTCAACACAGTCATCTTTCCCTCAAAAAGTGGTAATCTTCTCAAAAAAATGGTAATCTAACCCAAAAAACGTGATAATATTGCCTTAAAAGATTGTTTATTCTTTATATATAAAATGAGCTTGGTTCTTGTGGAAATGTAGCATTCCTATAGGGAAAGAAATGTAGTTGCAGACTCTTTGGCCAACCAAGGAATCTATGACAATGCTTCTCATACTCATACTTCCCCTTTCAATCTCAATCTACGTACGAGACAACTTTTACTTCAAGATCAATGACAAATTAAATCCTTGCGGTCTAAGATTAAAGTTCTCCATAGATTCAACGTCAAATTAAATCTAACAACGTCAAAAAATTACTAAACCAATAAATGTTAGACAATAAAAGTATTTTTACAACAAAGGCCATTCGCTTTAAGTAATCCAAAAATGTCTTTGTTGCATAAACTATCATGAATAAAACTTTTCATTGTATGGAAAACATATCATGGAACACCAAATTGTTACCAGCACATTAACTTAACCCTCACAGACATATTGATTGGTTGTTTTAATGAAGAAGATACTACTATCACAACGACAATGAAAAAGAATGCAAGCATGCATAATGTATAAGTTTCATTTAATACATAAGTTGAATGGTCAAAAGGAATGAGAATGTTATTGGTGTGTCACCACAATTTAGCATGATTTGACAAAATATCATCCAGTAAGAAAAGACCAGATAGAAATTTGTAATTAAAGTTAATCCAATGTCAGGGGAGGCAAAAGTACAAAGCTTAGAACAATCAGAGCAA
This sequence comes from Ilex paraguariensis, assembly GCA_963454935.2. Lineage (NCBI taxonomy): Eukaryota > Viridiplantae > Streptophyta > Magnoliopsida > Aquifoliales > Aquifoliaceae > Ilex > Ilex paraguariensis. The sequence goes on along the minus strand of CAUOFW020004347.1, from coordinate 461,651 downwards.
GGAAGTGTCCCTTCTCTAGTAGGCAGCTGATGAGAACATAATATTGCATATTTGAAGGCCTCATTACATTCATTTTAACTCAACTTTTGCATTTAAGTACTTAGAGTTAGGCAAAGTTGTCAATAATGTTGAATTTTCAATGTTGCAGGTAATTATAGCATAAATGCTGGATTTTAGAACATTGCAACTAAGTGTGGATGTGTGGTGAAGAGATGGACGCATTATGTGAGAATTTGGAGGCTTAAAAGTGAAAGAAATCAAGGAGCTATTGGTGTTTGGTAACATAGGCATCAGCACCCACACCATTTTGTAGTAGTACCTTAGTTTTCCTCCTTTTTTACCATAATCCGCTTCGAATCTGCAAAAGTGCAAAACATGAAAGTTGTAGATCTGGATGTCTTCTATATTATGTTAAAATATATTGAAGAGGATTTTAAATCATCTTGACACCCAACAAAATCAGAATTTGGGAAATCAATCACCTCAAAACTATCAACTCTCCTATAAACAATAATATAATTTTTTTTTTTTGCAAGTATCTTATAACTTTCTTAGCTGTCACTCAATGTTCTAATCCTGGTTTAAAAAGATATTTGCCAAGAACACTAACTACAAAGCAATGTCAGGTCTGGTACAAACCTGTACATACATTAAACTTTCAACAACACTCGNAATGTATGAAGCCGTTTTAATGGCTTCTCCCCAAAGATAATCAAGTAAGTTATACCTACTCATAATACTCCACATCATGTTTTTAAGGGTGCGATTACACCTTTCAGCCACATCATTCTGCTCGAAATTATCAGACATGATATATTGTGCAACAATTCCACAATCTTTCAAGTACTTGGCAAATGATCTCAAATGCTGCTCAAACATGTCATGTTTGTCATAATATTCACCACCACGGCTAGAACTAACAATTTTGATGATTTTCTCTAATTGTTTCACTGCCTTAGTTTTAAAATTTTTAAATTTTTCAAGAGCATCAGATTTTCATTAATTAAATAAATATATCCATAAGGAGAAAAATCATCAATAAATGTAATAAAACATTTATTATCACACAAGGTACATGAGTAAGGTCCACTGATGTCAGTGTGAATGATTTTTTAAAAGATCTAGACTGCAAGTCTATCTTTAACATTACAGTTCTTATAAACTCAACATGGACTTCATTATTATCTCCTACTTTAACATTGGCTTCCCCTTCCCTTGGCCTTCGTTTGTTTGTGAATACCTGCAAAGTCATAACAACATGAATAGAAGTCCCACTATCCATACACCAAGAATTTAATGAGACAATAAATAAATTGGATTCAAATCAAACAAAAGATAGTGAGTTACATTCTTCTTTATTCTTCTTTTTTAACCAAGACTTGAATCGAGTACACTCACTTTTCTTATGATCTTTTTTCTTGCAAAAGTAACACTTGACATCTTTTTGAATGGCAGTCTTAGGATCTCCCACATTCTAACCAGTACTATGCATTTTGAACTCCCAACTATTCTTTGAAGCATTATGGTGAGGTTTTCTATTATTTTCTTGATACCCACCTTTGAAACTAGATTTAGACTGAAAAACAAACAAAGCAGTTACACTCTTTTCTTTTCTAAATTTTTATTCCTCAGAATTACACTTGGAGATAAGGTCATTAATTGTCCATCACTCATTTTGGGTATTGTAGACAATTTTGATTTGATTAAACTCAAGAGACAAAGAGTTAAAAGTGCGATGAACAATAAAATCATCAAGAATAACAATTTTGAAGGTTTTGAGTTTTGTTTGAACATGGATCATTCTAAGGATATATTCCCTAATAACACCCTCATTGTCATATTTCATACTCGTTAATTCATTCATTAAGGCCCCAGCTTCAGTCTTTTTAGATACCTTGTATCTCTCTCCTACAACGGCAAAGAACTCTTTGGCATTCTTGATTTCAGGCAAATCACTCATAAAGTGTTCAGAAATAGACTTTTTCATGGTAATCATACTCAGTCGATTAGATTTCTCCCACTTTGCATAAAAAAATTTTTCTTCAAGGGAGCTCTCACTAGTAGGTTTAGCAGGTTCATTCTCTTTCAAGACAAAGTCCATATCAACAGTTATCAGGGCAAACTCAATATCTTGCTTTCATCTCTTATAATTAAAATTAGTCAAGACTTCAATGTTGACATTATTATTATTTTCAACAAAAGAGACTTTTCAAGGCAACGAGAATATAAACAGTTAGCAAAATTAGACAATAAATATATAAAATATACTTTGAACATAATAAGTCATATTTTATTAAAAAAATCCAAATATATCACTACAAACTCCCTTTTGGAGAGATAATGCAATATGCTATAGGTCATATCTTTCATGAAACTAGCCAATGAGAATGCTCAAGTTTTAAAAAATTTATTCCCTTTGGGCAGATAGACCTTCTAGACTATTGCACCTCTACCACAATGTTTCATGATATCTCCAAATTGCAATACACAACAACCCCCTTTGAGCAAGTAATTGTACATTATAATTTAGAAACCATCCCGTAACAAAAGCATGAGAAAAATCTATAAATTTTAATGAATTGACCACTTTGATGGCAACCATCGATCTTAACTCATAGCATTTTCCAAATCGGGATATTTTAATAAATTATCCATAATTAAATATCCTGTGATCAATCAATATAAGGTACTAACCAATATGTACCTCTATAGATCATCCATCATCAATCGTTGCATTCAACTCTCAATTCTATTTTACTATTAAAATTAAATAATTTAAATTCACATCTACCAACATTTAATAAATAATATGTAGCTCAAGAAAAAAAAATTCATCGTATAAATCACTAGGGACTAAAATTAGTATTATACAAACACCATCTACAAATTATAGCAATTCAATCAAAGTTTCATCAATATAAAAAACAAAAAATTGATTGATATCAATAATTTGTATAAATAAAACATGTGTCTATTCGTCAACAAGACCCATAAACAAAATTTATGATTCAGCTAAATCCAAGTCATGAAATTATATACCCATGAATTGCCATAAAACAACAAAGATATGTGAAGACTTCTTCAGCCAAGGGTTCAGGGTTGAACATTAAC
>CAUOFW020004347.1:440062-458071 GCA_963454935.2 Ilex paraguariensis | reverse complement strand
TACTAACCAATATGTACCTCTATAGATCATCCATCATCAATCGTTGCATTCAACTCTCAATTCTATTTTACTATTAAAATTAAATAATTTAAATTCACATCTACCAACATTTAATAAATAATATGTAGCTCAAGAAAAAAAAATTCATCGTATAAATCACTAGGGACTAAAATTAGTATTATACAAACACCATCTACAAATTATAGCAATTCAATCAAAGTTTCATCAATATAAAAAAAAAAAAATTGATTGATATCAATAATTTGTATAAATAAAACATGTGTCTATTCGTCAACAAGACCCATAAACAAAATTTATGATTCAGCTAAATCCAAGTCATGAAATTATATACCCATGAATTGCCATAAAACAACAAAGATATGTGAAGACTTCTTCAGCCAAGGGTTCAGGGTTGAACATTAACTTGGATCGAAAAAAAAAAAGTCCGAATAAATAAGATTGGCTGTTATAACGCTCCAAAATCTACCTTGAAAGGCAGTACCATCTGCAAACTATCCAACTATGAGAGTAACTAAAAATAACCATTAGAACAACTAATCGTTCATTCATCTAATAAAGAATAAATGCTAAAACCAATAAAACATTAAAACCTCTCCAACTTACAATTCAAACCAAATAGTATCTAGCAGCGGAATAATTAAAATTAGCTTAAACATTGTTTCATAGAAATCTCTCAAATAAAATAATCTAGACTAAGACGAAGTATCTCTAACCTCCACTTTAGGATCCTCATACTGATCCTCTTCATTCTCGAGGTCGACCTACTCATCTAATTCGACATTCTCCTCTCTGCCAAAATTTGTAAATGTGTTGTAGGGGTAAGCAAAAGCCCATAGAAAATTCTTCTCAAATCCCAACAAAGTTTTAAAACAATAAAAAGAAGTCAAGTCTCTTTTGAAAAATAGCATATATAAATTTTTTTGAGTAAAACCATGACAATTGTAATGATCTCAAGTGTACAGAATACAGTAAATTAATGAAAGAAATACACATGTCTGAATTTAAGCAATCAATTAATAACTCAGTAGCATCATCACATATTCTCATGTATGTTGGTTCATCCTTATTCTCATGTATGTTGGTTTATTCCCATTATCATGTATGTTGGTTGCTTCTCATAAATCAACACAACGATTCTATCTCGTTCACCCACCACAACCACATAATCTTAATCATTTCCTGCATGGTCAAATTACAAACTACTTTAGGAAGGGCGTTTAGCATCTCCCACGACATTGACGAATCATTCTCAAGAAATGTATATCATCTCTCAGCCTCAAACTTACGTAAACAATAGTAGTTGCTCTCACAAACAAAAATCTACTACAAGTGTTAGACAGTCATCTCACCTCCACTAGGATAGACTAACCTATAACACTCTAAGGCAGCTCTCGAAAGCAATTTAAGTCCATCACAACAAACCATACAAGAGATGAAACCACAATTTTCTCAACAATTACAATTTTAATCAATCACAATTTTCATTAACAATTCAAGTATCACAATTGTACAATTCTCAATATACTATAATAATAAAAGAATTAAAATATGCAAGAGATCATCTTAAGGAAACCTTCACATTTTCTATATCAAAATTTTAGGATTTTTGCCAAGAATCTTAATTTCTTGGAGCAAGAACAAGTATTAGATGAAAACATGATTTAATCAAGAATATGACTTTAGAAATCAAAAATCCGTGTATTTTTCATAATAGAACATGTATTTTGGAAAAACTAGGATTTTAAAAATTCAAGAACAAATATTTTTTGAATCTAAACATGTATTTTGTTCAAAACTATGTTTCAATGATAAAGAAACCAAGAACTCGTAAGTATCTATCATATAACCATCAAGAAGATTGCAAACATACATATACAATACCCTAAGTCTCAATGATAGAACTTGAGAAGAATCCCCTACTTTGATTCCATAGTTTGTGATGCAAACCCTAGCGTGCTCTATCCGTGCTCTAAGCAAAAATCCTTTCAAGTAGTGTTTTCTCCCTTTTCTTCTCACCCTTTAGGGTTTTCTACAATGAAAAACTGATGAAACTACGCCTAAGGGTCATTCTCTAGGTATTTATAACGTAAAAATTGGAGAAAACACACAAAACAAGTTAGGGACATGCAACCCTCTACTCAGTGTGTCCGGACACGTGTCTTTTACTATCCAGACACATTTTTTTGCCCAACTTTCTGCCAAAATGCGTCCAGACACGTGTCTATTTTCGTTCGGACACGTGTGACAATATACCTTCGACTTCCATCTCGATTTTAACCTATTTAGAAATTGATTCAAAATTTTTTGTGAAATACATTTTTGTAGTCCTTAAAGTCTAGTTTCTACTGTCCAAAAATCAACTCAATTGAAGTTAAGATTAAAAAGTTATGATCAAAATACTAAGATAATGTCAAATTCCTTCCTACCGGAATTCTTTCTAAAACGCGCTTTAACTTTAGGATACTTTCTAACTTCTAATACACCCCATATTACCTCTTCTAAAGTTTCTCGAACTTCTGAATTCAATGATGAACTTATTTTAACCTAAAAATATTTAGAAACTTACCTAACCACCCTTGTCATGCTTAAACGCTTCTGAAACTTAAACTTCATGATCAATTTGTTTCTCACGTATTTATTTCTACTCTTATAACATATATGGTTCATTATTATATCATTACATACACAAGCATTATAATATAATTACGTCAGTATATGAAGATAAACATGTGAGAGTTTACAACTGCAGAAGATTGATGGGTATTATTCAACTACAATGATTTCACGAGAAAGCTTCAAGCGTGTAACAATTGCGTTTCTCTATTTCTATGGTTCATATTCACACGGTAACAATTGCGTCAGATACAAAAGTAGATGTTCTAGCTTTGTCTTCTCCGAACTCGGAGAAAGCCAGACAAAAAAAAAACTCCATTATTTATCTTCTTTTTTTTTGGAACGATTGGATAACAAAATTTAAATTCATAAAACTGTAATCTAATATTTATTGAGCTCTAAAATCATATACAAATGAGAAGTTTTTAAAACTTTTGTATTTTGAAATTAATTAATATTTAATTTGGGAGTTCATCTGTTACCTGGGAGCTAATTAAATTGGGTTTGATTGGAATGTCAGTTTTCATTGAATTTAATAGTCTGTGTCCATTCCAAGCGGTTGCTAATTTAATGAGATACTCAAAGACCTTGTAGCAATTATTACTGCTGGTCACCTGTACAAGTCAATGAACGTAGGCCATCTTACTTGTTTGTGGGGGTGTCAATTCATGTCTAGCTGTTGGGTCCGTGTCGTTTATTTTTCAATTATGTTCGACTTATTTAACGTGTTATAATTGTTAAATATTAATTCAATTTATATACATAATAGTTATTATCTGTACTCGAAAACATAGAGTAATAAAAAATAGTAAATAATAAATATATTTGTATTTATATTCAAAATTAAATTATAAACATAGAGAAGAAATTAATAAATTTAAGCATTAATTGTAGTAGGAGTGAGAGATGGTGATCGGTAATGGTGGTGATCGGACACGGTGATGATTGTGGTGGGTGACAACAACCGTAGTGGCAGTGACGACGGCAATGGTGGTGGTGGTAATGGTAATAACGACGATAACGATGGCGATGGTGGTGAAGGTGATTGTGGTAGCGATAACGGCGGTGACAGTGGTGGTAGAGGTGGCGGTGGTGGTGGCGATTGTGGCGGCGATGATGGCAACGATGGTGGTGGCAGTAGTGATGGCGGTGATGACGGCAACAATGGTGGCGGTGGTGATGGTAGCGGCGGTGGTGATGGTGGCGACTGTGGTGATAGAGGTAGGGGTGGGGCAGTTTCAAATACTATTTTTTTTTTTTAAATACTTATGAGAAATAATTCTCATAATTACTTTTGAAAAGTCGCTTCAAACGCATCCTTAGAAGCCTATTTTTCCTATTAAATTTAGGGTATTAATATTAGTCGTTAGATTAAGTTTAACGTAAAATTTAAAACAATCTAAACCGCGAAAAGTAAAAATCATTTTANCTAAACCGCGAAAAGTAAAAATTATTTTGTTTATCTTTTAAGATTTGAATTATAATCTATTTTATTATATAAATATTTATCAATCATCTTAATTAATTTTATGTCGAGTTCATATTATGTTCTTCTTAATGTGTTACATTAATACCCCCAACTATATTGCATCTACCTTTCTCAAGAATTTTTCTCTCCATAGTTTTTATGTTGCACTAGTCCGGTGTTATACATTGTTTCCACGTATTCTATTTCCTATTTAGAATCTAAAGTACTTTATATACATTATTTGTTTGGTGCACGAATGAAGATGTTGGAGAAAGTGGCCATGATTAGACTCATGGTTAGACAAGATGGCTCTAGCAGTTAGTACTCATCCCCTATAACGGAAGGCTACATAGAAAAGATTGCTTGATCAACAAACATCTTCATAGAGTCTGTCTCCCTCTATCTTTCTTTGTTTATTTGTTGCTTTTTTCTTTACTATGTAACCATAATTCCGGTGATTTTTGTTTTTTTTTTTTTTTATTAATGCTAAGTACAATAATTTTCACAATACTCTTTGTTGTTTACCTTATTGTTCTTTTCAATTCTAATACATTTCTCAAATTCTAGTTTTTTAAGTAATTTTAGTGAAAATTGTTTAAGTCTTTGATTTCTAAGAAAGAAAAAGTAGTCTAGAAATAATTTTACACATTATTACGATTGTCTAAACTATAACAATTTTAAAATCTCACTCTGATTCGAATAAATAAAATCGTAAGTGTTTAAAAATTTTAAATCCGTTCGTATTTTAGAATGACCACAATCCAAAATCCACTAAACACTAGAGATTTCAAAATTAATTTGTGAATTAAAATGCGTGTAATCATGCTAATTTCTCCCCGACAACAGTCTCCAACATTAGTCATTTACAGCGACATTTGCACATTTATTTAATAATGCATGATGTGAAAGCAAGACTCCAGGAATTAGTATTTAGAATCTGAATTTTTTTTTTCTGTTAACATATCAGNATAATGCATGATGTGAAAGCAAGACTCCAGGAATTAGTATTTAGAATCTGAATTTTTTTGTTCTGTTAACATATCAGTGTCACTATCATCTCTCTCTATGCTTACACACACGTCACATGGCGAAAAAGCAACGGGGCAATGTGCTACGGCCGGCAAGGCTTCGATGGCGCCGCCAAGAATGGTTTAGCTGCCGGTGAGAAGATGGGAGAGGAGGAAATCGCAGGTAGAGAGCACCAACTAGAAGAGGAAACGGTGGGTTTGGTGGGATCCACATCCTCTCTATGATCTCACTCCAAACCACGCCGGAAGTGTATCGCGGTGTCATTATTTTTTTAGATCTAAATAATTATCNGAGGAAACGGTGGGTTTGGTGGGATCCACATCCTCTCTATGATCTCACTCCAAACCACGCCGGAAGTGTATCGCGGTGTCATTATTTTTTTAGGTCCAAATAATTATCTTTTGCCGGGTGTATGACTTTGTGGGTCCTATCTACGGCACCCACTTTCTCGCTCTTTGCTTGTGCATGTTTTTTATTTTTTTAACTTTTCAATTCATTAAAAAATATATATATACAAAATGGGCGGAGCCTACTATAACTACGCGGTTTAGAGAGAGTCAAATAAATATAATTTTATTTTTGTACACGAAAATTCTTTATGTAACTCAAATACTTAATTTAAGGCTGAATTTACAATTGAGCAATTGTACCCGAGGATAATGGCTCGACATGTACGCCACTAGTGATATCTGTGATGTTTGGATGGTAGTAACAATGGTATAATGATAGCTTTTGTTGCTGGTCCTAAGGAACTGGCAATGAAGTATGGGAACGACGGTGCTACGGTGGTGGACACTGGCGGCCGAAATGATGGATGCCAGTCATGAGGATGAGTCAATGTTCCTGGGAATGACGGATGCAATTCTGACCAAGCCCACCCACGCACCCTTGAAATGGGTAAAACATACTTTCAATTTTTAACAAATGATTAGGTAGGTAGAAATTCCAATGAAAAGATTATTTCAATGCATGATTAGGTGGGCTTTTCAATTAGCCACCTTGCTTTGTAAAATGCTTTAATTTCAAATTTAGTTGCTTGGGTCTGTGCGTGCATATTTTTACACAATATAAACATAAGAACAGATCTCTTCCGTGATGAATACAAGTTCGTCGATCGAGTGATCAATCTTGCCACTTGGAATAGGTTGTGAGGGTCGAAAGTGGCCTAAGAAGTGGTGATAAATCGTTTTTGTGGATCGCCTGACTAGTCCTGGAAGGCTAAGAGAGGTTCCTGGAACAGAGAAAAACAGGTCAGAAAGGCGCCAGAGTGTTTTTCGGCGTATCCCATCCGACGATCAAATCAGTTCTTTGAGAGAGGGGAAGAAAAAAACATTGTATGATACGTGAGAAAGGGTTTTTACGTATCTCTTTTATGTGTTTGTGAGGACTATTTATATCTTAAAAACTCATCATTACAGACAGCATAGCTAGTAGGTAATCACTGGAGGTGGGTNCCATGGAGCGAAGGCTTGGGCCGATAGGCCCAAGCCGTAGCGCTCATGGACAAGTCTTGAGGGGGTTCGTGGGCAACGCCCCCGAGGAAAAAAATTTTTTGGGCCCGTTATACAGGCCAGTGCGTAGGACATATAAACCCTGTTATTTTGGTGATTAAGGTTAATCGTGGATGTACAGCCGCTCTCTGTATTCAACTCTCTCAATAGTGAAATCCCTGCAGCTTCGTGGACGTAGGCAAATTGCCGAACCACGTAAAATCTGTGTCTTGTTCTTTCTTTTTTCTTATTGCTTTATATTCTTGATTTGTTCTTCGATTGTGTGTGTTTGTTAGTGGACTTAAATCGTGAGAAATCCCAACATAAATGTTGGATGCCAGTCATGAGGATGAGTCAATGTTCCTGGGAATGACGGATGCAATTCTGACCAAGCCCACCCACGCACCCTTGAAATGGGTAAAACATACTTTCAATTTTTAACAAATGATTAGGTAGGTAGAAATTCCAATGAAAAGATTATTTCAATGCATGATTTGGTGGGCTTTTCAATTAGCCACCTTGCTTTGTAAAATGCTTTAATTTCAAATTTAGTTGCTTGGGTTCGTGCGTGCACGTTTCTGCACAATATAAACATAAGAACAGATCTCTTCCGTGATGAATACAAGTTCGTCGATCGAGTGATCAATCTTGCCACTTGGAATAGGTTGTGAGGGTCGAAAGTGGCCTAAGAAGTGGTGATAAATCGTTTTTGTGGATCGCCTGACTAGTCCTGGAAGGCTAAGAGAGGTTCCTGGAACAGAGAAAAACAGGTCAGAAAGGCGCCAGAGTGTTTTTCGGCGTATCCCATCCGACGATCAAATCAGTTCTTTGAGAGAGGGGAAGAAAAAAACATTGTATGATACGTGAGAAAGGGTTTTTACGTATCTCTTTTATGTGTTTGTGAGGACTATTTATATCTTAAAAACTCATCATTACAGACAGCATAGCTAGTAGGTAATCACTGGAGGTGGGTAGTGTGCATACTAATTTCTATGAATAATGTTCTCATTCTTAACTGCTCAGGACCCCGAGCAACTAATATTTTCTCCTCAGTCTGCCGAACATTTAATGACTTTCTCTTGGCGGGGATGTATTAAATGCCCAGACATTGGAACATTTATTACCTTTCACTTCTAGGCTCTCATGCATTAAATGTTGTCTCATCAAGGGAATGATGTATTAAATACTTGCTTTCCCAAGTCGTGCGTCAGCAAGGGCATTCTGGTCTTTTTGTCTCTGATCTGACATAATACGCCACGTGTTCATTCTCCTTTGGTTGAGCCTTCTACTTTCTTGTGCCTCCTGACACCATTTAAGTAAAACGAGGTCATGATGGCTAGTCTAGCCTAGCTTAGACTAGTGATCTGTCCATCAATAGGCCCTGCAGGAGCAGAACCGCCCATGTGGATAGATACACCTCGGTGTCAAGGGACTAGCATGATTAGGACCGATATACCCAAACTGTCGAGGAATACATGTCGGTCCATGGTGTGTTGGGTATCCTTGATCCTTGTGAATAGCATCCTCGGGGCAGGGGGATGGAAATCGATGAAACATGTCGAGATCAGAGCGGAGAGTCTCCATTGACGCCGAGTACACGTGTCGTCATCTGGGAGTATCTGAAAATGTCCCATCAACTGCCCCCCAGCCTTTGATCTTCTAACACCGAGGACACGCGTCGTAGGAAGACGAAGGGTGCTGCAACAGCCCCAACCAACCCATCATTGCTTCCAGTCGTTTTCCACTGCTTGGGGGCTCGTGCGCATGAAATGCGCCTCTCCAGTCTTCGTGCCCAATGATGGGGACCGGTGCTATATAAACGGGTTTTTCTCTCTTTCCCACACTTTTACCATTTTCCAACTCAAAAAGCTTTTGCTGAAAAACTTCGCTTGAGCCCGTCTCGTCACATCGTCTACCAATCAGTCATCACCGAAGTTTAGACCAGCAAACCCCTTCTTGCTTCTGAACCTTTCTCGAGAAAGGAATCACTCCAAGTCCCTCAGGAGTCTTCATTTGCATTCTGGTGAGTCTTTGCATCCTCCTTCTTCCCATTCTTCTTCTGGGTTTTGCTTTTCTTTTTTCGGTAACCGGAGGTGTTTCTGGTTGTCATCGTTTGACCAACCCTCAGGAAACCTCTCAGGGTTCCTTATCGAAAAACTCTTTTTCCTCCCCCTTTTCTTTTTATTTTAATTGGAGATGCCCCGACGCCGCCCTGTTATCGAGGACCCCCAGGCTAGTTTCTCGAGGCCAAAAAAGTACAAAGTGAAGGGGGACCAGCAAATCAATAGGTTTAGGGCTTGATATCACATCCCCCAAAACGTAGGTATAAAAGAATACAACCCAGTTTTGCATAACCGTAATCTCGGGGCCAAGGATGAGATGCCCTTTTTCACCAAAGCAATCATAGGGGGTGGAATTCAGTTCTCCCTGCCTCCTCTACTCCTCCAGTTTCTCTCTCATTTCAACCTCTTCTCAGGGCAGTGTTGTCTTAATGTCTTTAGGATAATAATGGGGGTTTAGAGCTTAACAACCGCCTCGGGGTAAATATTGGAATCAACGATATCCTTTTTAGCTACTCCCTGTTGAGGGTCATGCCCCAGCAGAACTTCTACCTCAAAGCCAAGGATTCATCCATGTACCTCGGAACTCACCTCCCTGATTTGGATAAAGGGTACAAGGACGACCTTTTGATCTTCAGCGGATCTTGGGAGGAGAAGGGAACCGGTCCCGAGTACGATGGTCTGAGGTGCCCTCTTGAATGGAGAACGACAAGTACGTCGACTTCTTCGAGTCCAATTTTTTACTGTCCTTGGGATATTTTGCAAGTGTTAATAACCTTCTTTCTTGTGCAGACGTCTCCGCCCATGAAGTCGCTCCTCCTTCTCGGTCTTTGGTGAACTTTGCTGACCTCATCAATGTTTGGAAGTTTGTCGGCTACGATGGGTTTGGCGGAGCCGCTCATTTTCTTATGGACTACACAGCAGGGTATAAGAAGTTTTCACAGCTCCCCCAACCTTTCAACTCTTCGCAGTGGTCTGAACTCTTTGATGTCTACTTTTTTTTCACGTGATGCATTATTATAGTGAGGGGATAATTAGATTCGAACTCACAATCTTAAAATCCAATAACGGACTTTTAAGTGTCCCTACCTCAAAACACATGAACCTAAAGTATAATTTATTTGTTATACATTAATTATGATGTTGTTTACCCACCATCTAATCATGTTTAGATGATGATCATTATATTTTTACAGGACTAAGAAACTAATGCAAGACCTATACAACCAATAAACCAGCGTTGGATAAAGCTCTACATACTAACAGATCGTCAAGAAGATTAAAATTTACATTTTTTAATTATTATTGATTTTTACTACTACAGATTAATGATTATCATAGTATTAGAGATTTCATTGTTACAGAGTACTACATAGATATCTGCTAGGAATGAGCTTGGGTCGGTCAGAGATGGCTTCTCACTTCCATCTTCTATGTTTTTGTAACTCCTGGCCTATGACTGCCCTTATTTTATTTGTTCTTGTTATTGTAATATTAATAGCTTTACAATAAGAACTTGTCGGCTTTTGTGCGGGCATTTATTTTCAGTTTAACTGATGCATGTTATTATTGACGGTTGTGTGCATGCGAGATTTCTTTTACAATTAACAAAAAAAAAAAAAAAGACTCACCCGGAGTGGAAGATGATTTGTTGTCCAAAAGGGCAACTCCCGGAGCTACCAAACCAATCATATCACATGGGGGTGGAGATTAATATATTAGGGTAAATTTCATTTACACTCCATGGCATTTGATTTAATTACATGAGGATCCCCTCACATTTTAGAAATTGTTTTGAAACCCAAATCTTTAAACGATATAAAATAACCTCTCTCGCTCCTACCATCGACAACACCCTTAGCCTTCCACCTCCACTCCCCCACCCAGCCCCCGCCACCTACTCCCCCACCCCTCCTCCCCCATCTCCACCTCACAGTCGCCAACCCCATCTTGCAGGCACCTCTGCAAAATCTAATTGTGTATCTAAAAATCTCTTCGTCCACCAATCAGAGATCAAATTCAATGGTTTTGATCTCTCTCTCTCTCTCTCTCCTAAAATCGCTCTACAAAAAAGGTGATTGAGGAGGTTGGTGGGCAGTGGTGCAAGATGATTGGCTTAATTCATGATGTTTTAACTTAGAAACAAAATTGCCTTAATCAATGGTGTCTTAATTGGGGAAAAAAGAAAAGGTAATTAATGGGCTTAATTAGGGGTGTCATAATTTGGAAACAATAGATTATATATGAATTGTGTACTATGTGTGAGGTAAGCTCAATTAATGCAATCTATTATATTTAGAATGCTGATTAGTTTTAAATGGTAATCACTATGGGAATTCATTGGATATGAATTTGATCTAATGAATTGATTAGATTTAGTGAATTAATTTGAAATATCGGGTAATTGATCAAATTTTAATTTAATTATGGTAAAACATGCGCTTAAATATTGGAATAACTTTGATATGGTCTCTTTTTGAAAATAAATTAGCTTAATTAATGCACCAGATTTTTTTAAATTAAATTATTCCATTCCTAAATTTAGACTTATTATTATTTATATAAATAAGTCAGTTAGATTAGTATAATAAACATAATTGAATTGTTGTGTCATTATTTATCAAAATTATAAGTGAGGTGGGAGGGTAGACTAGACATTTTATTGAGTAAATATAGTCTCTCACATTGTAGAAGGGTGTTTTGGGTATTATATTTCATGTTGTTGACGATGTTATATCTCCTCACTTCTTTCGACATCGGACAAAAGAAAGGGGTGCTCGTGTGACACGTTGTCAAATATCAAGGGGTCTCAACAAAATTGTTAAAATATAACGGGGTCCACATGTAGTTAAACTAAATGTAAGGAGCATTTAGTTAAAGACCTTACAGCAATTCCGAAAAATGAAGTTTTTAAAACTTATTTATTTTTAATTTAATTAATTTTTAATTGGGAGTTCTTCTGTTACATGGGCTAATTAAAGAATAATATTATTTGGATTTAAAAATTTGACCTAATTTGTTGATATAATGATGTGGTTTCAATAAAATCATTGGATCAACATCAAGTTCTAATGTTTGATGGACTCCACAGTCAATCCAAAGATTATAGTGAATTAGGTCAATAAATTAGGTCCTAATAGCATTACTCCTAATTAAATTAGGTTTGATTGGAATGTCAATTTCAAGCCGTTGCTAATTTAATGGGATACTTAAAGACCTTAGTGCAATTATTGCTGTTTGTCACCTGTACAAGTCAATGGACGCAGGCCATCTTATTTCTTTGTAGGGTATCAATTCGTGTCCCGCCGGGTGGTCGCCTGTTATTATTTTTGATTCGTATTCGTATTAACACCAAAAAAAAAAATTATTTAATATATTATAAATGTTAAACACCAATTCAATTAATTTACAATTATGTCAATTAGTATTATGTCGAGTTCTTGTCCTTGTTCTTAATGGTGGCTCAACAACATTTAAGGTCTAAAATAATGACGGTTAATAAGAATTTTNTTTTTAATTGGGAGTTCTTCTGTTACATGGGCTAATTAAAGAATAATATTATTTGGGTTTAAAAATTTGACCTAATTTGTTGATATAATGATGTGGTTTCAATAAAATCATTGGATCAACATCAAATTCTAATGTTTGATGGACTCCACAGTTAATCCAAAGATCATAGTGAATTAGGTCAGTAAATTAGGTCTTAATAGGATTACACCTAATTAAATTAGGTTTGATTGGAATGTCAATTTCAAGCCGTTGCTAATTTAATGGGATACTTAATGACCTTGATGCAATAATTGCTGTTTGTCACCTGTACAAGTCAATGGACGCAGGCCATCTTATTTCTTTGTAGGGTATCAATTCGTGTCCCGCCGGGTGGTCGCCTGTTATTATTTTTGATTCGTATTCTTGTTAACACCAAAAAAAAAAAATTATTTAATGTATTATAAATGATAAACACTAATTCAATTAATTTACAATTATGTCAATTAGTATTATGTCGAGTTCTTGTCCTTGTTCTCAATGGTGGCTCAACAACATTTAAGGTCTAAAATAATGACGGTTAATAAGAATTTTATATTTTTTAATAATAATTTAATTTTTCAGTTTAAAATTTTTTTTTTTTACTTTTTGATGAGATTCGAAATTGCTAATTTTTTTTATTTAAATTTTGCTAAATATTTTTTTAATTAATAATATGACTTTTGATCAAAAATATTTATAGGAATAAAATTAATTTCTTCATTAATATTTTTTGTTCTTTTTATTTGTTTTATATGTTCTTTATCTAAACTGTAGAATTAGATGATTGACTTTATTATAAATAAATTTATTGTTATCTTTTTTTTGGATTATTTTAGTATCTTTGAATATTACTTATTTATCCATGCAACTTTCACCTAATTTTTTGTTATATTTTATTTGTTACGAATAAGAATTTTATAAAAACATTTTTTTAATAAGATTGAATGGTTTAATTGGTGTTTTGCTTTCAAATGAGAAAAAAAAAACAAGTTTAAGGGAAGTAAAAAATGTGTTTGGTTTGATTTTTTTTTTTTTTTGACCGAAGAAAAATGCTTATTACACTTCTATCAATTGGAGAAAGAGATAGATTTTGTCAACACTTTTTTTAATAATATTTTTTTTCCTTTAATAAATGTGATTGTGTGAGGAGGTCTGAACTTTTGGGGCCCAAATTTTTAATTTTTTTATTGGTTTACTCTTTAAAAAAAAAAATTTACGCTATATTGTAGTAAATTTTATTTTTTATCTTATATGATCTTTATATTTAGGGTCTTTTTCATACGTGGCCCTAACACCCACGCTTTTTTTTATTTTTATACTATAGGGTCAGCCCTGCTTGTTCCCAAGTACAAGTATTTTATATACATTGTTTGTTTGGGCAACTTTTATTTTAATTAGATTCCATCATACTTTTGACGCATCGTCAATATTAAGCAAATGTTGTTGCGAACATCTGAGTTTAATTTTAGAGTTGCTGATATTCGTCATTACTCTCAAGTGGAAGGTTCAACTGTTTTAGAATAGTATTTGAATTCTAATTTATATTATTTATTTTATTATATCTCAATTGATTGTTATTTTATATTTATTTCAATATTCTTCTTATTTACACTCAAATATTAAATAAATTTGAGGGTGCCATGTGACAAGATCCAAGATCGGATGCGAGTTAGAAAATGTTCAAATAAGACGAGACGGTTAAGAGAATATGACTTCATAAATCTTGAAAAAAGAAAAACCGTGACAGACGTGATATTAAGAACCGTCAGTTCGAGTAAGTAATGTCGTAAGTGTTTGAATTTTAAATTCGTTCGCACATTAGCGTGACCACATTCTAAAATTTGCAGGACATTAGAGATTTCAAAAATTAATTCGTGAATTGAAATGTGTAACAATAGTTTCCAACATTAGTCATTTATTGTGACATTTGCACATATATTCAGTCATGCATGATGTGAAATAAACACGTACACACACTTGTCACATGGCGCAAAATAAACGGGGCAAGGTGCTACGGCCGGCAAGGCTTCGACGGCGCCGACAAGAATGGTGTAGCTACCGATGAGGAGAGGAAGGGAAGGAGGAAATCACAGAGAGATAGCACGAAATGGAAGAGGAAAGGGTGGTTTTGGTGGGATCCTGATCGTCTTCACTAATCTCTCTATTATTTTGTCACACGATTTTATACAATGTTAGATCATTCAACATCTATATAATATTATTAGTTATTGTCTGTACCTAAAAGCACAAAATAATAAAAAATGATAAATAATAAACATATTTGTATTTATATCTAAAATCAAATCACAAACATAGAGAATAAAAAAATAAATTTTAGCATCGACTTATAGTAAGGGTAACAGATAGTGGGCGGTAGTGGTAATGGTAGAAGACGGTAATAGTTGTAGTGAGTGGCAATGACCGTGACGGCGATGGTGGTGGTAGCGACGGTGGGGGTAGGGTCAGTGGTGGCGACGGAAGTGACAGTGGTGGTGATAGAGGTAGTGGTGCGGGTGGGGGTGATAGAGAAAGTGGTGGAGCAATTTTAAATACTAATTTTTTTTAAAGTATTTATGAGAAATATTTTTAAAAAGTCATTCCAAACACATACTTAAGGGCTTATTTTTTCTATTAAATTTAGGGTGTTAATATTAGCCGTTAAATTAATTTTAAAATAAAATTTAAAATGATCTCAACCGCGAATAACAAAAGTCATTTTGTTTATCTTTTGAAATTTAAATTGTAAACTACTTATTCGCAGTTGAGATCACTTTAAATTTTACATTAAAATTAATCTAACGGCAAACATTAACACCCAAATTTAATAAAAAAAATAAATAAACTCATAAAAGTGTGTTTGGAGTAACTTTTTAAAAGTATTTTTAAAAATAATTTTTCATAAATGCTTTAAAAAAAAATTGTGTTTGAAACTACGCCACCACTACCTCTACCACCACCGCCGTCATCGCCACCACCACCACCCACCCCACCCCCATCGCCATCACACCCACCGTCACTGCCACCCCCTACCACCATCACCACCACTGCCATCACCATCATTCCCACCGTCGTCACCGTCACCAACATTCTCACCGTCGCCATCGCCACTGCCACGCCAACCACCACCACCACCACTGTCATCGCCGCCACCATTTCTACTGCCGCCACTGCCACCACCACCACTGTCGTCCACTACCTCTCACCCTCACTACAAATCGATACTTAAATTTTTTTATCTCTTTTTTTTGTTTGTGATTTGATTTTCGATATGAATACAAATATGTTTATTGTTTAACATTTTTTATTACTCTGTGTCTTCAGGCACAGATAATAACTAAAATATTTACGTGAGACCTATTATTTATATGCAGACCTCTCACCTATACACAATGGATGACCTACCATATAAAAAAGAATAATGCTACGTGAACTTAAAAATTAGACTTGATAGTTACAACTATTGATTTTATTGTGGGTTCCAGCATTTATTAGAACTCACTACCTATTCAATAGTTGTGATTATCAAGTCTAATTTTTATGTATAATTTTTAAGTTCATGTAATATTATTCTCTCTAAAAAATAATGGAGTAGATTTGGATATAGAGTAAGGACATTGAAAATTCTNTATGTATAATTTTTAAGTTCATGTAATATTATTCTCTCTAAAAAATAATGGAGTAGATTTGGATATAGAGTAAGGACATTGAAAATTCTCAAAAATTGGTGATTTGGAAAATTTTTGACATAGAATATCCACGTCAGATGCCACAGCACCATATCAAAAAATTTTAGGTCATACAACACGTAGTGAACTCTATTATTTTACTGAATTCCAATAATTACATCTATCATGTTTAAATAATGTAATTTATCAATCATATTTGTTGTTTTATAATTAATTAATGACACCACATAACAATAATTAAATGGTATCACCGCCGCAACAAATATTTACTCCACTTTCTCGGCTCTTNTTATACAATGTTAGATCATTCAACATCTATATAATATTATTAGTTATTGTCTGTACCTAAAAGCACAAAATAATAAAAAATGATAAATAATAAACATATTTGTATTTATATCTAAAATCAAATCACAAACATAGAGAATAAAAAAATAAATTTTAGCATCGACTTATAGTAAGGGTAACAGATAGTGGGCGGTAGTGGTAGTGGTAGAAGACGGTAATAGTTGTAGTGAGTGGCAATGACCGTGACGGCGATGGTGGTGGTGGTGGTGGTGGCGACGGTGGGGGTAGGGTCGGTGGTGGCGACGGAAGTGACAGTGGTGGTGATAGAGGTAGTGGTGCGGGTGGGGGTGATAGAGAAAGTGATGGAGCAATTTTAAATACTAATTTTTTTTAAAGTATTTATGAGAAATATTTTTAAAAAGTCATTCCAAATACATACTTAAGGGCTTATTTTTTCTATTAAATTTAGGATGTTAATATTAGCCGTTAAATTAATTTTAAAATAAAATTTAAAATGATCTCAACCGCGAATAACAAAAGTCATTTTATTTATCTTTTGAAATTTAAATTGTAAACTACTTATTTGCGGTTGAAATCACTTTAAATTTTACATTAAAATTAATCTAACGGCAAACATTAACACCCAAATTTAATAAAAAATAAATAAACTCATAAAAGTGTGTTTTGAGTAACTTTTTAAAAGTATTTTTAAAAATAATTTTTCATAAATGCTTTAAAAAAAAATTGTGTTTGAAACTACGCCACCACTACCTCTACCACCACCGCCGTCATCGCCACCACCACCACCCACCCCACCCCCATCGCCATCACACCCACCGTCACTGCCACCCCCTAACCACCATCACTACCACTGTCATCACCATCATTTCCACCGTCGTCACCGTCACCAATATTCTCACCGTCGCCATCGCCACTGCCACGCCAACCACCACCACCACCACTGTCATCGCCGCCACTGCCACCACCACCACTGTCGTCAACTACCTCTCACCCTCACTACAAATCGATACTTAAATTTTTTTATCTCTTCTTTTTGTTTGTGATTTGATTTTTGATATGAATACAAATATGTTTATTGTTTAACATTTTTTATTACTCTGTGTCTTCAGGCACAGACAATAACTAAAATATTTACGTGAGACCTATTATTTATATGCAGACCTCTCACCTATACACAATGGATGACCTACCATATAAAAAAGAATAATGCTACGTGAACTTAAAAATTAGACTTGATAGTTACAACTATTGATTTTATTGTGGGTTCCATCATTTATTAGAACTCACTACCTATTCAATAGTTGTGATTATCAAGTCTAATTTTTATGTATAATTTTTAAGTTCATGTAATATTATTCTCTCTAAAAAATAATGGAGGAGATTTGGATATAGAGTAAGGACATTGAAAATTCTCAAAAATTGGTGATTTGGAAAATTTTTGACATAGAATATCCACGTCAGATGCCACAGCACCATATCAAAAAATTTTAGGTCATACAACACGTAGTGAACTCTATTATTTTACTGAATTCCAATAATTACATCTATCATGTTTAAATAATGTAATTTATCAATCATATTTGTTGTTTTATAATTAATTAATGACACCACATAACAATAATTAAATGGTATCACCGCCGCAACAAATATTTACTCCACTTTCTCGGCTCTTTATTTATACTTGATTTTTTTTTTCACCGTTTCGTGTCAGTGATGCCGGTCATGAGAATGAGTCAACATTCCTGAGAATGACGGATGCAATTGTGACCAAGCCCGCCCCCCCACCCACCCACCCTTGAAATGAG
>CAUOFW020004347.1:419371-439762 GCA_963454935.2 Ilex paraguariensis | reverse complement strand
AACATACGTTTAATTTTTAACACATGATTAGGTGGGTAGAAATTCCAATGAAAAGATTATTTCAACACACGATTTGGTGGGCTTTCAATTACCCACCTTAATTTGTCAAATACTTTAATTTCAAATGCACAGTGAATTCCTGTTGAGATAAAGATCCGTTGAATGATGAACTTGAACCAATCAAATTATTAGGAAAGGGGCTGGGTGAACACCCGACTAATCCTCTCCGAAACTCAGGTCAGTCAGTATTAGAGACATTAATACAATGTATTTTCTGGATTTAAGTTGTGTACTTTTGTTCAGCTTTCTGAGGGATATTTATACATGGACTTGCAATAATTGTTGAATCCATGAGTCCCATCGTAGAATTTAATAGCTTGCACTCGTATCTAAGCACAATGAGTGTCATCCCATCAAATATGCTCAAGACTGATCCCTTCGAGTGAATGGACCCTTGCTCGGGCAACATCGTGCATTCATGGCTCAATCTCCAATAATTAAATACCTCTATAAGGCGCTTGACACCTAATCTCGAGCATTCATTGCTCGGGATTAATCTCCCTCAGGGTGCACCGAGGGCATCAAATAGACGTAATAGCAATTAATGTCTTGTAATAATGATTGTCTTTGCATCTCTCGAGGACTTGAATGTTCATTAATCACTTTTATAGCCATTCATAATCCTATTTAATAAGTTGTCATATCCTCTTTAGCGCTAGGCTTTGGAGGACGTACTTGGCCTCGCCAAGGCTATAACTCCTCAGTGCCTCCCACAGGCGCCCTTTGCGCTCTATAACGGCTACGATGATTCACATGTCAATTTAAGACTGTTAAGCTGCCTAAAGTCTCGTTATCAAATTTAATAGATTGGGTGTTATAAAAGTTTCGTATTATTGTGATTTCTAGAAAAAAAAAAAAACTAGCTGTTACAATTTTATATGTAAATGTATTTTCATGTGTCGAATCCGTATCGTACACAATTCCTACCTTTCTAGTTTTCTACTCTTCCCAAGTTCAATGGTCTATTCAAGCAATGATCCGCAACAAATGCTTTTGAAGAATGACACTATTTTGTCTCCAAGTTTGTAATTTTTCTAACATTCTCTTGAAAGTTCAAAAATGACTTCTTCATTTTGCTTCATAATCACATATGTGAAAAAGATCCACAATAACTTTAGGAACGAGTTATAAATTCAGATGTTCAGAATTTGAATCATGGTAATCTCTTAATATTAAGTCATGAGAGATTTATCCCTCATAATACCATAGTCTTGACATGAATTGTCTACCTTTGAGCAGATCAGCAAAGAGATTAGTTGAGATAAACGTAAACTGACTCGAACACTTTGACCGTTGAATTCAAAAAAAAAAAAAATCCGTAGTTTTATGGTTTCTTTTGACTACAACTGCTACGCCTTAATATTTTGACTCTATAAAATTCAACTTTTTAGTCAAAAAAATGAATAAAATAGAAAAAATACTAGACACCATCTTTTGGAAGATCATAAACTTCAAATAAGATGGCCAAGAAAGTTTTTTTCATATGATCAATTGATTATCTTATATGGTCTCTCTAAATGTGATTATCTTCACCCCTATTTTTTAAAGGTCATGCGTGTCCAAAGACACTTTAAAGATGTGGCTTTACAAAAATTATTGGATCAATACTAAATTCCAATATTTGATGGGGTCTGCAGTAAATCCAAATGTCACAATAAATTAAATCAACAAATTATATCAATAAATTAAGTCTCAATAGCATTGCTCATATTACAAATACAACTCCTCACATATATTATATATTACACCAAAGCAATATACAATTGTTATTCATTTTCTATTCATTTATTTCACATAATATCAGTGGTTAGACTCATGGATCCTTCAGGCCAAGAATAGTATGTTATGTGGTTATTCTGTGAGAGGCTCTTCTACTTTCAGTTGTCCTCTATGATAGTATACTTTGTGATTGCCCTGTAAGAGATCTTCCCCATCAGAACTCTTGAGGCTCCTCTTTTGATCAATCTCCAACGATTTTCTAGTAGTCCTCTGGTGATATTTCGATCACCTTTCAGCCATCCTCCAACAGCCTTCTAATCTGCTCCTGGCCATCCCCTAGCGACGTTTCAACCATCCTCCAACAACGTTTCAATCACCTCCCAAACGTCCTCCGACGACCTTTTACTCGCTCATTGACCATCCAGATCTCACTATGATACTATTTGATGTTTCCCAGCCAAATTTCATCATTCTTAAAGGCTCCAACTACAATGTTTGGGCTCAATTTATGAATAGTTTTCTCAAAGGTCATAAACTCTAGCATTATATCACTGATGATATCAAGGAACCTGTTCGTTTTGAGGTCGAACAGATTGAAAAATTCATAAATAGTCTTGAAGAATGGAAAAGCAAGAATCATCAAATTATCACTTGGTTTTGGAACATCTCAACGCCATCCATCAGTGATAAGCTTGGTTGTTTTAACACCGCTACAACCATTTGGGACTTTCTTTGTAAACGTTAAACGACAGCAAATCTTGCTCATCAATATCAGCTTCTTAGTACTTTTCACAGATGTGCCAACATCCTAGTTGGTCAATCAATAGTTTCATATGACAGATATACACAATTTGGGATCAATTGACACCATCTGAACCTAAATGGAAATGTACTGATGACGATGTGAAGTTTAATACTTATCATGATGAACAATGTTTGATTATGTTCCTCATGGTTCTCATCGATACTTTTGAGCTTATTCGAGCATCTCTTCTTCATTGTTTTCCCTTACCTACTTTGGAACAAGCTATCTCTAAGCTACTTTCTAAGAAAACCCATCTTGGCACTATCTAATCACAACGTCTAGACATTGTTCTTGATACTCATCATCCTCGAGGCAATCAATTATCCCAAACTCACTGCACATATTGTCATAAAAATGGTCGTGTTCTACTCAATTGTCCTAGCCAATTTTCAAGTTTTGTCACAAAATGAGCCTAGGCCACTATCAAAGTAACTGTCCCCAAAATCCATACCCTAATGCACCCATAAATGACAAACCTCACACCAACCAGTATAGATCTGACAGTCACAAGAACAAGTCTACTGTTGTTGTTACTGTCAATGACTCTTGTCCTACAGAGTCGTGTTCTCCCTCTTNCTAGTATAGATCTGACAGTCACAAGAACAAGTCTACTGTTGCTGTTACTGTCAATGACTCTTGTCCTACAGAGTCGTGTTCTCCCTCTTTCAATGTCAATGATCTTGAGGCTATCCTCAAACAGGTAAGGAACATTCTTAGTGGTTTTCATGATTATCACTGTTTCTCCATTATTCTATCTCAGCATGATCCTCACTCTTATCATGAGGCTAGCTCTGACCCTCATNTTATCACTGTTTCTCCACTATTCTATCTCAGCATGATCCTCACTCTTATCATGAGGCTAGCTCTGACCCTCATTTGCAGAAAGCAATGACAAAAAAGTTATAGGCACTAGCTGACATACATACTTGTGATTTTGTTAATCTTCCTCCTAACAAAATTACTATTGATTGTAAATGAGTTTATAAGATCAAGAATCACTCGGATGGCTCTATTGAGCATTACAAGTCATGTCTATTGGTTAAGGGCTTTACACAGGAATATGGTACTAATTATGAGGAGACTTTTGTTCCCGTTGCTTGTCTCACTTTAATTTGAAGCCTACTAGATATTGGTGTCACTCGTTGATGGCAATTATATCATATGGATGTCAAAAATGCATTTCTCAATGGTGAACTTATTGAGGAAGTCTACATGTAGCCTTCTCCTGTATATCCTCATTCAGGTTTGTCATCTCCGTTGTGCACTCCATGGCCTCAAGCAGTCCCCTAGAGCCTGGTTTGCAAAGTTTAGTGTTACTATTAAAGATTTTTGTTTCTTTTCTAGCTCTTATGACTCGACTCTCTTTATTCGTAAGTCTGAGAATTGTACTACTCTAATTCTTCTCAATGTGGATGATATGATTATCACTAGGGATGATGTTTCTGGTATTTCTAATCTCAAACATTTTCTCAACACACACTTTGAAATGAAGGATCTTGGTTCTCTCGGCTACTTCTTAAATGATGAGATCTCGTCTAACTCTAGTGGGTATTACCTCTCTCAAGCTAAGTATGCCTTCGATCTTCTTACTTGTGCTGAACTCATTGATTGCAAGACTATACCTACCCCATTAGCAACATGCTTGACTTACTCCCTTGGATGGCACAACTCTCTCTGATGCCACTCTTTATCACTAGTTGGTAGGCAGTTTTGTGTATCTTACTGTTAGTCGCCCAGATATAGCCTATGTTGTTCATCTCGTCAGTCAATTTTTGGCTACCCCTCGCTTTACTCATTATATTATTGTTCTTTGTATTCTATGATATATTAAGGGCACTATGTTTCATGGTTTTCATTACTCTACTCACTCATCTTTTGAGCTACATGCCTATTCTGATGTTAACTGAGTAGAAGATTCTATTGATTATCAATCTATCACTGGTTGTTGTTTCTTTATGGGCGATTCTCTCATCTCTTGGCATAGGCAGAGTACCATGCTCTTGCTGACACTACCCAAGAGCTTCTTTGGATTCGTTAGCTCTCAGAAGATTTAGGTTTCTCTCATTATGGTGTTACTATTCTTTATTGTGACAATTAAGGTGCAATACAGATTGGTCACAATAATGTTTTCCATGATCGCACCAAACATATTGAGATTGACTCTCATTTTGTGCGACAACATATAATTCGAGGCATAGTTCATCTTCTATCTATTTCTTCATCTAACCAAACTACTGACATCTTCACCAAGGCACATCCATCGGGGCAATTTTGAAACTCAACTTGATTTCTACTTTTTCTCCTTGAGTTTGAGGGGGATGTTAATGTATATAATGACAATATGTTTGTCTCACATTGGTTAGTATAGAAAATCTCACTACTCTATTGTACAATAAATTAACTTCCTCATGTATATTATAGATTACACCAATATACAATTGCTATTCATTATCCATTTCGCTGCGTTCACAAATGAAATGTCCTATTCAATGAACCAGATGGTCAAATTTCAATATCAAAACATTAAACAAACCTGCCCCTTCCCACCCCAAGACTTATAGTAAAAAATTGAGACTCTTCTTAAGTTTCGTCACCTGGGACGTTAATCAAATAGAAGAAAGAAAAATGGACATCAAAAAGACCACCTGGTCTTCTTTCCCAGCATTATTTTGATTTGTACCCAAGAGACGAATTGACTTGTAAACTTATTCAAAAGTTGCCTAAGAAACTTTTGGAAGAAAGTAGAGCAGTCAATTCAAACTCAAATACCATTTTTCAAATTCACATTAGTGGCTCATACTATATATAGTAAACATAAGCATATGTTAAACCCCCTCCAAACACAGCAAGCTTCAAATTTGGAAAACCAAAAAAGAAGAAACTATGGAGAAACTAATGAGGCAAATCATGTTCTGTGGTTTATTCAATGCTCTTCTTTTGCTTTTAGCTGCATGCCCAGCAACATGTCAAGAAGTTGGTAAGTCATTTCTCCTTTTTCTTTTTCTTTCATGGGTAGGAAACAGTTTTTTACTGAAATTAGATATACAACAGAGTTCAAGACATGCTTAAAAACTTCACGAGTTTGAGCAATATAGTGAAGATTTTCAATAGCATATACTTTGTTTTTTTCTTCATCTTCATTCTGTTGTTCTTGATATATTGTGCAGAGGATGAGAGCGAGTTCAGTTATGTACCAGGAAGCGATAATGGACCGGAGCGCTGGGGAGAGATTCATCCAGACTGGAGCATGTGTAACAATGGAACCATGCAGTCTCCTATTGATCTGCTGCATGAGAGAGTTGAGATAGTTTCTCACTTGGGAAGACTTAAGCGGGATTACAAACCCTCTAATGCAATTCTTATAAATAGAGGCCATGATATGATGGTAAGAGACAGAAGAAAAGCCTTTATCTTATGTTCTTGTCCAATCTTCTATAGTTCTATGTACCATCCATTTTAGTGGTTCAACTGCTAAAAAATTTTCAGATTATGATTTGAAATTTTTTTAATTTTCATTCACAGATTTAAAATCTCACCTTACATCATATACTTTTTTCAAAAAGGCAGCATTTTGTTCCAACAACCATAGGAGAAGACTACGGTGCCAAAAAAAAATTTGGTACTGCACCTCCAAGTTTTACAACTTTTGTGGCTTTTGATATAAGGTTTTGACATTGTTTACAATTTTTGGGTTGTGATACAATTTTTAAGGTTTGAGTATAATTTTTTTTTGGACAAGTTACCACAAACTTTGCGATCTGTTAAAAATATTAGAATAGATCATAAAGCTACCTCTAGAACAGTAACGAGAGATTTTAATATCAAATCAAATGATCGGAAAGCCTTTATTAGAAATATCTAAAAAAAATATATCATGTACCCCAAGATTTTGCATTACTTTCTGTTTGAATTTGCATTTAAATAGATTTATAATTTTTTTATTGTTGCAGTTGAGATGGGAAAGTGGTGGAGGACACATCTACATAAATGGAACTCAGTACACACTCAACCAGTGCCATTGGCACTCACCTTCTGAACACACCATCAATGGCCGGAGGTGCTTCTCTTTTCCTATTGTGTGTGTGTAGTGTGTTTGTGTGTGTGATGACAATGACAATACTAAAATCTACACCACAGATATGATCTAGAAGTTCACTTGGTTCATGAGAGCATGGACGGTAGGACTGCTGTGTTTGGAATCATGTATAAGATTGGACGGCCTGATTCCTTCTTGTCGATGGTAATGGCAGAAACTACTATCTCTCTCTCTCCCTGTCACACACACACACATTTATGTATATGTAGACCAGGTAGTTCTTTATGCATCCACCATTTCAGCACCAAAGGACACAAGGCTAGTGGGTTTAAATTTATTTTTAATGAATTTGAGTGACAAGTGGGTGNGGGCACCCGTGACAGAAAAATAACTCTAAGATAAATAGAGGAATAAAATAAGGGAGAACAATATACCTTCAGTCGAACAGTAGCGACAAATAGGGAAGGTCCAAAAAGCTCCCAAATAATCAAGTCACGGTGCCCAGAAATCCAAAATATATAAATAAGTGATCTACTGCATCAAGGGCAGATCAACAGAATGTACAAGACTAAGGCCTAAAATTGAACGGAAGAGATTGGGCAAAAACGAGGGCCAAGACGAAGCGACGGCTTGATCAAGGCGGACAGCGACGACGCCGTCACTTTAACCTCTCCTATTCAACTTTCAGGCAGTTGATGGCCAGGGTGGTTTCGGCGGTATGGCTGGTAGAGCCATACACTAACCCTACCCCAAACCCTAACCTTGCTCTGATACCAACTTGAAATAATTGTGAGTAAAATGAGATACTCAAATTAAGAGTAAAACCCCGTATATATAGGCAAAATATAAAAATCATAGTAAGGGTAAAAAAGGGAAAAAAAATCCTAAAGGGAAAAGAAATCCTAATAAACCTAGGAAAAGAAATCCTAATAAACCTAGACTATCTATACTCCAACATGTACAATAAATTAACTTTCTCATGTATATTATAGATTACACCAATATACAATTGCTATTCATTATCCATTTCGCTGCGTTCACAAATGAANACTTGAAATAATTGTGAGTAAAAGGAGATACCCAAATTAAGAGTAAAACCCCGTATATATAGGCAAAATATAAAAATCATAGTAAGGGTAAAAAAGGGAAAAAAAATCCTAAAGGGAAAAGAAATCCTAATAAACCTAGGAAAAGAAATCCTAATAAACCTAGACTATCTATACTCCAACATGTACAATAAATTAACTTCCTCATGTATATTATAGATTACACCAATATACAATTGCTATTCATTATCCATTTCGCTGCGTTCACAAATGAAATGTCCTATTCAATGAACCAGATGGTCAAATTTCAATATCAAAACATTAAACAAACCTGCCCCTTCCCACCCCAAGACTTATAGTAAAAAATTGAGACTCTTCTTAAGTTTCGTCACCTGGGACGTTAATCAAATAGAAGAAAGAAAAATGGACATCAAAAAGACCACCTGGTCTTCTTTCCCAGCATTATTTTGATTTGTACCCAAGAGACGAATTGACTTGTAAACTTATTCAAAAGTTGCCTAAGAAACTTTTGGAAGAAAGTAGAGCAGTCAATTCAAACTCAAATACCATTTTTCAAATTCACATTAGTGGCTCATACTATATATAGTAAACATAAGCATATGTTAAACCCCCTCCAAACACAGCAAGCTTCAAATTTGGAAAACCAAAAAAGAAGAAACTATGGAGAAACTAATGAGGCAAATCATGTTCTGTGGTTTATTCAATGCTCTTCTTTTGCTTTTAGCTGCATGCCCAGCAACATGTCAAGAAGTTGGTAAGTCATTTCTCCTTTTTCTTTTTCTTTCATGGGTAGGAAACAGTTTTTTACTGAAATTAGATATACAACAGAGTTCAAGACATGCTTAAAAACTTCACGAGTTTGAGCAATATAGTGAAGATTTTCAATAGCATATACTTTGTTTTTTTCTTCATCTTCATTCTGTTGTTCTTGATATATTGTGCAGAGGATGAGAGCGAGTTCAGTTATGTACCAGGAAGCGATAATGGACCGGAGCGCTGGGGAGAGATTCATCCAGACTGGAGCATGTGTAACAATGGAACCATGCAGTCTCCTATTGATCTGCTGCATGAGAGAGTTGAGATAGTTTCTCACTTGGGAAGACTTAAGCGGGATTACAAACCCTCTAATGCAATTCTTATAAATAGAGGCCATGATATGATGGTAAGAGACAGAAGAAAAGCCTTTATCTTATGTTCTTGTCCAATCTTCTATAGTTCTATGTACCATCCATTTTAGTGGTTCAACTGCTAAAAAATTTTCAGATTATGATTTGAAATTTTTTTAATTTTCATTCACAGATTTAAAATCTCACCTTACATCATATACTTTTTTCAAAAAGGCAGCATTTTGTTCCAACAACCATAGGAGAAGACTACGGTGCCAAAAAAAAATTTGGTACTGCACCTCCAAGTTTTACAACTTTTGTGGCTTTTGATATAAGGTTTTGACATTGTTTACAATTTTTGGGTTGTGATACAATTTTTAAGGTTTGAGTATAATTTTTTTTTGGACAAGTTACCACAAACTTTGCGATCTGTTAAAAATATTAGAATAGATCATAAAGCTACCTCTAGAACAGTAACGAGAGATTTTAATATCAAATCAAATGATCGGAAAGCCTTTATTAGAAATATCTAAAAAAAATATATCATGTACCCCAAGATTTTGCATTACTTTCTGTTTGAATTTGCATTTAAATAGATTTATAATTTTTTTATTGTTGCAGTTGAGATGGGAAAGTGGTGGAGGACACATCTACATAAATGAAACTCAGTACACACTCAACCAGTGCCATTGGCACTCACCTTCTGAACACACCATCAATGGCCGGAGGTGCTTCTCTTTTCCTATTGTGTGTGTGTAGTGTGTTTGTGTGTGTGATGACAATGACAATACTAAAATCTACACCACAGATATGATCTAGAAGTTCACTTGGTTCATGAGAGCATGGACGGTAGGACTGCTGTGTTTGGAATCATGTATAAGATTGGACGGCCTGATTCCTTCTTGTCGATGGTAATGGCAGAAACTACTATCTCTCTCTCTCCCTGTCACACACACACACATTTATGTATATGTAGACCAGGTAGTTCTTTATGCATCCACCANTCTCTCTCTCTCTCCCTGTCACACACACACACACATTTATGTATATGTAGACCAGGTAGTTCTTTATGCATCCACCATTTCAGCACCAAAGGACACAAGGCTAGTGGGTTTAAATTTATTTTTAATGAATTTGAGTGACAAGTGGGTGACCATGTCACCCCTCGAGTTTTGGGTCAACTCACCTATAACATAACATAATACAGATCTCCAAACATAACGTATATACAATACAAATTCAATTATGCATGATTATAAATATATCCGGTATAATTTTAGCAGATACTGAAAAAACACCACTTATGTGGTTTAGCAACACGACAAGACACCAGACAACTCAATGCATATTCGTATGTAATCTTGTTTAATGTGTGTTCAGATGGGGAAAGATTTAAAAGCCCTTGCTGATATCAGAGGAGTGGAGAGGGTGGTGGGTACAATTGACCCAAGGCAAANCGATGCATATTCGTATGTAATCTTGTTTAATGTGTGTTCAGATGGGGAAAGATTTAAAAGGCCTTGCTGATATCAGAGGAGTGGAGAGGGTGGTGGGTACAATTGACCCAAGGCAAATAAAGTTGGGGAGTAGAAAGTATTACAGGTACATTGGGTCCCTTACAGTTCCTCCTTGCACTGAAAACATTGCCTGGACCATGCTGAGAAAGGTAAGCTCTACTGAGCCTACATTATTGTCAAGTAATAAAATTATGATTTTACAAGATAAGTACTGTTTGTTAATGGCACCTTGTGGGATTTATCAGGTCAGAACTGCTAGCAGAGAACAAGTGAGACTAATTCGTCGAGCTGTTCACGACGTAAGTTGCTAATATTATTACATTTTCCTTATTTACGAATAGATTGTTCATATTCGCGACCTTAAGGTCTAACAGTGGGAGCCAACCACTAACCTCGATATTGATTGTATTTACAAGTTCAATTTTATGTAAAAAAGTGTTTGGGATTTTCTTGATATATAGCAATTGAATTTTGACAACCATAAGCCCCAATTTTGCAAAATTTCCTTCTTAGCAACGCAATTATTATAGTTTAAAGCATAGATGATATTAGGGCATGTTATGGATTAGCCAGTGACATTTTTTTTCCTGTATTTTAAATATTATACAAATGCCTTGTGCCCCGCCTCAAAACAAAAAACAAAAAAAATTCATTATTGTACAGCTATTTATAAGTTGCGTCGGTGTTTTTAAAAAAAATTGGGTGTTTTTACTACTTTTGTGGTACTTGCGATGGATCCTAATATTTTAAGCAGTTACCACAAAAGTTGTAAAACACACCCATAAAAGTTATAAATTTTTTTGTTGTAAAATGACTCACAAAGTTATAAAAATACCTATTGAAGATGTAAAATTGGAGATATAGTGCTGAATTTTGTTTTTTTTTTGGTACTGTAGTCTTGTCTTTTATTTATTATACATTATGAAATTGTTTACCCACCATCTAATTATGTTTGGATGATGATCATTATTTTATACAGGNAAAGTTATAAAAATACCTATTGAAGATGTAAAATTGGAGATATAGTGCTAAATTTTGTTTTTTTTTGGTACTGTAGTCTTGTCTTTTATTTATTATACATTATGAAATTGTTTACCCACCATCTAATTATGTTTGGATGATGATCATTATTTTATACAGGACTCAGAAACTAATGCAAGACCCATACAACCAATAAATCAGCGCACAGTAACGCTATACTGGCCAACAGATCGTCAAGGAAATTGAAATTCACTTCTTTTGTGTTATTAATTTTTACTACCACATTAATGATTCTCATACTATTACAGATTTCATTGTTACACAGTACTACATAGATTTTTCTGCTAGGAGTGACCTTGGGTTGGTCAGAGATGTCTGCTCACTTCCCATCTATGCTTTTGTTAACTCCTGGCCTATGACTGCCCTTATTTATTTGCTTTTGTTGTGGTTATTGTAATATTAACAGCCCTACAATAAAAACTTGTCGGCTTTTGTGCTGGCATTTCATGTTTCTTCGGTTGCATATCATGAATTTATATTTAAGGTTAAAAAAATATAGATTAGTTTAGTGATTAATCAAAGAGTGAGGCGTAAATTCGTACATCTTTTGTATTGAGTTCCATGAGCTGCATTAAATATGAGTTTAACTGATACATTTTGACATGTTGTTATGAGCGATTGTGTGTATTCGAGATTCACATTATAACTAAAAGTTCAAAAGACTCATGTTAGGGATGCTTCCCATCATCCAAAAGAGAAGGGGGGAGAGGGAGAAGATGCTTACTTTGAGTCTTTAATTGATGATCCGTCTGTTCNTATGTGTATTCAAGATTCACATTATAACTAAAAGTTCAAAAGACTCATGTTAGGGATGCTTCCCATCATCCAAAAGAGAAGGGGGGGAGAGGGAGAAGATGCTTACTTTGAGTCTTTAATTGATGATCCGTCTGTTCCTTTGTTTCCATTGAGGCTGGTTACTAAAGTGCCTTTAAAGGTATAAATTTCTACATGGATAATTGCTCACGGTAACATTGAAACTTATGATATGCTTCAAAAAAGAAGGCCTAACGTTTGTCTTTTACCGCAGTAGTGTATTATTATGTGCAAGAATGATAGTGAGAGCGTAGGTTATCTTTTTTTATATTGCCCAGTTGCAATCGCGCTATGGAACTAGTTGTTTATTAAGGTGGGCTATCATGTGGGTTGTTTATTAAGGTGGGCTATCATGTGGGTGCCACCGAGAACTATGTTATCTATGATAGCATTGGATGTTATGGGGGGAGGGNTACAAGAATGATAGTGAGAGCGTAGGTTATCTTTTTTTACATTGCCCAGTTGCAATCGCGCTATGGAACTAGTTGTTTATTAAGGTGGGCTATCATGTGAGTTGTTTATTAAGGTGGGCTATCATGCGGGTGCCACCGAGAACTATGTTATCTATGATAGCATTGGATGTTATGGGGGGAGGGTATGAAAAGGAGGTGGAGAACTTTGTGGGCTTGTCCTTTTTTTTGCTACTATTTGGATCATTTGGTTGAAAAGGAATACAATATTTTTTTAGAACAAGCCAGAGGAGATTGAAGGTCTTTGGGAGAGAATATACTTTCTGGTTTCTTTTTGGACCTCAACGACTAAGGAGTTTAATATTGTCCCTCTTTTTTCCATTACATCGAGTTGAACAACCTCTTGTGCGTAGCAGTTTTGTTTAGATGGTACTTTTTCTCAATGTTTTTCTGTTTATTTTTCTTGCTTTGTATGTGTCTTTGGTTGGGACAACTTGTCACCCTTGACTTGTCTTTTGTAACTCTCTTTTTTATTTTAGTAATAGTTTTGTTTCTTATCAAAAAAAGGATAATTCCTGGAGCTACCAAAACCAAACATGTCATATGGAGATGAAGCGTCAGGCCAATAACTAGACAAGGACAATTTATACATACGAGTAATGTTAGTGTGACCAAATTTAGAAATCAAATTTGTAGTCCAAATGACATGACAGTTGATTATTTGAAGTTTTTATTAGGGCTCAAATGACATGACACCAATCAAAGAACCTCAAGTCAACTGTCATGTCATTTGGGTTCTAAATTTGGTCCCTAAATTTGATCAGTCTAGCATTACTGTATACATTAAGATGGAAATATTGTAATGATTTTCATACATCAACCAATNGGACAACCTCTTGCGCGTAGCACTTTTGTTTAGATGGTACTTTTTCTCAATGTTTTTCTGTTTATTTTTCTTGCTTTGTATGTGTCTTTGGTTGGGACAACTTGTCCACCCTTGACTTGTCTTTTGTAACTCTCTTTTTTATTTTAGTAATAGTTTTGTTTCCTATCAAAAAAAGGATAATTCCTGGAGCTACCAAAACCAAATATATCATATGGAGATGAAGCGTCAGGCCAATAACTAGACAAGGACAATTTATACATACGAGTAATGCTAGTGTGACCAAATTTAGAAATCAAATTTGTAGCTCAAATGACATGACAGTTGATTATTTGAAGTTTTTATTAGGGTTCAAATGACATGACACCAATCAAAGAACCTCAAGTCAACTGTCATGTCATTTGGGTTCTAAATTTGGTCCTTAAATTTGATCAGTCTAACATTACTGTATACATTAAGATGGAAATATTGTAATGATTTTCATACATCAACCAATCCCACAAACATTCATGTAACTGGAAATCTTTTAAGTCGAGATTTCGACAAATGGTATTCCAGTATGAACTTTGAAATGCATGAAGAAAAAAAATTAATTAGTGAAAAAACTATATAGATAGAAAAGATGTTTAACACAAGGAACAAGAATCTATAAACTAATATAAAAGGAAGGTGAAAGCAACCATACATATGAGTTTCAAAATTTTCCAAGTCATACCATTCTGGCAAGAACTTTAATGATATCATCCATGGATGGCCTATGCATAGGGTCATCTTCCACACAAGCCTTAGCTAAAACGGCCAGGCATAACGCCTCAGCTAGAGGATAATCGTCCTTCAAACGCGGATCCAGGAAAATTTTCAACTGCTCAAAACAACCCCCCTCAGTGGCTGAGCCTCCCAAGAATCCAATGGATTCTTTGAACAATTTCCCATCTAAGTCCTCTTTTCCTGAGATGAGCTCAAGCATAACAACTCCAAATGCAAATATATCAGCCTTTTCGGAAGCCAATCCATTAAGAAGATGCTCTGGTGCAACCCATCCCCCAATGTTCGACATGGTTTCAATTTCTTTTGATGATCCAACAGCAGAAATTGATTCAAACACTGCTAGCTTTGCCCTCCAATTTGACATCAAGAAAATATTCCTGCTATTTATGCGCATGTGAATATAGGGAGGAACCATACAGTAGTGTAGGTAATGAATCCCCATTGCCATATCAAAAGCTATTTGAGTCCTTTGACGCCAACGGAGAGGATTTGATGAACTGGATAGATAGTCCCTTAAGCAACCATTAGTGGGGAATTCAAACACAAGATAAGACCAAGAAAAGTCATTCTCACCATAAGAAACACCAAGTAATTTCACAATATTGACGTGATTGATTTTTGAGTGTACATCAATGATTTGGCGAGTGTCTTCAAATCTCATTTGTTTGATCATCACTTCAATGTTTTCAAGCAACCCCTTATAGACATAATCGATTATCTGAGCATCTTGACTGAAATCCTTTGTTGCTCTTCTGAGCTCCTCAGCGCTGTAATTGCACAAGGAGTACTTTATTCCAACAAGAAGATCTGGAGATAAACATGAATTAGTAGTTGAGCTTCTAGGCGTCGGACCAGAAAGTTGGGAGCTTCGAGGTGATGAACAAGGGGTCAGGGAGTTTCTGGCCATTGAAGACTGAAAGTGCTCTGCCTTCCATTTGTTTAGAGCCTTTACATATAATCCCAGTGCAAGTAATGTTACAAGTAGCAGACTGAACCCAATGACCGATCCTGCAATGTACAATTTCTCTAGTTGCTTAGGTTTTGTCCCTTGTTCTACTGATCTTGTGGGAAGAAAACCTGGAGTTGGAGGTTGAATGTCTGGAATGTTGAAATTAAGCACTGGTTCGCCTTTCAAAGGAACCAAAACAGTTGTGTTTGGATAAACTGTGGGGTTAGGATCTAAATGATTAGCTTCCCATAAATCATCAAGAGGAATACTGAATTTCTTGCTTATTTTATCTGTATCATCTCCCTCTACAAAAGGGTATGTCACAAGGTACTTCACCCCTGAACTACTAGAGAAATTATCATCAGGACAGGCACATCTCAAAGGCACATGAAGCATAGAACCAACATTGAGATTGTTTTGTAGAGGCAGGTTTTCATCAGCTAGCGTTACTGATTTCACTAAACCTTCGAAAACCCCACAAGCAATCTCTGTGAATGTCGTGCTGCCTAGAGGCACAATAAAACTAAAATTTGCCCGAAAAAACTTGTCTGAGCAGGAACAGTTGATGGGAACAAGAACTTCCCGACCTGGTTTGAGAATCTGTGAAGATGTGACATTGTTCAAGGTTAGTAACTCATCAGGGTCCATGCTGAACAAGCTAGAAATATCAGAGACAGTCTGGAACTGTTCGTTGGCTCGGTAGACCAAGAAAGTTTGGCATGATTTTTGCAAGGAATTGCAGGTGTATCTTGTACCTGGATAATTGGCATCCGAAGAACATAATGTTCCATCGTAGGATTGTTGAGCGCAGACTGAACCAATGCACACGCAGGTGAGAAACCATAGAAAAAACATGTCCAGGATTATCAAATGTTTGGGCATGCCTATCAAAAAAGACTATCATGGTGCAAAAATGCTATCAATGAATGAAATTCTTTATTGTCACTACAAGAAGAAGGCTAAATCAAGTGATGTCAGGGATGACTACCTTATTGTGGCAAAACTCAGGTCCAGCCAAAGTACAACTAACTAATTTTAAACTGATGATATTTTGTGAGCAACCATCCACAGCCGGCCAATACACTAGTGACCAACCGGGTATTGGAAATAAGACAAATGTGTCTGCAATGCTTCCTGCTTGTAGTTTTGCTAATAGAACCTTTGAACTAATTTTATTTTTCTCTTTCGACCATTGGTTATTCATGTTCTGCTTTAAATGGATGGTAGTTTTTGAACCGGAGATGATCCAAATTAATTTCTGAACTTGGATCCAAATTAACTTCACAGGTAACTAAATCCATCCATCTCTCAGCCTTACTTACCATTAATCCCATGAGCCTATGATGCGTGAATAGATGAATCCAGATAACACAGTAGTTTTAAACGTGGTGATTATCAATAGATAATAACCATGCAAAACAGCTCTTCAAAAGTTTGGTTGAATTCTACAATATTAAAGCATCTTGATATAAGAGAGAACAATTTCTCGTATTGTTCAAAATACCAAAGCTGCTGAAAAAGTTTTATAATCCAACATAAATAAGAGACCCTACCAATCTGAAATAACTAAAACATCTTAAATTACAAAATAAAATGGAAAAGTGCATAAAAAAAAAAGGCCTAAACAGTGCTTTCAGAGTCTTGAGTAATTTTAGTGCTGCTTTCGATGGCCCCAGTCGACCATGTAGTCCTCCATATGCATTTTGTATCATATAGTTTCAAAATTTTAATATAAAATAGATGCAATCAAATCGGTAACTGGGGAAATAGTTTAGTGATGGGTGCATGAAAAAATATGGAAAAGTGCCAGGACATCCCTTATTCCCTTATTACTTTCGAATTTACCAATTCTACTAGATTAATGATTAATATGGAAAAGTGGTGGAGGCCAATCAATCGTATTCTTGAATTTGGAATGAAAAGAGAAGTAATGCTTACTAGAACGGGACACNCCTATTACTTTCGAATTTACCAATTCTACTAGATTAATGATTAATATGGAAAAGTGGTGGAGGCCAATCGATCGTATTCTTGAATTTGGAATGAAAAGAGAAGTAATGCTTACTAGAACGGGACACAGAATAAGACCACGTAGATCTATATCTAAAACCATATCTAGATCCAACACAAGACCAACCTCCTTTAAAGTTAAAATTCTTTGAGATGCAAACCAACCGCAATTGAAAAGTTTCAACCGAAATCTCAGGCAGCTTGATCAGCGACTCTTTCCAAACTTGCTTGGTGAACAGACCTCAAAGGCAAAAAGCTTGATTTTGTTAGGGATATTCAGTCCAAATATTCTTATGTTCCAACTCACGGCCATAAAAGAACAAAACCCATATCAAATTATCATTACTTCTGGTACCATCCTGGCAACCACGTTACTATTTTGCTAATGAAAATCAATTTTTCTACATTGTAAAGCTTTGAACTTGAATCAATGTTGACGTAGGCTTATAGGTATGGTTGAAGTTACCCACATTGCCTTCCTTTTGGGATGGGAATACTTCGAATTACACCAAGCTTTGGAATTTTAATGGGATGGACGCCATTTGGTGGAAGATTTGACAAAAATATTGGATAACTGTCACATCATATCATTATTGAGACGTGGCGTAAACATATAATAAAAGCATAATAAATAAGCTGATGGATAACAATTATATATTTGATCAAAAAAAAAAAAAAACAACTGTCATATAATTTAATAACTACCCAAATGTGATTCACCTTCATCTTGTATATATGTAAATTTATTATTGGATATGATATCATAGGTCAATAATGATATGGTGTCACCTTTACACTCAATATTTTTTCAAATATTTGGTCAACAATTGAAGTTCTTCCGGCGGAGGAGTTTGAATAATACTCTCTTTTCTTGAAAAAAAATATTTGATATAACCGTTACACCACATCAGCAGTGTTATGTAATATAACAGTCCGCTAATAAGTAAAAAAGTTAACAAGTGACCCCACAAAAATTCATAATCATCCAGTCATGTAATGCATAACCACCTCCATAATAGAAAATGTGTCTATTTTATTGATTTTGTAGTTTTTTTATTAGATGATTATACTATGCATATAACACTCAAACTATGACTTATGTGTCAATTAAGTCTCTAAACTTTTTTATGTCAATTGATCCCCTTAACTCTATAATTATGTCAATTTAGCCCTTCTATTTATCTCCGTTAGATTTTCTAACGGAATGTGGTGAAGTGTGTCACGTGAGTGACACAAATGGTTGGAGTAAACTACATATGTAGTTTTTAAACTATAACTCTTGTGTTAATTAAGTCTTTAAATTTTTTTGTGTATCAATTTACTCCTAAACTCTCTAATTGTGTAAATGAAGTCATTTTGTGTTTTTGTGCCATAAAATAACGTGAGTGGCACACTCTTATATAGGTAGACAGAAAGATTCAATTGACATAATTAGAGAGTTCAGAAGTTTAATTGACACCACAAAAAGATTAAAGAGTTTAATTGACACAAAAGTAATAATTTAAGGATCATATTTATAATTTACTTTAGAACTAATAAGAGTATCTTCAACATTAACTCAAATTTAAATTTGAGTCAAAATGGCCCAAAAAACTTCTCCAACCTTAGACTCAAATGTATATCAAATCAGACAAAACTTATTCTGGCCCTAAATTGATATAGATTCAAATTTTATATCAAATTTCTAACAGTAATCTTTTAACATATCCAAAACTAAAAGACTTCTTCGACGACCAGTTATCTGCTTCTTCTTGTTTCTCTCTAATATGTTGTTTCCATCACATACCACAATTGAAAGCTTTCATAAATCATTTAAAGGTCTATAAGTAAGTTTTTTTTCCTTTTTATCTTCTATCTTCTTAATTTATTATATTTTTAAAAACATTAATCTCACTCATCTTTCATACTATATAAATCCTAAGTCTACCCATCAAATTTTTCTTTGATTTTTTCGAGTTAAACACTATTGGTAGTATAATTTAAGCCACTAATTCGTCCTAAAATTTTAAACCTTCGCTACCCACGAATGTAAAAAATTCATCATTTTATTTCTTCAAACTTTTATTTTTGTTAAAAACGTATATTTTTTGTGTTCTTCAGACCATGCCCATGTCAAAATAGTTATATTTTTTTTTCTTTTTCTTTTTTTGGATTTATAAAAAATAATAAGGGATTAGAATAAACTTAAAATTTTGGAGTGGTTTCTTTATTTCCAAGTAGGGTTGTATACAATTTTTTTTTTTGAATTACCCATTTGTGGAGAGATGAAAGTTTCATTTATTTTATCAAATATCATGTTTTGAATGACAACAACAAAAATGAGTTTTGGGATAATAAGAGAACTTTTTAAAATATTTAAGTAGATATTTGAGTTTGGTCATTGGAGTACTCTATACCAAATCAAGTTTTTTACTCAAATTTGAATCTAAATTTGAGTCATTGTTGAAAATGTTCTAAGTAATACACACATTGCGAATCAATTTGAGTAATAATTTTTTTTTTTTTGTATATTTAACTATTTTCTAATTATTCCCGATACTCCAAAATATTAGTGATTCTCATTTTGCTACGACTTGAGATTTTTTCATAGCCATAAGAATAAAGACATTAAAAAATAATAATTAACAATTTTGAATTCAATCCGATTCTCAACTGGATTGAATTTGGATTACTAAATTCGAGC
Organism: Ilex paraguariensis; assembly: GCA_963454935.2. NCBI lineage: Eukaryota > Viridiplantae > Streptophyta > Magnoliopsida > Aquifoliales > Aquifoliaceae > Ilex > Ilex paraguariensis. Next base: position 419,895 of record CAUOFW020004347.1, on the reverse strand, counting down.
TAATTTCAAATTAAAATTCGAATTAGGTTCGTTCAAACTCAAAAATCAAACTATTTTTCTAAACAATTACATCCAATCCAACACACCATAAGAAATCACAACAACCACATGGCCACTACCACAACCACCACACAACCACTACCACAACCACCACACCACAGCCATTACCACAACCACACCACACCATACAAAATTTGAGAGGCACATATCTGAGAGTCTAAAAGGCACAGATCTAAGAGGAAGTTGATGATAGTATTAACAACGCAAATCTTAGATCTGAGAAATCTTCAGCCAGTTTAAGAAAAGGCGTCTAAGAGAGTAAGACATCTTAGAGTGAGGGAGGCTAAGATAAGTGACAACAAGAAAGAGTTGCAAGCGCAAATTGGGATTTTGTGAATCCTAGGGGCCTGTTTGGTATGTGGGTTTGGGGGGAGATTTGGAACATGAGTTGGGGAACAAACCCTCTCAAACCCATGTTTGACAAATACACAGCTAGCTCAGGGTTTGAAACCCAGACCACTTTA
>CAUOFW020004347.1:300092-418839 GCA_963454935.2 Ilex paraguariensis | reverse complement strand
TTTTTTTTTTGTATATTTAACTATTTTCTAATTATTCCCGATACTCCAAAATATTAGTGATTCTCATTTTGCTACGACTTGAGATTTTTTCATAGCCATAAGAATAAAGACATTAAAAAATAATAATTAACAATTTTGAATTCAATCCGATTCTCAACTGGATTGAATTTGGATTACTAAATTCGAGCTAATTTCAAATTAAAATTCGAATTAGGTTCGTTCAAACTCAAAAATCAAACTATTTTTCTAAACAATTACATCCAATCCAACACACCATAAGAAATCACAACAACCACATGGCCACTACCACAACCACCACACAGCCACTACCACAACCACCACACCACAGCCATTACCACAACCACACCACACCATACAAAATTTGAGAGGCACATATCTGAGAGTCTAAAAGGCACAGATCTAAGAGGAAGTTGATGATAGTATTAACAACGCAAATCTTAGATCTGAGAAATCTTCAGCCAGTTTAAGAAAAGGCGTCTAAGAGAGTAAGACATCTTAGAGTGAGGGAGGCTAAGATAAGTGACAACAAGAAAGAGTTGCAAGCGCAAATTGGGATTTTGTGAATCCTAGGGGCCTGTTTGGTATGTGGGTTTGGGGGGAGATTTGGAACATGAGTTGGGGAACAAACCCTCTCAAACCCATGTTTGACAAATACACAGCTAGCTCAGGGTTTGAAACCCAGACCACTTTAAACCTGAAAATGAAATCCAAAGGGCGGTGGGTTTTCATATGTGGGTTAATGGGTTTGACATACAAATAACATTTATACCCTTATATATCCTATATATACCCTATATACAAATTGGTTAAGAAGCACAATAGTCATTTATATACAAATATATTATCATAATAGTCATATATCTCTGCGCATACCAAACATGGGTATGAACAACATTAAATATTAAACTCATCTTTGGGTTTGGAAAAATTTGAACAAACCAATCCAAACTCATACCAAAAACATACCAAACAACCCCTAGTTGTCTTATGTGCTTTACATATATATAATTTGTTGGGTTTGGGTTGAACTCGATAATTCGAAGTCTTGACTTGAGTATTGCCCAAATTTAATTTAAATTAGAGTTTTTGAATCCAGACTCAACCCAAAATTTTAGAACCTCAATCCAAATCCTTGTTTATTTGGGTTGAGTTCGAGTNTAACTCGAGTATTGCCCAAATTTAATTTAAGTTAGAGTTTTTGAATCTAGACTCAACCCAAAATTTTAGAACCTCAATCCAAATCCTTGTTTATTTGGGTTGAGTTCGAGTTGAATGCAAGTTGCGTTGCCTAACTTGCACCCCTAGATTTAGTAGTAAAGAAGTGAGATAATAAACAAACAAGACAGCTAATACCTCAAGGTGAAGATAGAATTATTAACTTTTATGCCACTAACGACCTTTGATATATAAATATCTTCTAAACTTTAAAAGGATTTGTATATCAAATAACCTGTAGGAGGGCTCAAATATTATAATAATAAAGGAATATGGAAATTAAAACACAATTAAGGGTAAATTTGATAGGACACACGTAAGTTTAAAAGTACTGTTCGGATACTATTGATTAGGTGGGAAACTAGTGAAAGCAAATTTCTTTCAGTTTGAACAAAAGTAAATGAATGGCATTTTTATTTGTATGTTGATCTTTTTTTTTTTTTTGGTCATAAAAATAACTTTTATATTACTTGAAATAATTGTGAGTAAAAGGAGATACTCAAATTAAGAGTAAAACCCCGTATATATAGGCAAAATATAAAAATCATAGTAAGGGTAAAAAAGGGAAAAGAAATCCTAAAGGGAAAAGAAATCCGAATAAACCTAGGAAAAAGAAATCCTAATAAATCTAGACTATCTATACTCCAACACTCCCCCTCAAGCTAGGCGCAAAAATGTCAACTAAGCCAAGCTTGACAACGGAGTCCCNATGATAGAAAGTTAGAGGGATAAATAAAAGCATCATGTTTGACAAGGAAGGAAAATAGAAAGGATGAAAAAATTGATGGATTAACTTTCATTCCAACTCACCAAAATCGGAAGAAAAATGAATGGAAAGTTAATTATTTGTGTTGAGATATATCTTATTTATCTACTAGTAATTACCCGTGTCTGAAGGCACGACACAACAAACAAAAAAAATGTCAATTAAAAAGCATACCAAATAGAAGAATACTAATGTCATTATGGAATGTGCATTTCACTACATCAATGTCCACTATTTCAGAATACAATAACCTATTCAGCAACACTACTACCAAAAATATATAACATATAGATATGACTATTGAATCGCATATCAAAATAATTGGTGTAACAAACAATTTTAATAATTAATATGAACCAATGAATATTTGTAAAAAAATTTGGCAAAGTTTCCTTTGAAAACATGATCCCTAAACAATATCCACCTATGTGTACAACAACAAAACAATCATACAGCAGCTTTAAAAAGTCAAATGTTAAACAAAGGAAGTGAAAAAAAAATGCAAAATATCAAGCAAAAATAGAGTACATGCGAAGTTCCCATTCCTAAAAGAAAAGGCAAAATGAATTCAATTCACAAAGTATCAAAGTTTTCTTTGCGGGAAATTGAACTCACTAAAAATCCAACACGAAAAAGTGACGGAGAATATGGAAAATATTTTTGTAAAATTTAAAATTAACTGTAGAATGTTAGATCAAAATTTTTGAAATGATCTGAACCGTCTTTTATGTTAGAATTATGTTGACCGTTGGATGTGTTTATATTTTGTCTCAAAATGATCTTGACCTCTCTTTGTCTTTTGGATTCAAATTTCGTTCTACTTTATTATATAGATTATATATACATTAATTTCACATAAAAATATAATGATAAAATATGTATATATATATATATATACTAGTTGGTGTACACGTGTGTTGCACGTAGACCATTTTGAGCGTACCCTGTAACAATTTATATTAGAGATTTCACTAAAAATGTTTCAAGACAATTTTTTTTTTGGGTAAATAGAATTGTGTTTTATTGATAGGAAGAATTGGAATTACAACTAAAGGAAAAAATTGGTCTAAAGTCCATTGAAAAAGTACAAGACAGTCAACTCCAAAGCAACTATTGACTCAAAAACATTCTAAATGCAGACTAAGCAAAGAGTAAGAAGACATTCTTAAGTACGATGGAGAAAACAGTAGAAAACACTTCATATTGAAGGAGATTATATGTCGTATACAAGTATAGTGACAATATTATCCACGAAAAGAATTTATGAAAAAGAAAATAGGGTAGAGCATTACACATTAAAATAAGAGAAGAATACATTGATGTGGATCATCCCAAGAAGCAAGATTTCAGGACACTGGTTAAGAGGATACTTGAGCATTGACTGAACAGAACTTACATGGCCTCTCTCAGCTAGCTGACACAACATAGTCTAATTATCTATAGAAAACAAATTGCTAGTGTATCAATCATCATTATAGTGTATATTTTTCTTCGAAAAAAGTTGGACTTCATTTTAACCTCTCCTAGTATGTAGACAAGAAGGTTGTCATCAGTCCATGTTTCAATTCTTCAGAAAAAAACTTGAGCACATGTAGTTTAGATACCAAATATTTTTTTCAAAAATTCCTTAGAAAGAATAATGATATTCCTCTCGTTAATTAGCAAATTTACACCAAGTATACTTTTGTAAATTTACCCTAAGGCCCTCCGCAGCATCATTTGAAAAAAACAAGGTTTATGAAACAAGGAGATCATATCTCAAACCCCCCAACATAATATATATATATATATATATATATATTTTGCTAATACCAATCCATTTAACTGTGGGACTATTTAAAATAAACCCAGTGAACGTCAGCGCAATTTTTCCAATATCAATTACTAACATTCAAAAAGATCTCACCAAACATAATTGTATAATCAAACACGGCAAGGCAGTGAAAAAAGAAGAAGAGGTTTTTCATGGATTTGAGTCATTTAGGAAACCAAAAGATTAGCGCTCAATTCAATTGCTAAGAAATTCATGCCCATAAAGAAAACTTTCAATCTAAACACCAATAAAGCAGTAACTATGAGCGAATTGACCCAATAAACTTTTATTGACATTCGGTAGGAAATTAAAGCAATTGGATTTTGACCAAGTGTACGTGTAATTCTGTTACGTTTGGAATTTTATGATAACAAAATAGGACAAGTGAGCAAACCAAGGGTTCCTTCAAATAAGGAAGGAACATCAATCATGTATGTGGTCGACTCCAAAGATAAAACTTTGTTAAGTTGAATTAAGTTAAGGGTTCCTTGAAATAAGATCATAGGTACAGATCTATGAAGTATGGATACGGATACAGGATCCAGGTATAGTACGATACGAATACGATAATATGACAAAGTCTAAAAAAGTAGGATACTGGTACGGCCAAGATACGGCTATAATAAAATATATTTAATATTTTTATTATTTTCAATCAATTTAATACTTATATATTTTGATAGTTCTTTAACATATAATAAGAAAAATTAATAATTCTTTTTAGTTTCAAGAAAATATATATCGTATTGTTGTAGTATATTCACAGAGTAAAGTGACTAATTAAGGAATCAAAGATAATATTTATCTAGTATTTAGAGTAATTTTTGCTAAGATTATAATGTATTAGCTTTATTTTATACTCTTTTGACATGTAATTGTAGATAATACTTAAAAAACACTTATGCGTCTTTGAAGTAATATGAATTTTTTGTTAATGTATTGTATGATATGTGAATTCGAAAATAGACGTTAAAAGTTCAACTAAAAAATTATATATGTTGTTCAACTACAAAAGTATCCGCGAAGTATCCTAATATTTAATTATTATCGGATACGTCGAAGGTGTATTCGATATGTATCCTCAAGTATCTGACGAGTATCGTATCCGAGTACTGCTGATACAAAGCATTGTTAACAAGAGTGATATAACTTAGAGTGTTGTTACATTTAACCTCTGTGCACAGTGTGCTTTGTAAGAGTTTGAAACAACAATTGTTATTAACCAAATAGAGGGAAAATACACTTTGATGGGACATTTTCAGACACACCAAGATGACAACACGTGTACTTGGTGCCAATGAAGACTCTTTACTGTGATCCCGACACGTCCTCGTCGGTCTATAACCCCTTTCCCCGAGGGTACTATTCACAGGGATCAAGGATCCCTAATGCGCCATGGACCGACACATATCCCTCGGTCATTTTGGGTATATTGGTCCCTAATTATGCTAGTTCATCGGCACCGAGGTGTATCTGTCCGTGTGGGCGTTTCTGCTCTTGCAGGGGCTATTGATTGACAGATTACTTGCCTAGGCTAGGCTAGACTAGCCATCATAACATCGTCCTACTCAAAATGATGTCAAGAGGCACAAGAAAGCAGAAGGCTCAACCAAAGGGGAATGGGCACATGGCACATTGTGTCAGGTCAAAGACGAAAAGATCAGAATGCCCTTACTGACACACGACTTGGGAGGGCAGACATTTAATGCATCATTCCCTTGATGAAACAACATTTAATGCATAAGAGCCTGGAAGTGAAAGATAATAAATGTTCCTATGCCTGGGCATTTAATACATCCCTACCAAGAGAAGGTCATTAAACACTCAGCAGACCGAGGAGAAAGCATTAGTTGCTCGGGGTCCCAAATAGTTAAGAATGAGGACATTTCTCATAGAAATTAGTGTGCACACTGCCCACCTCTAATGATTACCTACTAGCTACGCTGTCAGCAATGATGAGTTTTATAAGGTATAAATAGTCCTCACAAACACATTAAAAAAGTACGCAAAAACCCTTTCTCAAAGATCATAGAGTGTTTTCTTCTTCTCCTCTCTCAAAGAACTAACTTGATCGTCGAAGGGGATACGCCGAAAAACACTCTAGCGCCCTTCTAACCTATTTTTCTCTGTTCCATGAACCTCTCTTAGCCTCCCAGGACCAATCAGGCGACCCATAAAAATAATTTATCACCACTTCTTAGGCCACCTTCGGCCCTCACAACCTATTTCGAGTAACAAGATTGACCACTCGATCGACGGACTCATGTTCACCACGGAAGAGATCTGTTCTTGTGTTTATATTGTGCAAGAACGTGCACGCACAATCTGGCGCCGTTTGTGAAAAACGACTAGTTTTCCTAGTTTCTTTTCTATAAAGAATAATGACCATGGTGAATACTTAACAGAAAAGGAAAAGACCCCAGCAAAGAAGTCTTGAGTTACAAGCTCCTCATCATGGTGGGGGGAGGGATCACGCTGGTGACAACAGGAACATTTCTATTCAATCAAGGGGGCATACTCCTCAAACCAGTATGGACATTAGGTCAAGAGGATCCGCCCCCTTGGCTCGTCAACTGACGAAAGTGATCGAAAAAAAATTTGGGGATTGACTATGGCAGTTAAAAAAAAATGTGAATGTCCTAAGCCGGCTCAACGAATTTGCAGCCCCCGGTGAATCAAGGGACTCATTCCGTTCTTGCGGACGCTCCATTTGGGAAACAGAAATCGAGGACTTGAGGAATCATTCAAACAAAAAATCTGAGAGTTTCAAGGTCCCAAAGCGCCCGAGAGCCAATGAGCACCCCCTCGATGGTCATTCCAAGAAGGCAAGGCCTTTGGCTTGGGATGACCTTCGGCGAGGACTGTCCAGGCGGGGGAAGGGGGACGAGTTCGAGTAGGATTCAACCCTTACCACATGACGCCCGGAGAAGGGGAATCCCATCAATGACCTTAGAAACCTCAAAGGACATCCCCCTGAGGTGGAAACTGATCTCAGAGCTCGACTGAAATCTGGAAGAAGGGGCAAGACTGTCCAGGATGACGCAAAAGACGAGGTCATGCAATCCCCTTTTACTAGAGATATCCAAGAGATGGAGGTACCAAAGAAATTTGTCGTGTCAAGGTTCAAAACTTATGATGGGCGATCTGATCCCGAAGCTCACCTCAGGCAATACAAGCAAATGATGTCCCTATATCACTCAGACCAACGACTCCTCTGCCGAGTGTACTCCATGAATTGGGATATTCCGCTATGAAGTGATTCAAGACTCTTCCTCCCAACAGCATTGGGTCATGGAAGGATTCATTACGGAGAGTAAGCGACCCAAAGATATTGGATCATTACTGATGCTCAGGCAGAAGGAACTGGAAATCCTTCGCCAGTATGTCATCCGGTACTGGGAGGAGGTCAATGAGGTAGAAGGGTGTTCGAAAGTCATGGCAGCCGCATCCTTTAGGCTCAGCCTGGCAAGGGACACAGACCTGTATCAATTCCTGACTAAGAAGACTCCCTTAGATGTGGGCGAATTGATGACCCAAATAAATAAATACTCCATGATTGAAGATGAGATGGGGGGCGGCAAAGGAAAAACTCTCGCCCCTAGGAGAAAAGAGAATGAGAGGGAAGACACCTCCCGAAAGGGGCTGGTACCCCCTCCAAGAGGGTCATTTAAAGGTGTCAACACTATGTTCAAAGAACTCATCTACAAGTTGCTCTATAAAATCAAGCATGAGTCATTCTTCAAGTGGCCGCCTAGGATGCAAAGTGATCCTTTCACCCGTAATCAAAAAGTCAAGTGCTCCTATCATCGGGATTTCGGCCATCGCACCGAAAATTATAGTGTACAAATCTTTCTTGGAAAGGCTAGTCCAGGATGGTTACTTGAAAGAGTACATCGAATCCAAGTCGGAAGAGGAACATGTTTCTGCCCCGACCGTGGTACAAGACAACGTCATAGACGTGATCCACGTGTGTCTACTGGATCGTCCGACATCCAGGGAGCTTGAGTCTGATCTCAAAAGGGTAGCCTTTACGAGAAAGGTTGCCAAGAGCGATGGGGGCCCGCCCAGCAAGAGAGCCAGGACTGGCGAGCCGAGTATCATGTTCTCCGACGCGGACTTAGCAGGCGTGGTGACCCCCCATAACGACGCCCTAATCATAATTTTGTAGATAGGCAAGTTCGACGTCAAGAGGGTGTTGGTAGATTCTAGGAGTTCCTCGGAGGTAATGTACTCCAAAACTTTAAAAGCGGATGGGCTTTGGCCTCAAGGACCTTATTAAGGTTAGGATGCCCCTCGTCGAATTTAACGGCTCATTTGTCCTACCCATTGGCAAAATTACATTGTTAGTCGTCACGGGTCCCTTCACCGTTGATACAGACTCCCCCTACAATGTGATCATGGTGCGAGCTTGGTTGCATGCGCTGGGGGCGATGCACTTCATTTACCACCAGAAATTGAAGTTTGTTACATCAAAGGAGATAATGGAGATCCGAGGGGACCAAGCGTCCGTAAAAAACTATTTTTACTAGATTGTGAAAGCGGGGGTTTTCACCCAAGAGAAGGGACGCGCCCCGGAGGAAATCCTGGAAAAATAGTAATCACAGTCCGGGCGTCCAGGAGTGGATGACCCCCGGACTGACCCGACAGACCAATCGGTAGAGGACCTCCGGAAGGTGTTCTTAGTAAATGGTGAAGAGGAGAGATACTTCCTGATTGGCTCTGCAATGCCTACAGCCGAATAGGATGATTGACCTTTTAAGGCAAAATACAGACGTTTTCGCTTGGAACGCAATAGAAATGAAAGGGGTGGACCCTGAAGTAATCACGCATAAGCTACATGTTAACCTGGCACGCAAGCCAGTAAAGTAGAAGCCACGGCACATAGCGTCATATCACGCTCAGGCGGTGAACGAGAAAGTCGATAAACTCCTAGAGGCCAATACCATTCGGGAGATATAGTTCCCGGAATGGTTATCAAACACGGTCTGTGTAAAAAAAAGGAGGAGAAATGGCGTGTCTGTATAGATTTCACTGATTTGAACAAGGCATATCCCAAGGATGACTACCCCCTACCAAAGGTGGACTAGTTGGTGGATGCCACTGTCGGGTATCAGTGCATCGGCTTCCTGGACGCCAGAGCGGGATATCATCAAATCCCTCTTCATCCCCTAGATCAAGAAAAAACGATAGTTATCACTCCGAGGGGGTTTACTGCTACAAAGTCATGTCATTTGGGCTGAAGAACGCCGAAGCTATGTACTAGAGGCTGATGAATCGGATGTTCAAAAGATAGATCGACAACACCATGGAAGTCTACATCGATGATATGTTAGTTAAAAGTAGAAGAAGTTATGACCACCTGGTGGATTTGGCCGATACCTTCTCCACCCTCAAGGAGTATGGGTTGAAGCTAAACGCGGCGAAGTGTGTTTTCGGAGTAGAGTTAGGTAAATTCCTCTGATATCTAATGAGTCGGCGAGGAGTTGAAGCTAACCCGGATCAAATTCAAGCGATCCTGGACATCCGGAGTCCCCAAACGGTCCAAGAAGTCCAGAAGCTCACGGGGATGTTGACAGCACTTAATCGTTTTATCTCGCACTCCTCGGATAAATGTAAACCATTCTTTGGGGCCATCAAGGGGGCCGGGAAGAATATGTGGAGCCAGGAGTATGAAGACGCCCTGGCAGGAATCAAGGAATACCTCAGGGTTCTCCCGACCCTATCCGTCCCTACTCAAGGGAAAATGTTCTTTTTGTACTTATCCGTATTGAAATTTGCCATCAGCAGGGTACTCATTCGTAACCATGAGCACCACCAGAAGCCAGTATATTACGTGAACAAAGCGCTACTGGATGCGAAAAGAAGATACCTACCCCTGGAGAAACTTGTCCTATCCTTGGTCACAATTACAAGAAAACTAAGGCATTATTTACAGGCACACCCAATTACTGTCCTTACACCCTTAAAGGCCATTTTGAGAAAGGCATATCTCTTTGGAAGGATTTCCAAGTGGGTAGTGGAGTTGGGGGAACATAACATCCACTTCAAACCTCGAACTATTATAAAGGGTCAGGTATTGGCGGACTTCATAGCAGAGTTTTTCGGGGGACCTCCCGTCTTAGAATGACCACCCACTCCTGGGATAACGTCCTCGAAGAATGATAAGGGACCGCCATGACTTTTATGTGTAGACGGTTCCTCCAACAGTAAAAGGTCCGAAAATCGGTATCTTGCTAGTCTCTCCAGATGGAGTGATCGCTGAGCAGGCCGTTCGGCTGGAATTCAAAACATCCAATAATGAAGTAGAATTTGAGGCTCTCATCTCAGGACTTCAGTTAGCTGAGGCAACGGGGGTTATGGACTTGGTCGTCCACTGCGATTCCATGTTGGTAATCAACCAGGTTAACAAAGAGTTTGAGACGAGGGACCCTAGAATGAAGGCTTATCATCACGAGGCGACAACTGTGATCCGGAAGTTCAAAAAAATTGAGATCAAACAAGTATCCCGAGATAAGAACGCACATGTCGACGTCCTGGCTTGCCTAGTCTCGGCACTGGATTCTTGTCTACCGCGTAGGATCACCATAGAGTACCTTCCCACTTCCAATATAGACAAAGCTCCCGAGGTGATGGGCGTCCAAGAAGCACACAAGTAGTTTAGCTGGATTGATCCTTTTTCTCAAGTTCCTGGTGACATGGGACCTCCCCAAGTGTTCAAAAGAAGCCAGGAAGATAAAGCTCAAAGCCCCAAGATTTTGGGTCTCCCTAGATCAGAAGTTGTACCGAAGGTCGTTCTCGATGCCTTACCTACTGTGCATCCAGGAGGACAAGGTGGAAGACCTCCTCTATGAAGTACACGAAGGAATATGTGGAGGGCACTCTGGGGGGCGATCCATGGCTCACTGCATCATGTCTTAGGGAGATTGGTGGCCACGGATGCAGTGGGACGCGCGAGCATATGTCTAAAAATGTGACCAATGTCAGAGATTCGCCCCGGCAATCAAACAGCCTACAGGGGGACTTGCATTCATTAACCAGCCCTTGGCCATTCGCCCAGTGGGGACTCGACTTGGTTGGACCCCTGCCTAAGGCTCTTGGGAACAAGAGGTTCCTAATTGTAGCAACGGATTACTTCACTAAGTGGGTTGAGGCGGAGCCATTGACTCACATCTGCGACATAGACACTAAGAAGTTTGTTTGAGAAAACATAGTCATCAGATTTGGGATTCCCCGAGCACTTGTATCAGATAACGGGACTCAATTCACTAGCGGACGCTTCAAATCCTTTTGCAAGCAACTTGGGATCCGTAATTTCTATTCTCCCCCTGCATACCCCCAAGCTAATGGGCAGGCAAAATCTTCTAACAAAACGATCATCAACGGAATCAAGAAGAGATTGAAAAAAGCTAAGGAAAAATGGGCGGATGAACTATTGAACATTCTGTGGGCATACAGGACCACCCCTCAGACCTCGACAGGGGAGACCCCTTACTCCCTGGCTTACAGGGTGGAGGTAGTCATACCTCTGGAAGTGGGACTCCCCACCATAAAGACACAGGCCTTCGACATAAGGGGCAAAAACTGTCAACTTGGCCTGGATTTAGCTCTAACAGAGGAAAGAAGGGAAATGACTGTCTTGAGAGTGGCCAAATATCAGGAAAAGATTTCCAGACTTCACAACAAAAGAGTCAAAACCCGAGAATTTCAGGTCTGTTAGTTGGTCCTCAGAAGAGTGATGGCCATACCCGAGACCCAGCGGATGGGAAAATGGGACCTAACTGGGGAGGACCTTACAAAGTGGTGTCAGTAGGAGGTTCTGGATCATATAGATTAGAAGATATGAGAGGAAAACTTTTTATACGGCCTTGGAATGTGATAAATCTGAAGAAGTATTTTTGAGTATTATCTCCCTCGACAATTATTAATGGTTATGTCACAAGGGCAAGGCTCTGGAGGCAGAGTTCAAGGACTCTTGCCTCCGAAGGAAAATTAGGAGTAAGCCTCCTAAAAGGGCAAGGCCCTGGAGGCAGAGTTCAATGACTCCTGCCTCCGAAGAAAAATCAGGAGCAAACCTCCTAAAAGGGCAAGGCCCTGAAGGCAGAGTTCAAGGACTCCTGCCTCCGAAAAAAAATCATGAGCAAGCTTCCTAAAAAGGAAAGGCCCTGGAGGCAGAGTTTAAGAACTCCTACATCCGAAGAGAAATCAGGAGCAAGTCTCCTGAAAGGGCAAGGGCCTGGAGGTAGTCCAAGGACTCCTGCCTCTGAAGAGAACTCGAGAGCAAGCTTCTTGTAACAAAATGTCAAGGAACAAACCCCTGGAGAGGACATTATCCCGCGGGGGCGTACGACCCTTAGAAATGATGAAGCTGAACCAATCAGGCAGATCAGATAAATTACTCCCCAGATGTCAGAGCTATGAAGATATTTTGTTACCAATAGTTACTACAACATCAGTGTAAAAAAAATAGTGATAATAAATAATGCAAGTGCTCAATAATGAAAAGAGAGTCATTCCTTCCAAAAGCGGGGCTTTGCGTCCCCGAGAGCTACAAGAAAAGAGGAAAAATGCATATTCAAATTCAAAAGTACATTTCAAAAGGTAGGGAGGCAACAGTTCAAAAAGCAGGAAGAATTTTCATCTAGCCCCGGGCATCTCTCCCACATCACTACAAGGAGAATCAACGCTGAAAGGATGAGCAGCTTCTAGGGCAGGCGGAGCTAGAATAGAATCAGCAACAGGCGGGATTTGAGGAATGTTGGACTCGGGGACAGAAGGGGCTGACTCTAGTAGGGCTTCATCAAATGAGAAGAAAATTACCACCTCAGGTGGGTCTGCCAAAACTTGCATCGGCATTGGGGCCACACTCTCACCAACAATCTCGGCCTCGGCCTACACCATCTCTGTCTATGGCACGTAGTTATGCATCTGAAAAAGTGGATAGTCTGGAAGAACACTAGCGGCTCGGAGTGCCTCATCCCACCCCTTTTTGAAGAACTCTTTGTTGTTCTCCTCAAAGGAGGGTAGTATGTCATCGGCAAACTCCTCTCGAATTTGCTCCTCTAACTTCCTGTTCCCTGCTTCAGTCCTGACCCTGTCAAGCTCCTAGGTCAGGGCCAGGCAGTTCTCTTTCGACCCGACTGCCCTCGCCTCGGCCGTAGAGAGNCATCTAACTTCCTGTTCTCTGCTTCAGTCCTGACCCTGTCAAGCTCCTAGGTCAGGGCCAGGCAATTCTCTTTCGACCCGACTGCCCACGCCTCGGCCGTAGAGAGCCGCTGTGTCTGCTCCGTAATCCTCCTCTCAGCATCGGCCAAGGCGGTACTTAGCTTTTCAGAGCTGACCTTCGCCGATTTGTTGTCCTTGAGCAGTTGCTCAATCTGAGCGGCCTGGCCCACGAGGGTGGAGTCCCTGACAGCCACGTCCTCCTTAGTGGTGGCCAAGGCTCCTTCAACCTCTTCCTTCTACTTTTGGGTCCATTGAAGGTCCATTCTGGCTGCATGGTATCGCGTAGCGATTACAAAAATTTGTTGAGTGGCCTGCGAGGGAAAGATCTTGGTCAATTGTGGGTGATACAATAAGGAAAGACTAAACCAAAGATGAACTTACCACCAGAGAGTTCTGAATGATGGAATGGAATAACGTGTTCGTTGTTCGCCCCTTGTGAGCCTCCATGTTGGCCCCGAAGTGGAGCATCTCGCTCATTGCATTGGCGACATGGGGGTCCTACAGAATGGAATCGTTGACCCTGATCACCCGGCTCATGTGATCAGTAGCCCGAGGGTTCCATTCCGCAGCTTCCACCGTCTACGGCAGGGGAGGTAGAGTTTGTCTCTACTGCTGCTGCTGTTGCTGTCTTTGCTATTGTTGTTGCTGCTAGGGTGGAGGGGGCAACCCACGGCCCCTCCCGCTTTACTGTTAAGCAGACGGGCCCCTGGTCCCCCTACCAAGGTCGTCGTGCCTTAGCTTGGTTCTTCTTTCCTCTTCAACTTGAGGATCTCGGTCACGCACCTGACCCCGATCAGGGGCCCTCGAAGGTGTGGGGTTGGCGTTGGTCCCTGTTGATGGGGCACCGCTGGTTAACCCCCTTCCTCTTCCTGTAGCGAAGGCCTGCCTCTCCCTCAGGAAACTCAATTCTATACGGGGCAGACGTGACATGGCTACCTCAAAGGCATCCTCGGCGTCTAGGGACTAGAGGATGTTGAAGTCAGGCCACAAATCTCTCCCTGAGGTCCCCACCTCGACGTGCGAAAAAACAAAAACATCTCTGGCCCCGAACTCCTCAACTTCAAAAGTGCCCTCTACTTTCGCCTCGATAACCGTATCAGGATCTTCCTCCAAGATCTGCTCGGCCTCTTGTTGCGTTGTCTGATTAAAGAGTTTGGACCACTGCGAAGGGTCGAAAGGTTGGGGGGAGCTGTGAAAACTTCTTGTACCCTACTGTGTAGTTCAAAAGAAGATGAGCGGCCCGGCCAAACCCGTCGTCGCTGACAAACTCCCAGACAGTGATAAGGTCGACAAAGCTTACCAAAGACCGAGGAGGAGGAGCGACTTCCCGGGCGGAGACGTCTGCACAAGAAAGAAGGTTATTAACACTTGCAAAATATTCCAAGGATAGTAAAAAATTGGACTCGAAGAAGCCGACGTACTTATCGTTCTCTATTCAAGAGGGCACCTCAGACCATCGTACTCGGGACCGGTTCCCCGCTCCCAAGATCCACTGAAGATCAAAAGGTCATCCTTGTACCCTTTGTCCAAATCAGGGAGGTGAGTTACAAGGTACATAGATGTATCCCTGACTTTGAGGTACAAGTTATGTTGGGGCATGACCCTCAACAAGGAGTAATAAAAAAGGATATTGTTGAGCCCAATGTTTACCCCAAGGCAGTTATTAAGCTCTAGGACCCCCATTATTATCCTAAAGACATTAAGACAACACTGCCCTGGGAAGAGGTTGAAATGGGAGAGGAACTGGAGGAGTAGAAGAGTCAGAGGGAACCTAATTCCACCCTCTATGATTGTTTTGGTATAAAAGGACATCTCATCCTCGGCCCCAAGATTAGAGTTATGCAAAACTGGGTCGTACTCTTCTATACCTACGTTTTGGGGGACGTGATATCGAGCCCTAAACCTATTGATCTGCTGGTCTCCCTTTACTTTGTACTTCTCTGACCTCGAGGAACTAGCCTAGGGGGCCTCGATGGCAGAGAGGCGTCAGGACATCTCTAATTAAAAAAAAAGGGGGGGAAAGGAAAAAGAGTTTTCCTACAAGGAACCCCAAGAGATTTCTTGAGGGTTGGTCAAACGATGACAACCAGAAATGCCTCCGATTACCGAAAAATGAAAGCAAAACCCAGAAGAAGGATGGAAAGAAAGAGGATGCAAGGACTCACCAGAATGCAAATGAAGATCTCTGAAGAACTTGGAGTGGTTCCTTTCTCGAGAAGGTTCAGAAGCAAGAGGGGGTTTGCTGGTCTAAACTCCGATGATGACTGATTGGTAGACGATGTGATAAGGGGGTCTCCAGCGAAGTTTTCGGCGAAAGCTCTCTGAGAGTTCAAAATGGTAAAAGTGTGGGAAAGAGAGAGAAAATCTGTTTATATAGTGTCTGTCCCTGTCATTGGGCACGAAGCACGAAGAGGTGCATTTAATGCGCACGACCTCTTAAGAGGCAAAAAACGACTAGAGGCAATGATGGGGTGGTTGGGGCAGTTGCAGAACCCTTCGTCTTCTTACGACGCGTGTCCTCTGCGTCAGAAGATCGAAGGCTGGGGGCAGTTGATGGGACATTTTCAGACACACCAAGATGACAACACGTGTATTTGGCGCCAATGGAGACTCTCTACTGTGATCCCGACACGTCCTCGTCGGTCTATAACCCCCTTCCCTGAGGGTACTATTCACAGGGATCAAGGATCCCCAATGCGCCATGGACCGACACGTATCCCTCGGTCAGTTTGGGTATATCGGTCCCTAATCATGCTAGTCCATCAGTACCGAGATGTATCTGTCCACGTGGGCGTTTTTGTTCCTGCAGGGGCTATTGATTGACAAATTACTAGCTTAGGCTAGGCTAGACTAGCCATCATAACATCGTCCTACTCAAATAGTGTCAAGAGGCACAAGAAAACAGAAGACCCAATCAAAGGGGAATGGGCACATGGCACATTGTGTCAGGTCAGAGACAAAAAGACCAGAATGCCCTTGCTAACACACGGCTTGGGAGGGCAGACATTTAATGCATCCTTCCCTTGATGAGATAACATTTAATGCATAAGAGCCTGGAAGGTGAAAGGTAATAAATGTTCCTATGCCTGGACATTTAATACATCCCTGCCGAGAGAAGGTCATTAAACACTCAGTAGACCGAGGAGAAAGCATTAGTTGTTCGGGGTCCCGAACAGTTAAGAATGAGGACATTTCTCATAGAAATTAGTGTGCATACTGCCCACCTCTAATGATTATCAGTAATGATGAGTTTTGTAAGGTATAAATAGTCCTCACAAATACATTAAAAAGGTACGCAAAAACCCTTTCTCAAGGATCATAGAGTGTTTTCTTCTTCTGCTCTCTCAAAGAACTGACTTGATTGTCGGAGGGGATACGCCGAAAAACACTCCGACGCCCTTCTAGCCTGTTTTTCTCTGTTCCAGGAACCTCTCTTAGCCTCCCAGGACCGATCAGGTGGCCCATAAAAACAATTCATCACCACTTCTTAGGCCATCTTCGGCCCTCACAACCTATTCCGAGTAGCAAGATTAACCACTCGATTGACGGACTCGTGTTGACCACGAAAGAGATCTGTTCTTATATTTATATTGTGCAAGAACATGCACGCACGCACACACTTATACTTTTATTTTTTATTTTGGCTCAAAAAAGTCGGTTTCTCTCATTCTGCTGAGGGAAAGACAATTTTGTTTATAGATTGCTTGTGATCTTACATAAGAAAGACCAAATTGCTATAGTAATTGCTATGAAAATTGCCTCACGCAGGCCACTTCATTGAACAATTACACATGTCAAACATTGTGACCTATGGATTAAAACAACTTTCTTCCCCTGTTAAGCCTCTGCAAATGAAAATTAATGCTTCCCCAAGGTTTTCTGCTTTTGCTAGTCTGATCAAGCAGGCAGTCATAAGATCTTTTTGCCGAACGCATTTCTCATCATTGTTGTGGTTAAGACCCAAAAAATTAAGGAAAGTCGTTATTTCTTTCATGCAAGGTTTATGGAGGCCTCAAAATTTCTTGGGGTTTATATGTAGACTACCAGCTTTTCGACCCATTATTTCTTATCTCGAGCGCATCGGCGTAACTCAATCGAGCACATTAGGGCTCTCAAAAATATAAAGTACACTCGTTAGAGGTAAGGATAAATGGTCAAGAGGATGAAACACTGGAAACATGGAGTCAGATATTGGGTGCCAGTAGTGGCTCAAGCCAATGACAACCCCACGTGCTAGCTACATCAAGAGGAAGCCACTTGAAAATCAATTTACTGTATATTATGCATTTTGTTTTAATGTCAACCTATTGGCACCACTTGAAAGGAGTATCTATAGAAATACAAACAACAGGATTTCAAACTAAACATAACTTGCACATGTAAGAAGAATGTGAAATTTGCTGGACAACATTGCAAATTCCGCCCACAAGCAGCATACCTAATGCAAGGGAGTGCTTCCAGATCCTACAAAGTGAAACAATTATCATATACCAGGGGTAATTCGTGCCTGAAAGCACGGTGCAACATAAATCAACCAGTTAATTTGAAAAAATGAGGAGTGAAGATTCCTGAGAACAGTGACAGAGCCAAAAATATGATTTAGGGTGGATACACTTTAAGTATAACAGATAAAAATAGTGTGATGTATTTATATTTTTTATATATTTGATACTTAAAAATTTATTAAACATAAAAAAGGCCTATTTGAAAAAAAAATTAATAAGATAACATCTATTCATTAATGATCGATAATATAATTTATTTGATATAAATAAAATCAATATTTTATAATTTTTAATCTTTTTAAAAAATTTATATTTTACTCATTTTTGGCTATATATGATATAATTTTTGAACCAAATGAGACTTCAACAAATCATACCAATACTCTAAGGAATCAATTTTAGTTTGCTAATTTTAAAAGATTTGGTATGAACTTGTTGTTTTTGTTTTTTTGTTCTAGTACCCAACTTGTTTGTTCCAATTAATTTTGTTTTTCATAAATCATTACAGTGAGCTCAACTAATCTAAAAATATATATAAAACATATTGATGAGGATCGTGTAGGAATTAAATAGATATTATAGATTAATTATAATAGTTATTTAGATATTTTTAATATTTAGTTTTTAAGTAATTTTTTTAACTTTTAAGGGTTTAGTTGTCATTTTGATTATTTATTTATTTTAGGGTTTGTGATCTCCTTATATATATAGGATTTGTGAATTTCTTATATATATAGGGGATACATATTTGTTGAGGGACTAGACTTTGATTATTGATATTGAATCTTCTTTTTAAAATTTTCTCTATTATCATCTCCTTCTTCTTCTTTTCATTCATACTCCTTCCCTAATACGATCTACATCAATTTGGTATCAGAGCCCAACTTCGATTCAAAAAAAAAAAAAATTAAAAAAAAAAACAAGTTACTGTTCATCGCAATGTTCACGGGTGCACTGTTCATCCATGTACTGTTCATAAAAAAAATATTGTTCATCCAAAAACGCTGTTCATCAGTAAAAGAAAAAAAAAAGAGGAAACAAAATTTTTTTATCATATTTTGTCACTGTAACAGTAGCCTGGTGGGTTAAGTTTTGAACCAAAGTTCCCAGCAGATTCAGCAAATTACAGAAACATCTCCATAAGTCCCAAAAATTGTAGACACATACCAAGAGGTCTTCAAAAATTACAAAAATACCCTAAAAAATTTCAGAACTTGCAAAACCACTACCAGAAAATATTAAAAATTACGGAATCACCATTAGAAGTTTCAGAAATTATAGAATCTTCCCCCTAGAAGTTTCAGAATTATAAAAAATATTCCCAACAGATCCATAAAATTACAGAATTATTCCCAAAAAGTTTCAAAATTTCCTCTTGATTATGGTATGCATACTCCTATAAAAATTTGAAACTGATATTTTTATTCATTGAAAAATTTTAAAAATTTGCAAAGGATCTAAATTATTTGTCAATTACATTCTTGAACTTGTTTTGGCGTCATTCCCTTATTCCAAGAGTCACTCATGAGTTTCTCTAATACGCATGTTTTAAGAATCTCTCCTCAATGTCATCATCATAGGAAGTCAAAGAATGTTTACATGGAGTCCACCCAAAGGATCAAACCAATCAAAGATCCTTCTACATTTTGTGGTACTCTGGATCTCAATCAATTCTTGGATTGGTTAGCTAATTTAGAAGAAGGAGATGAGAATAGAGAGAATTTAAGAAAGAAGATTCAATATCAATAATCAATAATCAAAGTCTAGTCCCTCAACAAATATGTATCCCCTATATATATAAGGAATTCACAAATCATATATATATAAGGAGATCACAAATCCTAAAATAAATAAATAATCAAAATGACAACTAAATCCTTAAAAGTTAAAAAAAATTACTTAAAAGCTAAATATTAAAAATATATAAATAACTATCATAATTAATCTATATTATCTATCCAATTCCTACACGATTCCCATCATTTATTTTAATTGGCATGGCATGTCGGATTCCCATTGCGTCCGTTTTGCTAAATTGATGTTGGAGGGTTCCGCCAAGAAGTATTGACAAACAATCCAAAGAAGCCTAGACCCCTTAGGAGAATCACCTATCACTTGGGTTGAAATGAGATATAAATTGAAAGATAAGTATTTGCCTACTTCCTATATGGATCAAGTTTATGACCAATAGCTCAATCTTAGACAACATTCTTCTAGTGTCTTTGATTACTTTGCCCAGTTTGATTATCTCATGTATTTGTGTGACATTGTTGAAGAACCTTGGACAATTGATCAGTTTATTTTTGGGTTGAGACAAAAAATTAGTAGGGAGGTTAAACAATACACTTTTAATACGTTAGTTGCAGCCTATCAATATGCTCTAAAGGTTGAGAGATTTCATAAGAAATCCAACTATACCTTGATGAGTTCTCAATCACAGCCTGCTGATAGGACATCTTCCAATTTTAATTCCATCACATATGAGTATCATGATTACTTAAATGATGTCCATGTTGTTTCTGCATGCTTTCCTAATTCGAATGTGGCCAAGGATTTAGATATTTTAGTGTCAGATAAAGAGAAAAATATTATTCATATGGACTTCCAACTCCCTCATTTAGTTTCGTCATATCAGAGTCTTCCTCCTTTACACCCACAAGAGTCCATTTCGAAAGAAAATGTGTGTGAGTCTTTGTTTGTGTCAATTCTTGAACCATCATTGACCTTGAAAATTGTGAAAAAGTTTGTTGAGTCTACACCTATGCAAGATATTAAACCAATTGAGTCATTTATTACAGAATCTAATAGTGACTATTTTATGTCTACTTGTCCAAGTCATCATGACTTTGTTACAGATTCTTCCCAATTTGAGATTGTTGACATTGTTCTGGATTCTGCCTCACTTGAGAGTGTTAACTTTGATTCTTTGCCTACTGTCAAGTATTCAATTGAGTCTGTACTTTCTTATTTTAAGCACCAGGGTGTTGTAGTTACTCATTTGTCACTGATTTCTTGTCCCATTGAATGCCTATTGTTCAAATCTAATGAGAATTATTTTTCTATTCTTGAGTTTGGATCTAATGCTTATTTGCTTAATTTTTCATTGAATGCTAGTATTAGTCTAGATTTTTATTGGGAGGACATGCTGCTTAATCGAGGTACTTCAGAGCCTCCTATTTTATTCGCAGATGTTCATACAAATGAAGATTCTTGCATTTAACTTGGTCGATGGAAAGAAGTCGATGGTTCTTTCATTCTAGATGAGACATTATGTCATCTTCATCCTACTCTCTTGGGGTACTTATACTTTGAAGACTCTCTGGAGGAGAGTATTTTTCAACCGAAGGAGAATGATGGGGATTGTGTAGGAATTGAATAGATATTATAGATTAATTATGATAGTTTTTAAATACTTTTAATATTTAGTTTTTAAGTAATTTCTTTTAATTTTTAAGGGTTTAGTTATCATTTTGATTATTTATTTATTTATTTTAGGGTTTGTGATCTTCTTATATATATAGGAGATACATATTTGTTGAGGGACTAGACTTTGATTATTGATTATTGATATTAAATCTTCTTTCTAAAATTCTCTCTATTCTCATCTCCTTCTTCTTCTTTTCCCATCCCTTTCTTTTTTCATTCTCATCCTTAATTCTTCCCTAATACGATTTATATCACATATATAATTAAAAAAAATATTTTTTTCAGGGTGGCCTCAGGGCCCTCCTCCCTCTGCCACTACCAGAGAAAGAGAGTGAAGAGTGAGAAGAGGAATGTAAAATTCAATATAAATGGTATTGATAGAGATGTTGGTGGCCATTGAATGAGTTTATTTGAGACATGAATTTGCAGGTCCTAGAGAAACAACACACCTATTGAATCCATTTACGACTCATAATGAACTGCCATGGCTTGCTTGAAGATTAGGAGTTGTACATCAAGATAAAAATTCAATGCAATCATATGGAGTAATGGTTCCACCATCAGCTACCTTGTTTACAAACTTGAACAGGGTACTGCAATATGACAAATTAAATAAATAAATAAATGAAAAAAATTGTTGATTATTTGGTAATTTTGGCACACGTAAGTTGAATTACTCTTTATCATATGAAAATCATTATTGTAATTAAGCTTATAGAACTACGTCCTTGAGAATTTGTCCATCAAAAGTTATCCAAAATGTAATCATACAGGCATAAACTTAGAGAAGGCTAATTGTATTGCACCAGTTGAGCATCATTTTCAACCACATTAGTTCACAGGCTTCTGTTCTACCAGTTTACAAAGCATTTTTTGATAAACATAGAAACAAAAGAATCTAATGAAAAAATTTCAAAGATACCCAATATCTTTCCCCAATACCTTGCTCATGTGCTCCACTCTCTTCCGTCATCCTTAGTGGATTCAACCAATATCATGACACACCTTCTAAAAGGGCAACTAATAATTTTTGAGGACCTATTTGAACTATCTTAATTCATCCTACCTTGGTACTATCTTGATACACATACCATGTGAATTACATTATGATAAAGGACCATGAGAATTTTGAACAGACCAAAAACCTTTGGTCCTACATTCATTGACAAATATACAATCCTACACCAGATAAAAAAAACTATAACTCTATAAACCATATCAGCTTGTTCCTCCAGTCCTTATGCTTGTTGTAAACCCAGAAGCATCCAATTTAAAAACATAATGTAAAGGCGAAAGAAAAACCACCTCAACTTACAAGCCCAAAAACTGATTACCTGATGAAGTAGTACACCGATGATTACACAATGCCAATACACAAAGCCTGTGGCCGTCTGAAAGAGGGGCAAGAAGAAATGTGTGAACCAAAAAACAATCCAGTGAAAGGGCGATTGTAAATAGGATTTTGAAGAAGCTCAACAGTCTTTTTCATTAAAAAAATTAATTGTTGGGATGTGTATAGCCACAACCAAAGCAGTAAAGAAAGAGAAAATGGATGCCTAATTGAAATCTATAATGGGTAACTGACTTTTGTAATTGAATACATGTAATTAAATAAATTTGGAGGGAGAGAGACTGAGAGAGGGATGATGAAGGAGGTGGTGTGCTCTTCTCTCATCTGTGAAAACACAGGAGAGAAAGATATAGAGAGACAAAGAGGGAAGATGAAGAGAACGGGCTGTGAATTTGCAAGAGAGAAAGAGAGGAAAAAGGGAGAAAAAGTAGGAGAGAGAGGGATAACGGCTGTGAATCGCAGGTTTGTGAATTTGAGAGAGGAAATAAGGAGAAAGAGATAGAGAGATGGACATGGAATATGAAGAGAAGGGCTGTTAATTTGCATGAGATAGAGAGAGCAAAAAGGGAGAGAATGTAGGAGAGAGTGTAACGGCTCTGTGAATTTGAGAGAGGAAATGGAGAGAGAAAGAGAGAAGAGGGAGAGAAAGTAAGAATACAGGGAGACAAGTTAATGCCTGGGAAGCAATTAACAGTGCAGGATATGGATGATATAATTGTAATGTTAGAGGATAAAATTGGAAAAAAAATGTTTTACACATATGTTAGTATTTTAAAGTAATATATATATATTTCAAAAATAAATTTAAAAATAAAAAATTAAAATTTTAAATTAAAAAAAATATTTTTTTCATCTTAATTAGGGGTGAAAGTTTTCAACTCAACACGATGACACGACTCAAACTCGAGACAAATTTTATGACATGAACTTAAAAATAAACTGACACGCGAATAAGAAATATAAAATGTTCATAATTTAATGACTCAACACGAATCTAACACGACATGATTCGATTGTCATCCTAATCATAACCAGCACAAAATTTTTTTTAAAAAAAATTAGTCATTTTTATTTTTCATTCATCTAGCCAAACACAAAGGAAGAAAAGTGTATCATTTCTACTTTCCATCCTTGAAGGATAAAAAATGTATCTCTCTTACTTTCCATCATTCTTACCAAACGGAACATAAAAAAATAGATTCAACTTATTGAGACTTCGTGAATTGATAGAGCTACAAGAGAGTATAAATGTAAAATTATCGATGAGAATGATAAAATGGTAAGTCAGGAAAAGTCACTCTTCTTACTAGAATTTGTGCATATACGTACCAAAAAATGGAATGTATGCATGAATGGTTAAAAACTAATTAAGGACAAATTTGATATACAAGTATTAGTAATTCATAAGAATGGTTGTTTAAATGAAACGATAAAAGCTATTCATGATATGAATATAATTTTACTAGGAGATGGATATCTTTTTTTTTCCCCCCCCCAAATAAATTTGACACGAATATCTTCGACCCCTTATTTTAAAAAGCTATACAAAGATTTCTGATAACTCCATCTATCGTATGACTCTAAAAACTCAAATGAAAATACTAACATGTATAGTGTTTGTCAAAATTGCACTTCTTTGACCTAAACAACAATCAAAAAATCATATTTTCCTCTAAACTTGTAAAATAGTCGAGTACATCATCTATAAAACTAATTATCAGTAAATTAATGTGATTTTATTTCCAAATCAAAATCAAATCTAATTTCATATTACAAATGATTTTCCTTTCAATAAATTTAAAATTCAAACAAAATCTAAAAAAAAAATTCATTATTTTGGTCAATTTTCTTACTGGAACTTATTTTATTCCAAATTGACATCAAATCTCATTACTTTCAAGTCAATTTTATCTAAGTAAATGTCTTACTACCTCAACTCAACACCACCACCATCACCACTGCCACGAAAACAAAATATGAGTCACCAAAAGCTATAGTAGGACTAAGCAACTACTATGTTATGAAAAGCATCACAGCAAAAAAAATACATGGCAAATTTCAAATAGTTGATGCACTGCCTTGCACTGATTTCAGAGAAAGGTCAAGCACCATCCAAACAAGAGAGGTTCCCAAATTTTCAGCATTACAATACGCCAGCTTGCATGTAACTTCTAATTTAGTAGTGTTATTTAAAGCCTAAAAAAAATTTCAAACAATCAAAGTAGACGTTAATGGATTAGGTTATATGAATCTCTCTTGTCAAGAAAATCACGATAAATATAACTACTTGCTTAGTTTTGGCGGAAAACTATGTCAAGTTTCCTATGGCTAACCATTATTACCATAATTCAGTTAAATTTGACGTTCATGTCAAACTCACCTAAATATGTGGATTCTCACTTGTAGAAGCTAGCCTAGCCATTCCAATCTATGCAACCTGTGTAGTTAAGGGGCAAGCTTCATCAATTTTGTGGAATAGTTAAAATTATTTTTCATCTAAAATAGAATCCAAAAAAGGAAAACTGAAATGCATATAACAGTTCACTCAAGGTACTTCATCACATATCCAACATGCAAAAGCTACAGGTTAAAGAATGCAACCCCATAGCCTGAAATTCTGGATCAAAAACAAAAAGACAAATGAATTACTTCATCAGTGCCAGTTGAAGCAAAGTTGTTGGGCGTGTGAGATAGAGACAAGGGGAAGAGTGTGTAGTCCACCATCCATGATTGAAATTTACCCTTGCATTCTAAACTTATAGTGACTGAGCTGGGTGTGCGAGATAAAGACAGGGGGAAAAGTGTATGGTCCACCATCCATGATTGAAATTTACCCTTGCATTCTAAACTTATAGTGAGCAATGGCTCTAGATTTTACTTGTTGCATAGATTAAGCATATCATTGGTCCATCTTCCAAGAAAGGTAACAATGCAGCAAGTTTATCATGTGACAAATGAGCAGATTCAAATGCATGACGGAGTTGGTAATAGCGGGCAGATGATTATTCATTGGCAACTCTAAAAGGTTTACCCCAAATGAAGCCTAAATTGTAAGAGCTCTTTCAAAAGTTATGAATTAGGCTGACAGATAATCAACTATAAAAAAAATACTATGATTAATTTAATACCAAAACTTGCAAGGTATACCTGTATTCATCAAAGTAATTTGTCTAAACTTAATAATAGTGCTTCTGATAACTCTTTCTAGCGCACACTAAGACTCAAAACCTCACTTCATCTTCTTCTATTTCATTTTCCAGTAATCAAACATAAAATGCAAAGTTGAAACACCTTTACTAACAAAAAACAATAAAAGAGACAAACAAACAAATAAAAAAATCTCACAACTCAAGTCGATAATAGGAATAATAAAAGTTGAGTTCTATTTTTCACTCAAGAGAACATGCACAATCTTATTTGCATAATGTTAAAATAAGGACACTATGAGAGTAATAAGTCATAACCTCATAAATTAACAATCACCTCTGCCACCAAACATACTTCATAGACTTTTTCCAATGTCATAAAGAACAATGCATAGCAGCTATTTAATCTACATCGAATCTAATTTTTCCTCCTTATAAAAGCAACAATTCATAAACTTTGAAAAATAGTTGAAACTCCCAAATTATGGATGTAGTCCTCACTTTTGTTTATATATTCAATGTTACCCAGTTCCAAATACTTATAAATTCGACTTCATGACAATCTATAAATGGCGATCGCATAATCTCGTATACTCTAATTCTTCTTTCTAAATTACAAAGTCAATCCAAATTTTCGGTTCCCTATATAGAATATACAAATACTAACTTGCATAAGTAAAATGCAACATTCCATAAATTAATACTAACTGAAATTTGGACCCAACAATAAAATTTGACGATAATGTTTGTTCTAGGCCCGTTGACATTGACAACTTTAAGGTGCAAATTGCACGAGACAAAACAAAGCTATTTGGTCCGGCATCTGCATTCCTTTTCCACTATTTGCATTCTTTTTTCACTAAGTTTTGTGGTATGATGGGATTATTGTCAAAACCAACAAGCCATTCGAACATAAAACTCTAAATGCCAACATTAATCAACAAATGATTCGAACATAAACACATAGCAAACACTAAAATTAGTATAACCTACATACAAAAGAAACCATACCACACTATGCAAGTCCTTTTCCGATACCAGATGTACGACTTCCACTTCTTCACATAGTACTTTACTTTTGAACTGTATATTTATTCCCTGCTAAAGAAAACCATTCAGAGGATACATACAATCAAAACACCGACTACAAATTTTTTGATATAGTTTTCATTCTTATAATATTTAATTCATTGACAAAAAAAATCGGGTATGAGTACCTTCCTTTAGCGCCAGCTTTGATGGTGTTAAGGCTTCCTTCCAATTTGATGCTAATATATTCTGAAAACAAAGATATTAGTAAATTTAACAATCACATGCCACCAGAACTGAAGATAAAATGGAGAAAGAGAGAGAGGGAGAGGAAAAGAGAAAGACTTGGTTTGTATGGAGAAGCCCTTAAATCTGCTACTAAGAAGTTGGGTCTCCAAGGTAGAATTAAAGAGAGAAAAGAAGGGGAAGGTGAAGAGAGAGGGCATGACGGTTTGTTGTTGGCTGATTTTGAAAACGAAAGGGAAAGAGGGAGAGAAAGGGAGAGTAACAGTTGAGTACAAGGAAGCATTTGAGTTGTGAATATGTAGGAGAGTGAGTGAGTGTGTAACGGTTGAATATTAGGGAGTGACAGAGATAGAGAGACGGGTGAGAGTAGGGAAAGAAGGGGAGGTAATAATTAGGTTTTGTATGTATTAAATCTTGAGGATGTAGATGGAATAGTTGTGTTGTTAAAAGGTAGAGGAGGGAAAAAAATGTTTTTCAACTATGTTGATATTTTAAAGTAGTATTGATAAGTCATTATTTTTCTATTTTTTTAGAAGGATTTGTTATATTTATGACTTTTTATAAGGTTTACGTAGACTTGTAAAATTGTTACATTTTAGAACTTTTTATAAGACTTTAGATAGACTTGTAAAATATATTGTTATATTTTAGAACTTTTTATAAGATTTTAAATAGACTTGTAAAATATATTGGACATTTAATTTTGTCAATTCAAAAGGGTCACATAACATGAAGTTGAACAAAAGGCTGCAAATTTAACTAGGGCCATAAATTTTATGGGCTTTAAGCGACTATTTTAATTGTTGGGCCCTAAGGCCAGCCCTGCTGTGGCTCCTTCCATCCAAAGAATTGAAGTGTTTGCGCATCTTGCAATAATTATAGTCTTTACTTGTCTCTCACTATTGAGTATTTATCCATGAAACCGATTAAGTAAGACAAATTGATTATTGGATGATACGCAATGAGTAAATGTAATATATATGTTATTCTATATTTTATGCAATTTTTTAATTTGTCAAATTACTGGCAATTGTCCGTGTCTATTACTTATAAATTAGTTACAAATATTTGTCCATATATAAATATAAAGCAAAATACAACATTGTAGTAAATGACGAACAAAATGAGTCTGCTAATATTTTTTATAACGTCGACCTACATACACAGCATATATTTTCACATTAAATTGTTATGGCGCGAAAATTATGTTATAACTACTGAAACATAATAATTCAAACATCTGAAAAAATATATCAGTTGATAATATTCAATGTTTTGTTTTTAATTTAAAATTTACGATTTTAATATTCATAATCAACTTTATCTAAATAATAAAAGAATTCATAATTAATAGAATGAAATTTAAAATGATACTCCCACAAATAAACTAAGTTTGCAAATATTGTTAAATGACCAAATATAACTATCAGAAATTCAATCAACTTTCAAAATATACGACTTGACTATTTAATTTGTATGTTCGAGTTTATAGTAGTGGTTTTAATTTTATATTATTATTCTCAGTTATATTTATATTTTTAGTATATTTTCTTAAACTAAACGTTATTTAGTATTGAATTATTTAGTAAAGATTGTTGTTTCATGTTGTTCACTAAATATTGAATTTGTATGATTCGTGTTCATAGTATTGTTTATAATTTTGTATTATTTCTCTCGTTTGTAATTTTGTATTATTTTTCTCGGATATTTAGATTTAGATTATTTAATAAATATTGTTATTTTGTGTTATTCACTAAATATTGAATTTGTATGATTCGTGTTTGTATATAAATTTAATCTTGTATATTTTAAATGTTAATCATATTTTCTTTAATATATCTCTTGATAACTAAGTTGCCCAATAACTTTAGTTTAGTCATGTATATTTTACATGTTAAACATATTTTCTTTGTTAAACTATAATTTTTTGCAAGTTATGCTTGTTTTTATTGATTATGAAAAAAATAAAATTGATTATTAAATTTGTATGATTCAAGTTTATAGTAGTACTTTTAATTTTATATCATTTTTTTTGATTATTTTTATTCTTATTATATTTTCTTAAATTAAACATTATTTAATATTGAATTATTTAGTAAATATTATTGCTTTGTTGTATTCACTAAATATTGAATTTGTATGATTTGTGTTCATAGTATTGCTTATTATTTTGTATAGTTTCTCTCGCTTGTAATTTTGTATTATTTTTTTCGTGTATTTAGATTTGAATTATTTAGTAAATATTATTGTTTTGTGTTGTTCACTAAATATTGAATTTATATGATTCATGTTTGTATATGAATTTAATATTGTATATTTAAAATATTAAGTATATTTTTTTAATATATCTCTTGATATCTGAGTTGTGCAAAACTTGAATCTAATCTTATATATTTTACATATTAAACATATTTTCTTTGTTAAATTAGATTTTTTGTAAGTTATGTTTTTTTTATTGATTATGGAAAAAAATAAAATTGACTATTGAATTTGTATGATTTATATTTGTAGTATTGCTTAAATGAAATAAAGAGATATAGAGGAATATTTTCGTGATATATATTATCTATCTAATATTTATTACATAATTTTATTTTACAAAGAGATACAGAAGAATATTTTCGTAATATACTATCTCTCTGTGATGTATATTATGTATCTACAGAGAGATGTAGTATTTGTTTGAATCAGACAATATCTAATATTTTTGTGAGATATAGAGAGACAAATAGAGAAAAATATTATAAAAAGTTGATAGGTTTTGCGTGAATTGAGCATGAGAAACAGATACAGGGGAATGAGAGAGAGATATTTACTTGATTTAAGGAAAAGATTTGAGGGAATTAAATTTTAAAATATCAATTTTTGAAAACTATAAATTTTGAGCAGCAAAAATGTTTCAAAAGAGCTAATGTAGTACGTTGGATCAAAACGATCTGAGACATCAATAGCTCAAGACATTTTGGGATAACGTCGTCCGTTAGATGATGCTTTTTTTGGTCACAAAACAATCTTAACCACTCTTTGTCTTCAAAATTCAAATTCGTTCTACTTTATTATATACATGTGTAGATAGTTATAAGGTACTATCATAATAAATATGTTAAATGTTATAACGTGGTGTCACATAATTTTTTTTTAGTAATTTAGTCATCTAAGAAATATTAAATATTACATATGTATTATTTAATACACATGTTATCTGCGTACAACTGTTCAATAGTATAATTCATAGAAATTGTAAATATATATAAATCATCTTGACTAACTACACATTTTTTAGCAAACAAATCTGCACATCTATTTATCTTTCTTTTCTCTTATTTGACCCGCATTTTTTTGAATACAATCTATTGTTTCATTACTGTTTTTATATTTTTTTTTATGTGTTGTGTATGTTGTTTATAAAAATTGTGGTATTACATAATCGACTATTAGTATACATTTGTAGTTCCTTGTTATTGAATTATTTTACTATTTTTTGATGATCCTTAACTTGTTTATGTATGCAACGTTCACCTACTATTTTATTGTGTTTTATTTTTTTCAATAATAATTTTATTAATTTTTTTTTGATATTAATTACTTTTTATTGTGAATCCTTTATGAAAGTAAACAATTTAATTNTATTTTTTTGACAGTAAATAATTTAATTAATTGGTGTTTTAATATTTAAATGGAAACAAAATCAAGTTTGAGAAAAATAGAAAATGTGTGTTGATTTGTTTTTATTTATAGAAGAGATATATTTATTATATTTTTTTATTCAAGTGTTACCATTTTCCTGTATAATTTAAAATGTATATGTATGCGCTGAACTATATTTTTCGACCTAAATTTTAAATTTTATTTTATTGACTTAATCTTTCAGGCAAAGAGTGTTCAAAATTTTCCACATCCGATCAATTTCGTAAAAATCGGCTAGCTAATGATAGAATTTTTAATTTTTCTGGTAGAATTGTGAAATACCCGTAAGAATTTTACATTCCTATCCGACCCGACCAACATGCAAAGGTGCTTTAAAAAATATATACATCTTAATTTGTGCGCAAAATTCCTAAAATTCCTACAGCTTCCTCGTCGTCGTCGTCGTCTCAGAGACTGTCGCCTCTTTCTTCTTCTTCTCAGTCGATTGATCCCTAGCGCCTTCTCCTCTTCGAGTCTCAGAGACTCTCGCCGCCTTCTCTTCGAAGCCACAAGCCACACGCATCCCAGGTTCTCTATCTGTCTCTCTTTCTGTATGACAGTCTATGTGTGAGTCTTAATTCCTTTTGTTTTTCTGAAATTGAAATCATAAGATGAGAGTTTCAGGAGGTTTTTTGTTAAGCTAAATTATAATGAGTTTTAATCATTGATCTACGTCTCATTGTAGAACTCTAAAATTTGGGGCCTTTTTAATATGTAGGGCTTAAAGCCCATGATTTTTTGAATATACTGTTGAGCCGGCCATGGTTGTACATTGTCTTAAAATATATGCCCTTTTTGTTCTCTCGATGAAGCTTATTGTAGTTCGAAATATTTGTCTTGTAGATACATTGCGTGGTAGTATGGTAAAAACAGTTTTGTTATAAAAGTTTGGTTAGCGGATGAACGCTCAATTTCAGAGTCACTATTTTATATTCTCACATTAGGTTTAAAATGTGTAAACTTTGTTATGTGTCGAGATCATTGAAATTATCCGTATATGAACTGAGTTCCTTGACGAGAGTTGGTTGTTGANAATTCCTACAGCTTCCTCGTCGTCGTCGTCGTCTCAGAGACTGTCGCCTCTTTCTTCTTCTTCTCAGTCGATTGATCCCTAGCGCCTTCTCCTCTTCGAGTCTCAGAGACTCTCGCCGCCTTCTCTTCGAAGCCACAAGCCACACGCATCCCAGGTTCTCTATCTGTCTCTCTTTCTGTATGACAGTCTATGTGTGAGTCTTAATTCCTTTTGTTTTTCTGAAATTGAAATCATAAGATGAGAGTTTCAGGAGGTTTTTTGTTAAGCTAAATTATAATGAGTTTTAATCATTGATCTACGTCTCATTGTAGAACTCTAAAATTTGGGGCCTTTTTAATATGTAGGGCTTAAAGCCCATGATTTTTTGAATATACTGTTGAGCCGGCCATGGTTGTACATTGTCTTAAAATATATGCCCTTTTTGTTCTCTCGATGAAGCTTATTGTAGTTCGAAATATTTGTCTTGTAGATACATTGCGTGGTAGTATGGTAAAAACAGTTTTGTTATAAAAGTTTGGTTAGCGGATGAACGCTCAATTTCAGAGTCACTATTTTATATTCTCACATTAGGTTTAAAATGTGTAAACTTTGTTATGTGTCGGGATCATTGAAATTATCCGTATATGAACTGAGTTCCTTGACGAGAGTTGGTTGTTGAATGGTGATGAGATGAAACTGGAAAATTGGTACAATACACAAGAAAATTTTAAGGGTGAGTTGTACAGCTTGAATTAGTTGGGAGCAAGTGTGTTTTGTTGCTAATTTCTTGTAGGTCCTATGGATAAATGGCGGGTGGTACTTTTTTGTTTCTTTTTTTTTTGATAGGATGTAAACATCTATTAATAATAAGTACATCAAAACAAAGAGCTAGTACAAGAATTTTTTTATTAANAGAAGCCACACGCATCCCAGGTTCTCTATCTGTCTCTCTTTCTGTATGACAGTCTATGTGTGAGTCTTAATTCCTTTTGTTTTTCTGAAATTGAAATCATAAGATGAGAGTTTCAGGAGGTTTTTTGTTAAGCTAAATTATAATGAGTTTTAATCATTGATCTACGTCTCATTGTAGAACTCTAAAATTTGGGGCCTTTTTAATATGTAGGGCTTAAAGCCCATGATTTTTTGAATATACTGTTGAGCCGGCCATGGTTGTACATTGTCTTAAAATATATGCCCTTTTTGTTCTCTCGATGAAGCTTATTGTAGTTCGAAATATTTGTCTTGTAGATACATTGCGTGGTAGTATGGTAAAAACAGTTTTGTTATAAAAGTTTGGTTAGCGGATGAACGCTCAATTTCAGAGTCACTATTTTATATTCTCACATTAGGTTTAAAATGTGTAAACTTTGTTATGTGTCGGGATCATTGAAATTATCCGTATATGAACTGAGTTCCTTGACGAGAGTTGGTTGTTGAATGGTGATGAGATGAAACTGGAAAATTGGTACAATACACAAGAAAATTTTAAGGGTGAGTTGTACAGCTTGAATTAGTTGGGAGCAAGTGTGTTTTGTTGCTAATTTCTTGTAGGTCCTATGGATAAATGGCGGGTGGTACTTTTTTGTTTCTTTTTTTTTTGATAGGATGTAAACATCTATTAATAATAAGTACATCAAAACAAAGAGCTAGTACAAGAATTTTTTTATTAATAATAAGTACATCAAATCCTCATCCGACGAGGTGCAAAAACAGTGAAATGCAAACAGGAGCCTAATGGCAGCTGACTTAGGATGTCCAAGACTATAAATCGCAATTAGCTCTCCATCCGGCCAATGTGATATTCTCTTAAAACTTTTAGTGATTTAGGCCCACACCCATCCGGCTAAACGATTCCTACCACCTTGCACTAGTTTTTAGAAATCCAAGCATTGCTTTCCAACAACAGAATATACATACATAGCAAGAATCGCACAATTCCTAAATGTAACTCATTTCTTTGGTTTTCCAAATCCTTTAAAATCCTCCCAAACAAGGTAGAAAAGGATCAAGGAGTGACCCAACACAATCCAACCAATGAAAACAATTTTTTCCACAAAGATAAAACAACAGGGGAATACAAGAATGGATGATTAACAGGGTCACTATAGCCACAACACATTACACATTAATCTTTATTTTTGTTCTCCAAATTGGCATCATCTAGTATTGATAGATGTTTAGACTTTAGACTATAAATAATATATTTTAAAGCTTATTTGCTATAGTAATGAGATTTTAATTTATGTTATGGTTTGTATTCACGCATTTCCAATTTTTTTTTCTAGTTTCCATTGTGTTTCGGATACGTTTCTCTTCCGAGGTTGACCGAAATAAAATTTTGATCCTTGGTGCCTAGTCTTATAATTGTGAGTTGTAATGGAAATTATTCAAAGAACAAGTCTCGAGGAAAATTTCAATTGTGATTGGGTGTGTGCGTTCTGAATGAGTTCATACTAGTCCTTATATGGTTGGGAAAACCGATCATTTACCCTACCTGGAGTTGACCATGATGTTGAACAAACCAAGTTTAGATCATTTTGTCTGAATGAAGCTATATTGTACATTTGGCTAAAACATGAAGCTATATTCTTGGG
Organism: Ilex paraguariensis; assembly: GCA_963454935.2. Taxonomy (NCBI): domain Eukaryota; kingdom Viridiplantae; phylum Streptophyta; class Magnoliopsida; order Aquifoliales; family Aquifoliaceae; genus Ilex; species Ilex paraguariensis. The sequence continues at coordinate 384,806 of CAUOFW020004347.1, read as the reverse complement.
AACTACTGTTGACTGTTAGAATTGATACTTGGCTTTTAGTTCCTTAGACGCATTGCAAGTACAGCTATTTATTGGATATATGATTTATACTCTTAATTGAATTATTGGTGGTAATTATGAAGCCTTTGACATGCATTGTTCAAGGGATGCTTTTCTTCTCTGTGTGTGTGTATGTGTGTGTTTTTGGCAACATCTTTAATGGTTGTCATTGCAAATTTGAGTCATAACNTAATTGAATTATTGGTGGTAATTATGAAGCCTTTGACATGCATTGTTCAAGGGATGCTTTTCTTCTCTGTGTGTGTGTGTGTGTGTGTTTTTGGCAACATCTTTAATGGTTGTCATTGCAAATTTGAGTCATAACCTTTTCTTTATTTTTCATTTTTTTGATGATATAATGGGGTAGAGTTTTTACCTTATTTCGACAGCTGGAAGGATGGCAAATGATACTCGATCTACTCGCAAAAGTAAGGAAGATGAGAGCAGTAGTTCAGGGAAAAGGTTCGTCAGTGGAAAAGGATGCTCTACTTCGGCCTTTGGAGCAACTAATACCCCTGGTTTAAGAAGATCATCCAGGGAAACATCATCGAGGAAACAAATCACCTCAAGCCCATCAAGTACGCGGAAGTCTGAGAGACTCGAGAAGCGGACGCCAACCACGCCCCCAGTTAAAAAGAAATTTGAGAGAATTCAGAAACATAAGATGCCAAGTCCTTTGAAAAGGTCGGACAGGGGTAAGAAAAACATTTCATCAAGTTCTTCAGGGTCAAAGAAGTCTGATATAAGATCGGTTTCATCAGGCATTAAGCAAAAGGAAAAAAGGGAGACGAATGTTAAAAAATTGACAATGGAAGCTAGGAAAGTTAACAAGAGTGAGAAACATGATTTGAAACCTGTCGATAGGAAAAGAAAGAGGATGGATGCTCGTACTTACAAGTCTTTATTTAAGCTACAGAAAAGGGATATTACAGCAGGTAATTGAGTTCCTCTCTTTCTCCCTCTTCTGCTTCTCTCAAAATTGTTATCCGCCACACTTGTTCTCATACTTGGAGAGCAAATGTGACATCTCCATTCCCCATAGTTTGCAATTGTACCCAAGAAACTAACTTGTCCATTTTATATGGGATTGTTTTAGCTGATTAAATATTTTCATTTAGTTGCATTTCAGTTATATGTACTTTTGTTATTGTCTGCTTTTCTGTTTTGGCACATAGATGTTGATGAGGAGCTGGAAAGGCCGGACAAGTTGTCTCAAGTTGATGGCGGCGATGACAGAAGTAGTGGTTCCAAGCAAGTGGACGATGGGGATGATGAGTGCAGTGGAAAATTGGAAGAAAAATTGAGAGAAGAATGTGTTGATATAGCATCCGAAGGATCTCATGCAGAAAATAACGGAAATCATGTTGAAGTAGAATTGCCATACTCGAGCAGGACGCATAGTTGTACAGAGGAACTTTATAAGCCTTCTGATGAAGAGGGTATCAAAGCCTCCAAGAGTGGTGCCATGGTTACAGAAACTCTAGTTGCTGTGAAAAGGGTAGTGGTAAACGATGGTGATGTTGATTTGGGAAGTGGCAGTTTAGCCATACCATCTAAAACAAAGAAATATACAACGGATGAGGATTTTAATCCTTCTGCAACGGTTGCCTGTAAAGATATATGCATTTCTGCATCAGAGGCTGTTTCTTCTCCATCATCTGTGTCCAAAAAGATTGTTGAATTGTGCGTTGCATGTTCTACACGGCGAAGGTACTAACATTTCTATTCACTTAATTTTGCCTCTCTTTCTAATTTAGCTCATGACTACCTCTATTGAAAAAATGTTAAAGAGTAGTTTTGAGTGAATATTATTTTAAGGGAATGAGCTTGTTTGATCTTATGAGTATGACCTATGAAAGAGGGGTCGAAATCAAGCTCCATCTCCATAGAGGACTACAGTTGCACTTTCAAGCCATTTGATACCTATTTTTTTTGGGTGACCCTGAAAGATAAAGAATGTAATTCATGGTCCCAACCTGTTTTATCTAGTTTTAATGTGCTTTTCTAGTGGGATGTGGATATCGTACTTTATTTATATCCATTTTTTAATGATTATTCTTAGAATTCTGTAGCCTTTTATTATCATTGTGTTGCTTAGAATGCATCATTTGGCATGGTGCTTTAGATATCTTTCCCCAAGAAGCTTGTCATTTTCTGGAAATATTTAAAATTGTAAATGTATCCTGGCATTGTATCTTGACCTTGTTGTAGAGGATTACATTCTTTTCTAAGGACAACTAATTGGTGTGCATTTGGGCATGGGTGTGCATTTGTTGGTCTTTCATAGCCTCTCATTATGTCAATTGCCTCATCACATTATATTACGACAATATAGGAGACAGTTTTATGTTCTGAAGCATATACAGTGAAGTTAATTGCAGCCAACATAATGTCTTTCACTCTGTTAGAATCCTTGCTTATTACTTGTTTGAAGCATGGAGCGCTGTCTACTATTTTCATGTACCCATGTATATATATTATGTATGTTCAAATGACCCCNAATGTCTTTCACTCTGTTAGAATCCTTGCTTATTACTTGTTTGAAGCATGGAGCACTGTCTACTATTTTCATGTACCCATGTATATATATTATGTATGTTCAAATGACCCCACATAATTGATAGCTAAATGACCTATGGAAATATATTGAAAAATATTGGGAGCTTTCATAGGTAGACCACCACAATTTTTTGAATCAAAAGCTAAGGGGTCACCTTAATTTATTAGTTTTTAAGGTTTCCAAAAGATCGTAACAGAGGGCTTGTTTTGTNAAATTGAAAAATATTGGGAGCGTAGACCACCACAATTTTTTGAATCAAAAGCTAAGGGGTCACCTTAATTTATTAGTTTTTAAGGTTTCCAAAAGATCGTAACAGAGGGCTTGTTTTGTAGGGGCCCCTTGCAGTGAGATGTGATTCTAATAGATGGAATTTATAGAAAGTACGTCCGGAATAAAATTTTAGCGGCAAGAGGTTGTTTGGTGAGTGCCTCTTATTGCTTGCATCCACCACGTTGGCAAATATAAAAGGGGACAATCATGACATTCTTTAAAGTTGTAACAGCAAGATCTCCTCTGATATCGAGAAAGATGACATCAACGAAAATAGTATTTTAAATGCCAATGTTGTTGTTTTTTCATTTCCTAACTTTGACCAATTTTGACTATATCTGAAGCGTGATAAGTCATTCTTTTTAATTTTTTTTAACAAAAAATCAAAATTTCATGTTGAGGTTGCGCCATTTTTGACATTTTTGGGGGTGGTCTATATGTTTGGTGTCATTGTAATTTCCCTGCCCTTAATTTTTTTTTTTTTTTTGTATCTGTTAATTATTTAGTTGATATTAAACATTGACCATAATGAATCATCTAAAACCAAAAATTGACTTGAAAAATCTGAAATAAGTAAAAAAGTAATAGAAAAAGGAAGGAAGAGGAAACAGTGCTTGGTCTCCTTTTGCAAATTTCAAGTCTGTTCTGAAAGTCTTAAGTATAAGACCATTCCAGGTAATAATACTCGGTTGTTGTAAATTTGATCTATTGCTAGGAAAATAGAGGTTGCACAAGACAAAGCTGGAAGTTTCATATTGGCAAAGATTAAAATTTTGTTTCAGTGCATTGTTTTAGTCAAGTAGAAAATGAATATGTTTCGACGTGTTTGAAAACGTTTTGAAAAAAAAAATTTAAAAATTATTTTTTCAAAACGTTAATTGAATTATACCAAAATATCTTGAAACATTCCAAAAAATTGTACAAATGTATTAAATTATAACAAAATATTTTGAAACATTATAGAATGCCTTGAAGTATTAGAATTTTGATTCCATCACTGATTCATTTTGGTCTCCTTGGAAACGGAACTGTTTTAGATGTTTTGACCGTTTCAAATCGATATTTTGATCTTTGCATATTGGTACCCATAGTTATCAAAATCGTACGATTCAGTTCGATACAGGTATAAAACGATTCGTATCTTATATGAGAATCATTTTAGAGTTGAATCGCACCTGAATCGTACGATTCGATTCATATCTCACTAATTGTACGATTCAATCACTTTTTTAACAAAAAACCCCAATTTTTTGTAAGAGAACGTCGTTTTGTCTGTGAAACAGTAAAACGACGTCATTTTGTTTGTATAGGAACCCACGCCCTAATAAAAACTCAACCTCTTTACTCGTTCTGTCTCTGACGTTGTCTAAAACTCGCCGTGTGTTGTCTAAGGCTAAAGGTCACGGCTAACGCTCTCGCATCGTCAATTAATTTTTGCTCTCAATTATTTTATGGGTAGTTTGTTAGGTTCTAATTTGTTGTTTCAAAATGTAGACCTGTTTTTTTTCTCCCAATCAATTTTTTTATTTGTTCTTTTTTCATTCAAGTTTGTAATTTAATCTATACTGGGTGATACTATTTTGGTTCTTAAATAACTATGATTCTTTAATGAATTTTTTTTTCAAGTTGTTGAATTTGAAAATGGTTTAACAAAAGATATAAATGAAGTAAAAGACTAGTGTCTTTCTATTTAGATGACGTGATTATGTCAATTGATTATTTTTAGACGTAATAATGTTCAATATTTAATATTTTGTCTACTTTAAATATGTAGTATTATTTTTTATTTTTGTTCAAATTTTGTGTCGAATCTTACGATTCACGATTTGATACGATTCACGATTCCCAAATTTAGGATTTCAATTCACGATATGAATCGCAATTTGACAACTATGTTGGTACCTAAAATGCACTGAGCTGCACAAGAAGTCTATTTCAAAGAGCTTTCCAAGGAGACTTCTTCTAAACTGGCATCTAAAGAATGACACTTACTTGAAAAATGATTTTTAGACACCAAAGGTCCACAACAATTGCAGAAGTCTGTCCATCCCTAGGAAGGCCATATTGGTTGTGTAGCACAGCTACCTGGAATTACACAATGAATTTTTTTTTTTTTAATTTCAAGATAATGAGAGAGAGAGATGAAGAAGAAAATAAGGAAGCAAGATGGAAGGAGACTAGTTCTGGGGGAGTTTTTCTTCACTCGTATTCGTATATTTATTTTACTAGATATGAACTGAAGTTAAGGTTGATCCAAACATATTGCATCCCTTCATCACATCAATTAAAGGTGAGTAATTGGGTTGGGGGTTCAACTCTTGTTGATGTCTCAGATAGTCAGATATAAACCTGTATGCAAATGTGTATATTGAGATAAGAAACCGAAAACATGAAAGATAAGATAAAGCAAGCATGTAATCTTATGGAAGCAACTTCTGTTTGCCAAAAGGATGTAGAACATAAAATACCTTAAACTACTACCACAAAGAAAAGAAAACACATGCCATTCAATTACCTTAACAAGGATTGAGGTGACCTTCAAAATGTGACAAATTGTTCTCTTTGCTGTTGTCTAATAAAATTTTCTCTTCACATGCTGGCCTAAAAACTCGAGTGGCCTCTGTAAATTCTAAGATATATGAAGACTTCCCTCGAGCAACTGACTACAAAGATCTTTGTCCAAAAAAAAAAAAAAAAAAAAAACTGACTACAAAGATCATGATGCATATATTTGAAGGTCACCCGCTCAAAAATTATTTGAGAATCTTGGCTTCTGTAGCTTGATCCAGTTTTTTTTACCTAAAGCTCCCAAATTTTTTTTTTCATCAATATCTGAGGCTTCCATAATATCCAATTGACCTGAATTTCTATTATGATCTTTAAACTCTTGAGTTAAAAAGTAAGTTGACTCGGTAATTGTAATCTTATATGCCACATGTTGGCCTGGGAGTTAATATGTCATTGTACAATGTTGATAAAGTGGACAGATATGTCTAGTGATGCATTAATCAGAGAACAGGCTGCATGTTGCATATAATCTGATGTTGTCTCCTTGCATTTTCAACTATCTTCTTGTTGCTGTTTGATAGTAGTCCTGAAATATTGTGGCCCTCTACAATTATGGCAAGATGGTTCTTCCTTGAGCCAGTTGTGCGTGCTATTGTTTTTTTTTTTTCGCATCTTTTTGTTGGTGTGTGGTTGATTAGGTGAACTAGCATTTGTCAAGTGTCATACACTTTAGGTGGTTTGTTACATCTTGACTTATGATAGCTTGTATCCACCATTTAGAAATACATAATAATTTGTTTCATCTCTTCCAGGGCATGTCATGATTTATCAAAGGAGGAACTTTGCTCATGCAACTCGATGTCGATCGGAGATTTGTGTGAGACCTCTATTCATAAGGTTGGTTTGCTTTTCTAGGTCATTACATCATCATCTTTTTTGACATGCTTTTGTTTCCTATTTGGCACATTCCTTTTTGAGTAATAAAATTCTTGGGAAATTAGTAGTGACTGTTGGGGGGAAGATTGTTGCGGGAGTGGGGTCAGCCTAAAATTGAGGAATTAAACTCATCACATTTTAAATCTTAAATATCTTTCTGATTCTGAATCACATTTTGGAGTGGTATCTTCTGTTCTGGATATTTAAACCAGCTTGTCAGCTTAATCACACTTTACTCAGTAAGCATCTTTTGTCACACTCATCTTTTGAATACTGTGAATGTGAAGCACTAAGTTGCGGACCTGTGAATGGTGAAAGTGAAACAACAGTGTCATTGTGGATTTTGTTTCTTTACTTCTGTGTATGCATATGCGTATGGGCATTGTAGAGAGTCTTGTTTAAGGTTGCCCACAAAACTTGGTACATTTACTGGAACATCTTTCATGATGTCTCCCATGACTTCATGCCGTTTTTCAGCACACTCAGCAAATCAGTTACAGTGCCTTGGGGTGCTTGGTTATGAATTCCTAGATCTTTAGCAGCATCCATATAGTAGGCTCCAGCATGCTGCCTCCTTTTATTATGGACTGAATTGTTAGCTGCTTCATTTTCTGGAGTAACCTCAGCTCTTCAGCACCATCTCTTTGATTGATATTTGCACCTGCCCCTGATTGCCATCTGGCTGAACTTCAGTTATATTTCCTTTACAGTTTGTGCCACTGAATGTTGCTATCTTTAGCCTGGCTCTGAACACCAAAAATTGATGCAGCAAGTATGGCTTTAATATCAAGGGATGTCGGAGTATGTTTTCATAATAAAGACTGATATTCAACAGAGGGCTTCTAGGCTTTAGGTAAGGTATAAGATGGAAAGAAAAAGAACCCAGTTGGGCAAATGACCCCAGGAATCTCTCCCTCAATATCTTGATGTCGACTGAAAATAAAAAAATTAGAAATCTGATTTCATCAAGACATCCTCTTGTAAGAAGGGTCACACCTTGTTCTATAATGGATGTTTACACATTGAGTACATGTGCCGAAATGTGATAAACAACAAAAATTAGTTAACATTCAACTTTGCTAACCTTAAAATTTGACAAGTAATATTTGACAGTTAGTTATAGTGAAAAATCCTTGTTTGGAAGTCGAAATAGATGATTACCAATGTTTGGCACTTAGTTGTAGTAAAGAGGCAATGCTGAAATGCGATGGCTGACTATTAATAGTTGGCACTTAGTTATACAAAACTCAATAAAGCCTTGTCCCAACATTTTTGGGGTTTACTACATGAATCATGTTTCGCTATTGTGCTCTATTAATGGTCATGCTATCTGTTAAATCATAGTTGACTTACTCATAGTTAAAAAAATCCCAAGATAAGAAACTTTTAGCTAACTGTAATGAAACCTTTGGCCAGATACCTGGGACATGGATCTAGACTAATAGACGCTCAACTCATCAAGTGAAGTTGTGCTCAAGCTCCCAAAATGTGCGCACTTTAGTTTCAGGCCATATTATTGTTGAATTTTTCCTCTTGTTAATTTTAATGTGCCTTGAAGCATCTCTATCACTCTTGGTTACCCTAGGAATGAGATTAGATGGAGCTTTGTCAAAACGTTGGATTTTTGGTGGAAGGAGGGGTTATGTTTGATCTGGTGTTATGGAAAGAGAGAACAATAAGAGATTTTCTGATGCAAATTGCAATATACCCAACAAGGAATAGATTAATAGGAAAGAAAAGTTTGGAAAATCAATTCAACGTTGAATTTAGTCAAAACTTTGAGACATGAACGAGTTTGATAGTAAGTGTTTAGTATGCTTTAAACAACTGTTAGGATTTGTCTAGCAGTTGGTTTGTTGTTAGGGGTACCCTTTTTTTCTTTTATAAACCTTTTGGTGACCTCCTAGTTACCAGCGATTTATAGCTACTTTGTTGTAGGTGAATTGTCTTCTACTTGGCGCTGCACAAGCTAACAATGGTTTCTCTACTACTCTGGAGTTACTCTTCTTACTAGTTAGCTACTTAGAAGGTTACTCCCAAAGCTTATGAATCATTTTACGTACCTTGTCAGGCTTCTTGTTAGTTTGAGATTACTTGTCCACTACTCCAGATGGCCAATTGTTTCGTTACTCAGTATCCTCTACTATAATCGAGATGAGTGGTCATTGTATTGTTATGTCATAGAATGAAAGAGTGGTTTCGACCTTATGTTATTCAGCTAATGATTTGTTGTGTTGGACTGTGACTGCGAATGTGAAATTCTTCCCGATCTGGTGGACTAATACTATCTGTAGCACAAGGGAAGGGTATTGATGTAAAGATCATCAAGCCTCAATGTTATGGACCTAGCCAAGTGTGGGATAGCCGGGGGCTGGTTTCGTTTATATTTGTAAATATGTGATTAGAGCATCATTTGTTTAAAATAAGTTTCAAGTCCTGGTGGCAGAGTTATCTGACACACGATTGACAGGGATTTAACTTTGAATCTATTAAGCAAAACTGGAAGGCTAAGATAGAGATATCTTTAGTGATATCTGGGTGGAAAAGAGCAAAGTCTCTTGTCGTATTGAGGAGTTAGATAAAATAGAGTGTTGGTTTTTTTTTTTTTTGGGACGGGGAGAGGGGTGGGTGCTTGTTATTAGTTTAGAAAGGAAAGGAGTATTCTAAGAAATAATTTAAGGAAGAAGTGTTTAAAGAAGAAATTTCATGGAGACAAAAGACTAAGATCAAGTGGATCATAGAGGGAGACAATAACAAAGTTTTATCATGAGCTAACAAGCGGGAGGAGGAGAAAAATTTCATTAGTAAGTTGGAAGTTGTTGTTGGACTAGTCCTATAGTACGTAGAAAGGTTGAAAAATAGATTTTAGTGCTTTTGAGAAGTTTTTTTCCCCTGGTTGAAAATATTTAAAGGTCAAGGTTATGGGTTTAGATTGAAATCCTACTTGTGAAGGGAAATTATGTTGGTTAGAAAGACCATTTGAAGATAATGAGGTGAAAGGGACAGTTTTTTGAGTGTAATAGGGTTATGTCTGGCTATGTGTGGCAGTGTTTCAAGATTATTGGGAGATTGTTAGTGATGATTTGATGAAGTTGTTTGCTAAATTATTTATTGATGGGGTCATGGATCTTAATCCTATGGTTTTGTCAGGTAGATTGAGAGAGATTTTTGGGAGATACTATTTTTAAACATCAAGGTGCTTTTTGTTCAAGCAAGGATAGTCATAGATGTTACGTTGATTGCAAATGAAGTGGTGGAGTATTGGGCAAATGAAAAGGTGTGATTTTTAAGATCTATTTTGAGAAAGCATATGATCACATGAATTGAGATTGCTTTAATCTTTTAGTAGTTAAAGGTTTTGGTAGTAGATGGCGGAGTTGGAATAAAGTGTGTTTAAGATCATTGATTTATCATTGGTGGTTAATGGTTAACTGTGAGGGAGATTTAATTCTCCAAGGTGCCTTAGATTGGGAAATCTATTTTCACCATTTATTTTTGCTTTGGTCATAGACGGTCTTAGTTGTTTAGTAGATAGGGCAAGAGATTATATAATTAGTTGAGAGTTTTCAGGTGGGAAGTGATCTAGTGGAGATTTCGAATTTGTAGATTACGTACAATATTTATTTTCTTTCGCGCGAGATTTCAACATTTAGTGGATGTTATTGAAATTTTAGCTTGATGTTAGGTTTGAAAGTAAATATGTCCCAAAGTCTAGTAGTAGGAATTAATAGTTAAAAAGAAAAGTCTGACGTGATTTGAAGTAGGCTGTGCTGTGACGTAAGTGATTGGCCTTTGAAGTACTTGGGGCAACCTCTTGGGTGGAAATTAAGGGTAGGGAGGCTTACTTTAGTACAACCGATCTTGGCTAGTATCTCTATTTGTTTTCAGTCTCTTTTTAAGATTTGTAAGGAGAGGGTTTTTTTGGGGGGATAGAGAAAATGATGAGAAACTTGTTTTGGGAGGGGAGTGGCAATGGGAAAAAATCCACTTAATTAGGTGGGAGGCTCTGTTTAAATCTACGATTTAGAGAGGATTTGGGTGTGGCAAATTTGGAAAAGAGAAATATTGCTTTATTATGAAAGTGGGTGTGGAGGTTTCGTCTTGAACATGATTCCTAGTGCTATGGCATCATCAAACGCAGATATGGATTTGATCCAATGGGTTGGGAGTCGAAAGTGGTGGTTAGGGGTTATTTTCTTCGTCCTTGAAAATTCATTTTATTGGGTTTAAATGGTTTCTTGGCGTATATGGGTTTGGGTGTGGAGAATGGTGAGAATATATGCTTTGGGAAAAATATATGTTGGGGGTGATTCTTCTTATGCTTTGTCTTTTCTCGTCTTTTAGATTTGTCATGGTCTTGAGAGGCTTCCACTGCAATTATGAATTGTGTATCTTCTTCTTAAAGGGGGGTGGAATTTAATTTCTCTAGTGTCTTGAATGATAGAGAAGTGTTGAAGCATTCCTCTTCGATGTCTTTACTTTAATTGGACACTTTGGTGTTGACAATTGTTTGTGGGATCTTGATTCTTTTAATGTCTTTTCTTTCAAATTTTACTTTCCTGCGTTGATTGATGTTCCTTTGTCGTCAATTTTGGACATCATTTTAGGATTTGGGGTGATAAGTTACCCTTTAATGTGCAAGTTATTGCTTGGAGTATAGCTCATGGAAAGTTTAGTTGCAAAGGAGAAGACCAACTACTCGTCGTTCCCCTCAATGGTGTGTAATGAGTAGAGATGCAGCGGAAGTGTGGATCACCTGTACATCCATTGTCATGTGGCTTGGAATTTTTGATGTAAAGCTTACGGAAAGTTTAGTTTGAGTTGGGTTATTCCAAGAGGTTGTATCTCTTTATGCCAGACAAATCATGGTATGTTTGTGGGAATGTGTGGTCGTGACAATTCTTTGGGTGGTAGGAATAGAAATGAATAGTTCAAGTTTGAAGATAAGGACGAAGATGCAGAGTTTTTTATTGGGTTAAAATGAAGTTCTTGGCTTCCCATTGGGCAGGGCTTCTAAAAGGTTTGAGGATGTGCCTTTTTTTGCTTAATCTCGATTAAATTGCGACATGTAGCTAGGAGAAAACTTTCTAATGTCCTATGTTTTGGTGTGACTTTCTTTGATGTATTTTCTTGAATTGTCTTTTCTTTTATTTTTGATTGGTTTGATTTTTCGTCCACCATATTGCACTATTTCCTTTATTTAACGAAAGTTTTGTTAATTGTCAAAAAAAAAAAAAAAAAGGGAAAGAAAGAAGGTTCTTTCCTTTCTTTTTCTCTTTCTCATATTTTCTCTCAAATCGCCATGTTCAACATATCTTCATAGGCCTTTCAGAGTTTGGTGTTAGCTTATTCTGTTGTTAATTCTTGGATGAATTTTTCGCTGCTTTATGTATAATCTGATATTGGTCGAGGCCTTGTATACTTTTCATGTTCTTGGATTCTGCTTCTTTCTCTTGGCTCATATAGTGAAGTTACTCTTGACTCTTATTTACGTAAGGTTGTCAAAACGTGGATCGGAACCCATATCATTTTTCAAAAATAAAGTATTGTGTATCGTGACTTACGCAATATATATATATACCCATCACACATAACTTAAAATATGTAAATATGTAGTGTCCAGAGTAACATCAATATAGTTTTCAAACATTTTGTGCGACGCGTGCTTCCGATAGAAATCAAAAGAGAGACTATCATTTGTTTTCACGACAAAGATCGAAATGTAGCTAGAGTTTTGTCTGTTTGATGGAGAAGAAGAATAACATGATTGTGGAGACACAATAGAGGATAGCAGGAGAAGAAGATTATTGAGAACTTAGTTTGTTTGAGATCAAACCAAAACAGAAAAAATAACGTATAGTACACGACATTGTTTCACTGTTTGGGGTAAAAAAAGTCTACTGTGTACATTAAAAAAAATGACCTCGTGCGTATTATTTTTCCATTTTATCGAAACATATCCTAACCTAACATACATATAGTGTATCGTAAGATACGGTGAAGAAATAATACGACTCGTAAATACAAATCGTTGGGGTACTATATTGAGACGTATGTAAGATATGTATCGGGTATTGTATGATACTGACAAGTGACAACTATGTATTTACCACAAAAAAAAAAAAAAAAAGCAGCTCCGACATGAGTTTGATTATTCAGTGTTCCGGTTTGCACATGCTTGATTTGGTCAGAGGAAAGGTAGGAGGGAAAGGTGCTATAAACATACTGTCACCCTCAATACTGATAGACATCATATGTAATTCCAATGTGCTCAATGTTTTTAAATAAAAGCATTAACAACGAAGTGATACTCTTTGCTTATAATAGCACTACTTCATCCTGACCCATGTTGGAAAGAGATGAGTTTTGATGTGCTGTGAATGTGTTATTTTGTTCACTCACTGAATAAGTATAAATGTATGATTGCTCTTCTATAGCCAAAGTTGCACAAACTGAAGACTTAATAATTGTCTAGAGTATATTTAGCAAACTGAACATATGTAGAGAGTATTTAAATAAATATCCATTAGCAGTTAAAACAAGCATAGATAGCGCAAGTGGGAAACCAATGCCGTTCCTGTCTGTGTCCTGGGCTTCATTGTCCTGATTGGGGCTTACTCCATGACCTGTCTCTCCACTTCTGTGCTTATGCTGACATATTTTAACTTTAAACACTCTCTCCTTTCTATTCTCCTTTTGTTACTCATGGTACACTTATCAATTTCTAGGGCAGTTATATTTTGCCATGAAAATCCTTGGATATTGTTGAAAGTACTTGCAAGTGTCTCTGCCATATCATTGTATGACAAAACTAGAAAATATTGTATTACATCGATCTCGTAATAAATATTGCATTGTTTTTCATGGGCTGCATTAGGATAGAAGTGAACTACAAGCCAGTGCTACAACAGGACTTGCTGACAAAAAAAGTGATGATAGTGCACCTTCAAAGGAGACTCCTTTAAATAGCAAAATGGATGATCATGAAAATGTGTGTGTCATATGCAAGCTTGGTGGAAAGCTCCTGTGGGTAAACCTTTTATTTTTGTGCAAATTTATAAATTGTGGCCTGTATAGCAACTCTTATTTTCTCTTTTGTGTGCATTAGGTGTATTCATTCATTCAACTAGTGATATAACCTTGAGTTGGTAAATCAATACTAGAAGTAATGTTTGCTTCTGCCTTAATTTTTTGCCTATGATGGGAGGAAAATGGGAGACTGTTAGACAATGACATGTAGTAATGTGTTTCTTGTGCCTTGTTAGTTCCTGATTGAGGATCTACCATGGTTTTTTTTTAACCTACGGTATGCTTAGCCAAGAGGCTAGCATGGATGCTGAACTTGGCATCCCTTTTCATTTCGTATATTTTGGATCTTCTCTATTCATCTCAACTCACACACTGACTTAGAAGACCTTATCTCATAGTTTAGTCTATAACTGTTCTACTTCTTGCCAAATTCCTTTTTCTCTTGACACAACTGAGTTTTAAGTTGTGTCTTGATCATATACTCTACTTTCAGGTGCTGTGATGGAAAAAGTTGCAAGGGAAGCTACCATCTTTCTTGTTTAGATCCCGCTCTGGATGATGTCCCACCAGGCGTTTGGCACTGTTTCTGGTGTGTGAAGAAGAAGATAGAATCCGGTGTTCACTCAGTGTCAGACGGTGTAGAATCAATTTGGGATGCCAAAGAAGTAGAGGTCTCAGATGCCAAAGGTCTGACAAAAGAACATATAATAGTGAAATTGGAAGAATTGCTTTTGATATTTTATAGATCGACATTCATTCGTGCTTAACTTGTGTACGGAAATGTATTTGTGACATATGGACGATGCTCATACCTCCCCTCTAATACTTAAATTATGTTGATTTTAGGATTGCAAAAGCAAAAACAATATTTTGTTAAATATCAAGGTCTTGCTCATATTCACAACCAATGGGTACCGGAAACTCAATTGCTCCTTGAAGCCCCATCGCTTATCTCTAAATATAATCGGAAAAATCAGGTCAAGTGATACTTAAATGCTTTTATGGCTGGCTGGTCCTGTTAGATTCTTTTATTTCTCCGTATCACAAGTGTTATCTTACTAACAGGGTTACTACTGTGCCTTACCCACCCCCCAGGTCACAAAATGGAATGCAGAATGGACTGTGCCACATCGTTTACTAAGGAAAAGAATGTTAAGGTTCCCTAAGCAGCAGCAGAAGTATCACAGTGGACAAGCTGGTGAGTTTTCAGATAACCATTGTGAGTGGCTTGTCAAATGGTGTGGCCTTGATTACAAGCACGCCACATGGGAATTGGAGAATGTCTCTTTTTTACCAACGCCTCGAGGTCAGGATCTTGTAAGGGAATATGACAACCGTCGTGAAAAGGCAAAGAGAGCTGGCCTTACAGTTGATAAGGTGCCTCTGCAGACATTATCTAGTTCACTTAAGGTTTCTTCTTTTATCTTGCTTAACTCCGGTTCATATTGTTATGTTTGTTAAATGGTGACTAAATTCATCAAGTCTGTTGCAAAACAGTATCTTACATACGTGGTGATGAGCAAAATTTGAAATCTTTCAAGCAGGCAGGCTTTTAATTGTTTGTGGATTATTATGAATTTTCCTTGAGCCCTTCTCTTGGAAGATGGTTGTTACTGCGAATTATCATATAAGAAATGCAGTGGAATTTAAGTATTCATTACTTATTCCAAAATCTATTCATTTTTAACACAAACTGAGGGAATTACATCTTGAAGAGTGTTTGTACAAGTTTTAAGCTTTTTCAAGGAGTCTTGAATTTTTAAATCTGAATTGGATCTCTACACTAAGCCTTGCAATTGTTTGGCGTCTATCAATATTCAATTTTCTTGTGCTACTAAGTGTGTAAATAACCAATCACCTCTTGTAGGAGGGTTTTTATAGAGCCTTAGAAGACCACAATCCTAGTTTGGGTTTAATTGCAATTGTCCCATAATAGCACAACCACCCCTTTAATAACATTATTCGTAATGAAGTCACTAATTAACTCTTAATTAGAATTTTTTACTTGGTTTTGTTTACTTTATTCTACTAGTTGGCCGACCTATAATTTTTTTTCTTTTTTCTTATTTTTTTCTACATTGAAGAGTTCTTGGTCAAATTCTACTTAAAAACCTTTATTGAAAACATCGAAACGAAGTTGGATTGCCATTGGAAAGTACAAAACATTTTAGTAGCAAGCATAAAACCTAACACAAGAAGCCAATATGTGATATAAAGACCAGACATCCCCATTAAATTGCTTTTAGGAAGCACGACAAGAGTAAACCTAAAAGCATATTAACCTGTCTTCACTTTTATCTTTTTGGCTTATACTCCTTCCCACAAATTTAAGGACTTCATTATTAAGAATAGCAACTGAAACCAGAAACAATACCAAATACATTCTCGATGGCCGTGTGATTAAGTAGTCTTTAGAGATTGCATTGAGGGAATTGAATATTTCAACAACCATGAAATCATAAAGTGAGAAAGTCCCACAGTGTCTCAAAAAATAATCACACCAAAGTGTTTGTGGAATTACAAAAAAATTGACTATGAAGAGAACTCTCCCCAATTGCAAAGGCGAGTTTATTCAACAAGCATGTGGCCATCGCTCACGAGATTGATGACCAAAAATGAAGTCAGACGGCCCATTTATTCTGCCGATGGAGAATAAGTGTCAAATAACCCAAGTTTCCAAGACCATAATGGTAATTGTTGATTTGACCCCGAGGTGGTGTCATTCTTCTTGTATTTGATATGACGTGAGGCAAGCATAACACAAAGTAAGTAGATGAGAGAGAGACAACATGGTTCAATGTCACAGTATTAGCCATCTACTTAGAGAGCTAGGAGGCACATCAATCGCGGCGCCTCGACGCCCTATCGAGTGATATGACCTGAAAAAAATGTTAAACAAGACAAGATATTTAAGTCATATCGTAGTGTCGCGGAATCGTATTGGCCAATTCGATAATGATAACTCGACGACTCGAGATTAACTTGGATACAACTCCGTCAATTTGGTCGAGTTATGCGAGACTCGGGATTGATACGTATCGTGTAAATGTATCGTCTTGGAAGGTGCTGAGTTGGATACGATTCATCCAACTCATATCGGTATCGGCTGATACTTTGAACCATGAAAGACAAGCATAGATTGGGGAATCGGACTTGATTCTTACATGATAGATCCTGCTTGCTGATGATCCTCTTTACCCAATATGGACAATGTTGCTAATCTTGTCAGAATTGCGCATGAAAAGATTCGTGAATGATGTTGCATATTTTGGGTCATCTACCTCATTTAGTAAATGGTTTAGTGCAACGGTTACTTTTAGAGGAAGATGAGAAGTCCACAAAAAGATAATAGTGTGTATATGCCTAATCGCGTGTTCTCTCTCATTTAATATGGTTTAGTGCATTTCATATCTCGTTCATAGTGCATCTAAATATTCGAGGAAGATAAACTGCTAGTTTCAGAGAAAATGAGAAGTCACAGAAGGATGTTACAGTTATTTTGTATGTTGTTAGGGGTAATATAGGAATTCAAAAGTTTTTCACCTATATTGGCACTTAGAAGTAAGATGAATGTGTGTGACCCTATAGGTTCAAGTATATCCAGTTATAGGTGGTAGAGATTAACTTCAAATATCATCTCAAATTGGAACTCTTTATAATTTAGTTTGAATTAAAGCTCTTCTAATTTTGCTTTTATAAGGAGTAATATACTTATTTTAATTTAGTTATTCGGGCTTCTGGTAATGATGAGTGATACTTAGCAACATATCATAACTAACCCTCGTGTAGCACTTCGTAAGTAAATAATCTAATCCATTCAGTCTCAGTTACCATACTATTCAATTCTTCTATCACACAATGCTCCAATTGAATTCTTAAGATACAAGATTATTGTTAAACCTCTAACTCAATCTTAATCTTATGTGTTTGATTTTAGGACTAAGGCTTCCAATGATCAATTAGAAATTTTTTTTCATTTGTCATTCTACCTTAGCTTGAGTCATATAGGGCATTCTCCCCTTTTTTCTTAGGGCAATAGATTCTAAGTTGTAAATTTATAAATCTCTGTGCATTCTAACGATACATATCCAAGTTACATGGTTATTATATAGATATATAAGGATCAGTTGCAAAACTGTAACTTAGGACTTACATTGACAAACAAGTAAAACTCCGTATGAAAATTTTTTTGTTAGTTAATAGTCACGTTCAATGTACATGTTTTCTAACAATCACCCAAACAATTTCTTCAGTGTCTCTACACTAGTGACTTGAGATAAGTCACCTTATATTAAATATGAGCAAACATAGTGTATGCTGGTCTATCTAGATTACATATTGGCCACAGAGTAATCCTACGACTAGGAACCTTTAAAAGTTAAACGACGAAGTATTTGTCTCCTGTTCTCATCATTTTGAGAAAATATTTTCTTAACTTGGGTTTAATATGAAATTACACAGTAACCTGGTGAATAAACTTTCCTTTTATTAATTAAGTAATGAATATTACCTATATGATTGGCATATCATTATCAGTTACTTGTTTACTTAACTCAAACATGTATTGGTGTTTTTGAAGGATCCTTTCAAGCTGAAAAGGAAACAAAAAGGAATTTCTTGAAGGACATGAACTTATTTTCACAAAAAAGTTTTTACTTACAAAAAATAAAAAGAACACAAGAGGTTTTCATTTGCTTCATGCTTGACATACGAGATTGTTGAACTTGATTTATGTTATACATGATTCTTTTCATTAAATGCTTGCAGTAGTGAGTTCAATGTCTGCAATGAGTCCGTCTTGCGTGGATGTGGCTAAGAAGTGTCCTTGATGCATAGCTTAAGCATCACTAGACAGATATGTGGCAATTGAAAAGTCATAGATTTTCTTTAGAGCAGATTCAACATGATTAAATGGTGAACATCTTCTGAGTCCCAGTTTGTGTTCACCCTCTCCCTTAAACTAGAACATCCACCATCAAAGTTTTTCAACAACCCTTAATATGAAGAAAGTTGGTCGAAAGGTTGACTTTAGGCTGCCTCTGCCTTGAAAATCAAAGTTGGAAAGGAGGTCACATATTTCTGCCAGATTCTAGTAGCTCTAAGTCTGCATACCATTACCTTTATAAGATAGTAACATACTGATGTAGTAGCGATCTTGGCCTAAGCAGTTTGCTGTGTGCATTTGTTAGCGTCAAATTCGTGACTTCTCACATTTTTGGTTCATAATATAACGTTGTCAGTGCTGAATGCTAATTTCTGTGGACATTATACCTGTCCTATTGGTTCATTACATAATATTTGTTGATCTTGCAGACTAAGAAGGAATTCCTTATTCTTCCAAAGCTTCCGGTTGTTGGTTCACCTGAAATTGATAGCAATCACTTAAATTCTGTCAACAAGCTGCGTGAGCATTGGCATAAAAACAAGAATGTTGTTGTTATTGATGATCAGGTCATTCATCCTATCACTAACCATTCTTCTTGACTGATTTTTGCTTCATGCTTAATATTTAGCTGATATACTAAATCCTGTGATGCATGGGGCACAATATCTAGTAATGCTGTAGTTTTCTTTCCTCCCCACATACAATAAGATGTGTACGACTGCATGCGTATGATGAGATACAGTTGGGAAGTGAATGTATATCCCCAGATAATACATGTCTTGTTGTCACTTCGTGTTGCAAATTGCAATGCACAGAAGATCTATTACATTGTACTTGGGATTAAAATTTCATTTCGATGCATTATTTTGGTTACCTAGGATACGGTTAAAAAATTTGGAATTTAGTTTTAGAACATTTGGAGACATCTTGAAATATTTCGAAGCACCTAAAAATAAGTATTGAAATTTTAATTCATTCACTGATTCGTTTTGGTCTCCTTGGAAACATAAACGTTTCTACCGTTTTGAGACGAAATTTTAATCCGTGTATTGTACACAAAGATGTACGGCTGGCTAAATAAAAGAAAACCTGTACTAGTAAATTTATACTTTTTTTGATTTTTTTTTGTGAATGATAAAAGAAATCAAGTATAAACATGTTCTTACTTAAGCTGGTGGAACTAGGAATCGTTTTTAGTGGGGTTGTTGAAAAACTTGAGTTCTACAAATTATATATAAAGCCAATTTTCTTGCGTATCAATATTATAGACAAAATTAATTCAAGCTTTTTAAATCACTAGGAGGAAAATAGATTTTTAATATGTTAGTATTAGCGTTTCCCGACACAACCATGTAATACATGAATAGTTCCACTTGCCCTTGATGTTTGTCATATTTTGAGTGCATTGAATAATAACTTCATCACCGATTCTATTTTGCTATCAAATGTTTCTGTTCAATGTATGTGATCAAAAAATCATTCATCCATTGGTTTCTCATTTAGTTGCAGCCCTAGTTTTTGACCCTAGACTGGTAGGATTCTACAAGTTATGCTAGTTGAATTTTGTGCAATGAACTGTCGTTGGGAATTTTACATGTTCTGTTAGGTTTTTTTTTTTCCTTGACTGAAAAACTTGTGTATGTGTGTTTGTGTTCATGGGTTCTTGACACTTGTCCGTTTGTTTCCCCAAACCCTTCTGTGCCGATGAATATTTTTTGGTCTGTGCAGTTTCTACATTTTAATGATCTTTTTGCCTTTTAAATGAGCACATCTTTTTGTCAATATGTAATTGCTTACTTGTGTATAAGAAGCCATACAGTAGATCTGATGGCTGTGTGTTTGCAGGACCGAGTAATGAAGGTCATCTTGTTCATCCAATCCTTGCCCAACGTTTATCAGCCTTTCCTTATCATTGCAACTTCCAATGCTCTTCCCTCCTGGGAAGCTGAGTTCTTGCGCTTGGCGCCATCTGTTGATGTTGTAATTTACAGTGGCAACAGAGATACTCGAAGAAGTATTAGAACACTGGAGTTCTATGAGGAAGGGGGTAACACAATGTTCCAAGTTCTTTTATCCCCTCCAGAAGCTGTTGTCGAGGTACCTTCCATACAAATGAATAGCTCCTGATAGAATGTAATGAGGAAGTCTTTTTTTTTTTTTTTTGTTTATCTTATATTCAGAATAGAGCAAATAAGCAATTGTTAGAGAATGTCTACGAATTTCTATTGTTTGGTTTAGAATATCTTTATGTTGTTGTATTCCATTTTATAGAATAGTAGTAGACACCTTTATTGTTCTTTGCTATGTCTAGGCGAGTTATTTGAAGAAAGAGTCTATTTGGCATTGTTGGCAATACTTATGATGAAACTTACCAAGATAGAATACTCATACGGCTCTGGGTTTAATTAAACTACTTATTCCAGAGTGAAAATTTTAGTGGCTAACATGGCTTCCAGTTAATTTCCTTCGTGCCTGTTTATATTTTTCTTGTTTCTATGATACTTAATGCCATTTCGAAGCTGCAACTTTAATTTGCATTGTGTGACCGATGTAATGCATTTGCTTTGGATCCTATCTGAAGATTCAATTGAGAGAAAAGAATGAAGTAGCATATAATTTCTTACTGGTACATGTATAGGTTACAATGTTTCTGGCCATTTTTATCTCACTTACTTCTTGCTGCCTGGTCTGCAGGATCTGGAAATGTTAGAATGCCTGAGATGGGAAGCAGTCATAATCGATGAGTGCCAACGCCCAAGGATCTCTGCCCATTTTGAGCAATTTAAGATGTTAGCTACTGATACAAGATTTCTTCTTTTAAATGGTCAAGTAAAGGTACTGTTCCATCTTTAGCGCTTTCTGTGTTATGTTAACCATGTTGATCGTACTAATCCCTTGTTAATTATTCAGGATAGCATGGCTGAGTACCTTAATTTACTGTCATTGCTTGATTGTCGTGGTGACTTGGATAGTAGCAATGTCTCAAATAGTGAATCCAATGATCATCTCAGTAAACTGAAGGAGAGGCTTTCACAATTTATTGCATATGACTGCAAGACAGACTCTTCTAGGTTTTTAGAGTTTTGGGTTCCTGTTCAGATATCCAACATGCAGCTGGAGAAGTACTGTGCCACTCTACTCTCAAACTCTATACCTCTTTGCTCGTGTTCAAAGAATGATCCTGTTGGGGCTGTTCGTGATATTCTTATATCTACTCGGAAGGTTTATCCCATCGTTATTCTTTCATCAACTCCATCATTGCATCATATACCTATGTTGCTTCATACCTAACCTTTTTTTAAGCATCTTATGTGTATGTAGGTCTGGCAATGGAGAGTGTTGTGTCGGGTTTGTGTATTATCTGCGTCATGTCATATCTAAATTTGATCTACCATATGTGACACATTTGTAGTCATGTATCGTCGTTTATAAGTCGTGCATAGTTGAGTTTGTGCCAAGTGGGTTTGGCAGTCAAGCCGGTATTGACCTCAATCCGTTAAGGCTAAACCTATATCTGATAACTTGGGGCTGGTTTCATATCCAGTTGGTGGGTCATGTTTAGAATTTACATCCCTATGTGTATGTTTGGATGTAGTAGTCCCATCTGATTAACTAACACCTGATAAACTTTCACATGATCATTATCAGCCTCTTCTCTCATTTCCAATTGATTTTGAGTTGAATGCTTTAACATGGTGTTAGAGTTGAGAGTTGGGCACACAGGATTTTTTGGGAAATAATCTAGTTCATAATAATTGATTCTACCTTTGTTCGTTCCATAAGTGCACTTTGTTACATTCTAATCCTGTCTTTTGGATCTTCAATCAACCTATCTGTGCCTGGCTCCATGTTTATACTATCATTTTACTTTTATTTTTGATAAGCAAAGTATATTCTTCTGAGATGCCAAAGAAAATGAAGGTCGCTTTTTTCTAGGTTGCACTTGCCTTTCCATCTTTTGAGAACAATCAGATTCATAACTTTTTTTTAGCGTCGTTTGCAATGGTTTGCTACATTCTCAGCTCTCTGAGGCAATGCTCATGATTTTTCTTGACAGTGTTGTGATCACCCGTACATACTGGATCCGTCCCTAGTCTTGTTGACTAAAGGTCTTTCTGAGGCTGAGTTATTGGATTTTGGAATAAAAGCAAGTGGCAAGTTGCATCTTCTCGATACGATACTGTCAGAGATGAAGAACCGTCAACTACGAGTGCTAATCCTTTTTCAGGTGCATACTTTGATGATTTTGATTTAAACCTGCAATGGAGCTTAGTTCTTCTAAAACTGTACCTGTTTTAGGGCATCTAATTTTTAAAATCTTAGTTTTTTCCATTAATCCATGACAATTCTGCTTATTATATAATCACATACAACTGGGGAAATACTCAAGGGGAGGGGATTTGTCTCTCTTTTGTTTATATTTAAGCTTCATGCGAGTAGTGTCACCACAAATTCTCAGCTTTAATTTTATTGTATTTGATCTATGTATGTATATATGCTGGGCTCTGTAGCATGGGCTTGTGATTAAGGAGCGCAATAATTTGTTCATATCATATGCACTTTCTGCAAAGCTGGTGCACAACCGCCATACTCCCTCCTCCTGTGAAGGAGAGAAGGCCCCCTTCCCACTATGGTATTCATCACATTTTCCTTGTTATTGTTATGTTCTCATACATCACCACCTCATGACAGTCGATTGGTGGTTCCGGAAGGAATTCAATTGGAGATATATTGGATGATTTTCTGCGTCAAAGATTTGGTCCAGATTCTTATGAACGTGTGGATGCGGGTGTTGTCCCGTCTAAGAAGCAAGCTGCTCTAAATAACTTTAACAGGGAGAGCGGGAGATTTGTCTTTTTATTAGAAAATCGTGCTTGTCTTCCAAGCATCAAACTATCATCAGTGGATGCTATAATCATATATGGTAGCGACTGGAACCCAATGAATGATATAAGGGCACTACACCGAATAACTATTGATTCACAGTTTGAACAGATCAAGATTCTCCGTTTATATTCATCCTGTACTGTGGAAGAAAAAATTCTAACCCTTGCGAAGCAAGATCAGTTTCTTGATAGCAATTTACAGAATGTAAGTCGGAGTGCTAGTGACATCCTGCTCATGTGGGGTGCCTCGTATTTATTTGATAAGTTGGATGAGTTTCACAGTGGTAATACCCCAGCTTCCAGTACAAATATATCTTCAGAGCAATCACTTATGCATGATGCTGTCAAAGAAGTCTTGGCTATACTTTCTCAGAATGGTAATGATAATGATTTAAGCAATTCCATGATTCTGAAAGTTCAACACAGTGGGGGGCCTCACAGGACAAATCTTCCATTGCCTGGTGAGCTAAAAGTCCAGTCAACAGATGGAGAACAACCGAATTTTTTTTGGACAAAGCTGTTGCATGGAAGGAATCCACAATGGAAATACTTATCTTTACCGACTCAGAGGAGCAGGAAGAGAGTCCAATATTATGAGCAGTCACCAAAGAAGCCAGAGGTTGAAACTGATGAAGTTGGAAAGAAGCGCAAGAAGTTGGTCAGCAATTGCATTGATCCAACCTCTCCAAAGCCTGGAGTGGAAGAGGGTGAGGTTGCAATGGACAAAGGAGGTAAGTGCCGAAACTACTATTGATGTTTCAAGTTGACCATTGGCCGTTTATTTCTTAAAATGGTATCCTGGGTGCAGTTAAGTTCGACTGGGTGTTAGTGAATCATATAGCCATTGTGGTAGCTATGTTTTTTTAGCTTTTGAAGCTTTTCAGAATTTCGCAGGAACTTCTGGAATTCCAGCTGATAATGGGGCTCAATCTGTGACTGGGACAAGTGGTGTTTTTACTAACCCACTTCACCCAAAGCATACTTCTAGGCCTCTTTTCTCTGGTGATAACTCGTTGTTAACTGAAGCTCACATGGTTCAATCTGAGGAAAGAACACTGTCTGATGCACAGGGGAGTCTTCATCTTCTATTGAAACCAGAGATTTCAAGACTCTGTGAAATTCTGAACTTATCAGTATGCATCCCACACACCCCTCCTTAAGATGTTTTTTTGTAGGATGTGGGATCACTTTAAGTACTTTCATGATGCATGGGGAATTTGCCTTGATGACATATATCGTTTCCCTTTTTTACTAGAAAAATATTATATTGATGAGGAAAAACAGTTTTTAGCATGCGAGTTGGACTTTTCTATTTATAATTGTTGTTGTTTGTGACATGCTATGCAAATTGGCTAAATCATGCTAATGATAGATCTGAAAAGAAAAAATAATTGGCGATGAGCCTCAACTTTCTATACGTGCTAATAGAGTTGGAACAAGCCTCAATGTTTAAGGTCTCCTACTGTCATGATTTTCAAGTTCTCCAGGTGAACACTTTCATGATCACTGCCATGCTTCATGTCAGTTTAGCTACCCATGGCTTTGAGTTAGAAGCCTTTGAACCATTCCTTCCAGAGGTCTACTTAGCATTTGTTTACAATAAATGCATGGATTTTTTAATTTTTTTGTGGAAATTTCTACCATCTTTCGCATATGGAAAATATTGATTTAGTTGACCTGAAAGCTAAATATAGGTTGATTTTGCTGTATAGACAGATGCTGTTGGTGTGGTTGTAATAACCTAATGGGGATGTAAATTATGGAACTGGTTGGGATCTCTGCTGCCCCCCACCAAAACCCACACTTACCATAACCTCCAGCCCCTCCCTTTTGGGTTGTTATTGGAAGAAGTTATCAAATATTTGCATTATCTTGGAGAAGGGTATCTTGGTTTATTCTCTTTAATTGTCGATTAACTTAATTCAACTCAACTCAACAAAGTCTTGTTTTAACATTTTTTGCACGCATCCTGTTTTGCCAGTATACTTTATTAGGAGTCATGCTTTCTATTAAACCATAAAATGTACAATATTTCTTTACTACTTTATCAACTAATATAATATCATCTGTAAATAACATACACCATGAGAGCTCACCCTGAATGTGTCTAATCAAGTCATCCATAATCAATGCAAAAAGATACGGACTTAAAGCAGAACTCTGGTGTAAGCTTGTGGTGATTGACAATTCATTAGTCTCTCCTATTTTTATACATATCCTTAAACACATCAATATACTTAACAACAACTTCTTTTTCTCCACAATCCTCCATACTATATGTATAGGGTGTTTATCGGATGCCTTCTCTAAGTCTATTAGAAATCATATTTGATGGTCCTTATTTGTTTCCCAATACCTTTCCATTAGTCTCCAAAGTAAACATATAGTTTCAAGGTTGTCAAATTATGTATCTGAAGGTGTATCATTTTTCAAAAATTGTGTATTGCGTATCGTAACGTATTGTATATCATAAGATACGTGCAATTTTATAAAATATTTTAAAAAATATATATACCTATAAAAAATGTAATAATAATATTTCATTGCACCACAAATTTCTCAAAAAATAAATTAAAGAGACAACGAGGACCAAAACCAAAACTTAACAGTCTAAGTATTCGAGTTGCTAACATAATTTATCAATATCAAAATTTTGAGAGTTTCAGACGAGGACACTTTTAACAATCAAACTATTTGTTTGTGATGGAGCGAACAACAAAAGAATAATTTTATTTTTTAAGACTCTAGATTGTGAAACGTCGTTTCACTACTTAGTGTTTAAAAAAAAATACATCCATGTGAAACTTTTAACAATCAAACTATTTACTCATCTAATGGAGCGAATATAAAAAAAAAATCTATTTCTCTAGTATCGGATGACTTTTACGTATCGTCTAGTATTAGGTGTATCTTATCGTGCGATATACAATACATTGCAAATTTGATACACGTAAGCAATACGTATCATTTTCTTCATGTATCAAAACGTATGGTACGATACGTATCACGCGTATTGTATGATACTAACAACTATGTATAGCTTTCATTGTTGATCTTCCAAGTCCCAAGCATAATTTCAAATTGATTCTGAGATATTGTTGTTTCAAATAGTAGTCTTTGCTTGCTCATTCTCTCCCAATGCATTAAACATTAGTATAATATCTCTATAATTTGTAAAACTTTGTATGTCTCCTTTATTCCTATAAATAGGTGTTATAATATTCTTCCTCCATTTATTTGACATTTTCTTGTTCATTGTAATTTTATTGAAGAATTTAGTTGATCATGATACCTCAACTTCCCTACACACTTTCAAAACTCAATAGGTATACCATATGTTCCTAGAGCTTTCCATGTCTCCATTTTCTTTAATGTTTTTTTTATCTTCGACATCCTAATACTAGAAAAAATAATTTTTTTTTTCCTAATCTCAATTGGTATTGCTCTCATTTATAGTTATTTGAACGAGATCGGATATCAACTTGGCAGGGTCAGTTGGTCACTAGTTCAACCGTTGGGATCAATTGGTTGGATTAGTCATATTAAAAAAATTCTAAAACATAATAATTAAGCTAATATATATATATATATATATATATATAATACCATGTTTTAGGTGGAAAAAAAAACACATTATATGACTCAAAACTCTCAAAATACATTAAATTAGAATCACTACTGCAAATCACATTATATGACTGAAATTCTCAACTCCGGTACAGACAGTGACAAACAACTCAGGAAGCTAAACTTCTATTACTTTATATTCCTTGGCAAAGAAAACAAAGTGCATTAACAATACTGTTGGCTACCATAGATGCTCTAATCACAGAATACACTGGTTTTGATCCCCAAACTTAGGTCTACATTTAAACTGGTTTATATTTTTTATTTCTATAACACATGACTTTTCTTTCTTGAACCCATAACAAAATTCCAACATATAGAAGGACTTTGGTACCAGAATTAAAGATTACTTATTTTGCTAATCGAAGATAACATTTGTTGTGCATCTATCCTGAATCAGAGATTAGCTCTGTCGGACTTCGAAGATGAGCTCTATCGTGTATTACACAATCACACAGCTTCCACCTTTCCAACTTCCACAGCAGTGAGAACAAGTTCACTGAGAGAGAGAGAGACACACACACAGGGATCGAGTTAAACTTGTGCGGGTATGTCGTCTGTGTTTCAGTGAGAGAATGGAGAAGAAAAGGGAAGGAGGGATCGATTGATTTGTGGATTTAGGGCAAATTTTCCCTAAACGAGGTTTTTATACCGGCTTGTTAAAACCAGCCGGTTTTAACGGTTCAACTCTAGTTCAAGTGCATAAACAATCTAATATCAGAATCGGACCGGTTTAGGGTCCGGTTCATAACATTGCTCTCATTGGTTCATTCATATACTCCCAAAATTGAATTTCAATGTGTTCATCTAATTCTATTTGAGCTGTTTACGCACTAATAATATTGCTTATCCTTCTCCCTATTATAAGTTTAATTAATATTACTCTATCTTCTTTTCTAATAATGTTCACCACTTCCTATTTAGTATTTGAATCTACCATTATTTCTACTTCATTTCTATGTTTATCTTTTCTAGTCATGTGCAAAGTTGTTTTAAGGGCATCGTTTGGAATCCCACATTAATGAATTATGGCATGATCAAAATTGTGTACAATGAAGTTCATTCAGGCTTTACGCTATTGACACTAAAGAGTGGTTCTAGTTTGTCAAGAACAAGATTTAAGTCCCTTGTTTTCATCCTAATTTCATGCCTCCTACCTACATATCTGAAGCTTCGTGAGCCTTTTTGAATTGTCCTTTCAATTGACGAGTCATCTTTTTTAAGATTTTGATAAGTTTTATTCTTTAATAATGTTAGTCTCATTGGTTAAATGACTATGACATGTTTATTGTTCCCTTTTCTATTTTTGCTTGTGGGGATTGAATTTATCTGCAGTTTTCCTCGAATGTCAAAATTGCATGGGCAATATATGCTTTTCATGCAGAATTTCTGGCTTCAAGCATTGATTATGATGTTCACATCCTCTACAATATGATCATCCTTTGTATTTGTCACCTCTTTCAGATTTCAACCACTAGTTTAAACAACCAGACATTCCTCATTCTACTGAACCTTTACTTCATAGTTAGTTGTCTAGTCATGGATATGTTACTTTCTTGGCCATCCATGTATTTTGTCCACGTCAGAGTAAGTTGTTGAATTTGGTGCCTAATGGCTATTTGTCGGTCAAACTAGAGAAGACATTTAAGGTTTCTGAAAAGGTGATAAAGTAATTACCTTTATATGGCTGCAGTTTTGATTTGTTTGACAGGTTGCTATATTATTTGTTTTCTGTTTTTTCCCTTTGTGCTAAATGAATATTGTTTTTCAGTTCTACATGGGGGTGAACAGAAAAGAGATCAGGGTTTGGGTTAAGGATCTAATGAAATTGTATATCATGTGTATTTCAAAATTGCTTTTAATTGTTGAACATATGTAAAGCTCATGCTGTGATGGTGTGTTTCACTAGTAGATTGCAGTAGCACTATCTTTTTTTTTTTTTTAATCACAGCAGTAGCACTATCTGACATGGTGCATCTTTGACTGTTTTTACAGGAGGATATCAAGGTTATGGCCAGTAATTTTCTTAAATACGTAATTGAGAACCATCATGTCAGCCGGGAGCCAGCAAGTATATTACAAGCTTTCCAGATATCTCTGGTTAGATTCTTCCCATCATCCTGAGTATTGTCATAATATGTCTTATGATTCGTAGCTAGGTTGGATTGGAGCCAAGATTTTCTCCAGTCAGGTCATTCAACAATCAGTTTTTACACATTGCCAATTTTTATAAATCTTTGAATAAAATTATGTATGATAGATAGTCCTACAATTTAATTCAATGAAAAATTAAGCATAGGGCCAATTATACTTTGCATTCGTAAACTGTGGCCCTGTTGTCTATCCACCCCTCTACTATACACGTTCTCACATTGTCCGCTCTACCGCTTGAATTGGTTTGAAGTTGACCGAAAATCAGACGTCTGTTATAATTTTGATGGAAAATGTCGTCGTGTCATTATATTGGGGGCAAATGGAACAAAATCTCATAATTTGGGGGTAGAGTGACATCTTTCCATCTAATTTGAATGTGAAACTATTGGAGAAATGTGAAACTACTTGGAGTTTCAATATGAGAAACATGACAGTACTGAGTAGGGCTGTTAGTCAAACGAGCCTAAGTCAAGTTCGAGCCGAGCTTGAAAAACTTATTTCTTAATCGAGTTTTAAAAATTGTTCAAGTTCGGCTCATTTCCTGAACGAGCCGAACCCGAGTCAAGTCCGAACCGAGCTCGAGTATTTGCATATACACAAGCCGAGCTTATCGAGTTTGAGCTGAGCTTATAGGGCTTGTTTTCTAAACGAGCCAAAAAACTTGTTCAAGTTCGGGCTCGTTTAGAAAACGAACCAAGCCTGAACGAACGAAACCCGAGCCGATCTCAAGTCAAACTCGAGTAGCTCAGTTTGATTAACAACCCTAGTACAAAGGGTAAGGTGAGAGAAGAGACATAGTTAAGGAGGTAAACTTATAATGGGTCTGTAAAAAATATCGAAGTTCGATTGTCAATTTAGCTTTAATTTCTCCAAGAGAAATCTCTGTTTAACTGTGAGTGTCTAAAGGGTAAAACCTCAAGCTACGTAGTAGGCTGTGGTTATTAAATTATAAACAATAACAATTGACTCAATACATAATTTTGTTCACCCTATGAAGCACGGATACGAAGATATGACAATCTAAAAAAATAAGATACGGATATGGTTAGAATACGTTTATAGTAAAGTATAATTCATATTTTTACTATTATCTACCGACTCATTAATTATATATTTTGGTAATTCTTTAACATAATAAGCAAAATTGACATTTTTTTTTTAGTTTCAAAAAAATATGTCGTATCATTATGGTATATTCACAAAGTGAAGTGACTAATTAAAAGGATCAAAATTAATATTTACTTAGTATGCTTAAAAATATTTGTTGCTAAAAGTATAAATAGATTAATTTATGCTCTTTTAACATGTAAGAGTAGATAAAACGTAAAAAAGCTCGTGACTTCAAAGTCGTTAGAATTTTTGTTGATTTTTTGTATGGTATGTGAATTCGAAAGGAGATGTTTAAATATTACATTAAAAAATTATACTGCTCTGTTATATAAGTATTAGCAAAGTAACAAAATATTTTATTATTATCAGATACGTAAGACGTATATCTGATACGTATCATCGAGTATCCGACGAATATGGTATATGGATATGATATCTAATACGGGTCCACCTCTATCTATCATAGGTTAGAGTCTCTTTTCTATAAGTTTACTCAAGTTTAATGCTTTTCGTCTGTTTGTGAGTTCAAAATTGTTGATGAAGTGAGAGTTGGATAGGTTGTCAAGAGTTCATAACACGAGGGAACAAATGAAAGACTATAATAACTAAGGGTACACATACTTGTGCAAAAAAATTGACACTTCAGATTATAACAGTTCTCTACAACTTTATGTTATTTGAAAATAACAACACCTATAAATTACAGATTTTCTTGTGGTTTGTCCTCGTAACACATTACCTGGCTACATTTAATCCACTAATATTTCTGCCAAAGGGATTACACATGCCCAAGAAGTGTTTTTGGCATGAGAATGTTGTTTTTCCTCCGAAATGAACTTTCTTAATGACCAAGTAACCCTTTTTCTAGCAATGAAAGTCGTGTTTGTATTTCTTCTCTAGTTTAACAGTTGCCAACATTTTATCCCTCTCTCTTCGTCTCTCTCTTGTACTCGCTCTTGTGCTCTCTCTCTTGCTCGTGTGGTCACATGTTCAACTCGTCAAATCCTGAGATGGTTTCAAATTTTATAGTTTAAATTGATAATGAAAATGGATTTAAAAGGCACATCATGGTTTTGTCAATAATTGGAATTGTATTGCATTGGAATATGGTTTGACCTTGAAGGTGTCTTCAGTCGACCTCTGAAAGTTTTTTTTTTTCCGAAAGATCAACCTCTGAAAGTTGTATGATCCAATAAATAGTTCACAGCCTGAAGTGGACACTATGCAGTTTATGGGTTTGTGGGGTCAGCATGAACAAATCTTGAAGCTTTTCCTTGGCAAAGACTTGTACTTTCTTGTGAGAGAGAGAGAGAGTGTGTGTTTTTGTCTGTGGGCTATGTGTGTGTGTGTGTGTGAGAGATTAAGGAATAATGGTTCTTTTTGTTCAAATAAGGATTAAGGAGTATTTGGGTGTTGGGTAAATGAGTCTGTTTACAAATTCCTAATTTGGATGGAAAACTTGGTTCAAAACTATAGGAGCTGTGTAGGCTTCTAAAATATAAGGAGCTTTTGGTTTATGGAGCAAGCCATAGAGAGATAATCCATAATTTTTCTATGTATTTTGTAAAGGCTTCGTTGAGTTGCATTGGGTCAAGTACATAAAATTTGTAGATGTTAATAGGACCCTTTTGTAGCCCATTTGGTTCAGCACTGGATGAAAAACATTTTCATTGTTCTTTTGTCAGTCTGGAGAATAGAACTTGATGTTATATTTGTTATTACAATTATTATTATAATGATTACTGTTATTGTTAACCAATTAAAAATAGCAATTTTAATCAGGAGGTTGTTAGTTTTACAGTTTCTTTACCCCTTTAAAATAATTGCAAAGGCACCTCTGCGCCTCTGTTCTACTGATATGGTGATACATATCATAAAGTTGTCAGAGCCTGTGAATGGAACAAGTCCTTTACTCTTTCACTAGCACTGCTTTGCACCTCTGCGCCTCTGTTCTACTGATATGGTGATACATATCATAAAGGTGTCAGAGCCTGTGAATGGAACAAGTCCTTTACTCTTTCACTAGCACTGACCAAAAGTTGGAAAGTATGACAGAGCAACTTGGTGATAAAGGAAACAAAAAAAAGTTAAATGGGCAGTAAATTTGCTGGAAATATGAGAACTTTAGAATTTGGAGAATGTAGATCCCAGATTTGTGAGAGATTGAAGCCCAAACTCTTCAATCGTAAGTCCCATATACACACATGTACCATCTAAAGTATGTGTATCAGTGTATGCATAATGAATTGCAGAATGAAGACTGTCAAAGAGGTTGCCTGAGTCCATCTAGCTAAAATTCTCGATTTAAACCCTATACTCCCAACCTCTGGCTGGTAGGTGGTGGTAATGCAAAAAATTATAGTTAGTCATCCTTTTAGGATCCTAGCTTAGTTGAAATGAATAAAAGGTAAACTCATGTTTTAAGATAACCAAGCATTACACGTCATAATTCCCCTCTCCCACTCCTCTGTGCATGTGCTCACACCCTCGCGCATGGTCTTACACTCTCACTCCCTTTATCTGTCGATATTCTCTTATGTGCATGTATCTAACTGTATACTCATGGATGGTTATGCGATTATTACAGTGTTGGATCGCAGCTTCATTGTTGAAACACAAAGTTGATAGGAAGGAATCAATTGAACTAGCAAAGCGTCACCTAGATTTTAGTTGCAAGGAAGAAGAGGCAAACTATGTGTATTCAAAGTTGCGGGTATTGAAGAAAATGTTCTTATCCTGGGGAGATAATATCAAGGAATCTGCTTCTTCACAAGATCACATAGCCACCACTGAAGATATTAAAATTACAAAAGAGCCATTAGATGCAGGGGAGTCACAGTTAGAGGCATGTAATTTTAAAAAACTAAAAGTTGAGATTAAAGAGGGGTCACATGACCAGGAATTTACTGATAAACTGGTTCTTTTGCTGCAGGAAGATGCATTTAAGCTTAGAATGGCCAAGGGGGAAATGCTAAAAAGTATTAGACGAGTCCAGCGAAAATGTGAAAAGCGGATGACAAAGCTCCTTCGAAAGCAACATGAGGAAATTCAGGAGTTTCACAGATTTTGGGAGGAGAAGAGGTTGCAATTGGAAAAAGAGCATAGAGTCGAGTCAGCTTTTGTGCGTTCTATACATCAAAAAAATTCAATGCAGATGGATAAGCTCAAAATGGTAGATAATGAGTTTGCGGAAAAAATGGAAGAACACAAACACCAGAAGGATATATGCTTTAAAGATCTCGAGGCAAAGCATTTGACCGCAAGGGATGAGGAGAAACACAAGGTGGCTAATTGGTTGGCAGAAATAAAGTCCAGCACAAGTGAAGGTACAGCTCTCGATGAACTTCCTTTGCATGGATCTGAATGTAGGAACAAGGTGGGGTACTCTCGGGCAAGTGAACTTGGAGCTTGCAATGGCCTTGAGAACGTTGCTCATGTGCCTGAACATCTTACAGAACAGATTCCAGATAGAATTGTGCATAGTACGCTGTTGAGTTGTGTGGCACCAACTGATATTACTAAGACTCTTCCAAATGAAGCGTTAGGCTATAGCATACCCGCCGACACTGGAAGTACCCGTGTGAGTGTGTATGATGATGATGTGGAGACTATGGCCACGGGCAGAGTATCGGTTGATAGAATGGAGCAGCCCGACAGAGTAGGCAATTCCACTGCCAGTTCTGAGAATATTGCTTGTGTGAATCCTCCATCTTCTGAAGAACAGCCACCAGATGGAGTTCAGTCAATTTTGAGAGGTGAAGATGTTCCATCAGAAGTGCCTGAAACTGTTCTTAATGAAGTGGTGGGTGATGTTGATGCCGGAGAAATAGGAAGTCCTGCTGTGGTTACCAATGGAGAGAATGAAGGAGGAAATAAAATGAGCTATGATGTATCAAACGCATTGAGAATCCATAGTGATGGTGCCAATGACTCCTTTAACACCGAGTCACCTTTCCTCGGGCCATCATTGATAGAGTTACCTTCAGTACAGCCAGTTGGTACTCCTGCTTGTGATGATCTTTTGCCACAGTATCTGGTATATGAGGTTTTTTGTTAAAGAATTTCCATTACATATATATCTTGTCTTCCTGTGTTCAGTGTCTTTGTGCTGATTCCCCAAAGAGAATTTCATGCTTCTTCCCGGAACTTTGGGAAACATTCATCGATTGTGCCTCTTTTTTCCTTTTGAAATGAGAAATAATGATTAATAGCATAATTACCCTGAAAATTGAATTTATTCTGGTTCAAAGTCATCTATGCTATAGGTGAACTATATGACTAGTTTGCTATATGCTATTTTTATTTGTGTTGTAAGGAAATGCTGGTGAGATGTCACTAAATATTTTTGTGTTACATGCTGAGAAAAATATTCTAAAAGAGAACTAATAACATGTGTGGATCCTTACTTTTGATATCTTATATGGTCAGGAGCACGATGCATGTTCTCCAGCATCGATATGCATTGAAATTGGAGTTCAAGACGAAACTCTTCATGGCAATCAGAGTACGTTGGAACAAGGTCTTTCACCTTTGCAACCTGTCGATGATGGACCCATTGATCAGTCAAATCATCATGCCCCGTTATTAGAACCTCTTGATAGACTGCACGAGTCACAGTGTAATGACACAAGTGTGGGTCAAAATCAGTGTGATTTACCTCCAGCTAATAGACTTGCTCGAGAACCTTGTAGTGAAGGACACATCTCTTTCCAAAATGCTGAGGCATCTTTCCAGTTAGCTGGAAACCAAGCAGAGCTTTCAGATATGGCTGCTTCACGAACTGGGGCAAATTTCGAAGTGCATCCTCAGCCTGATGCTACACAATTACCTCTGGGGAATAATCAGCCCAACTTAAGTTCAACTAGCAGAGTTCAAAATCAACCAAGTGGTGAGTTGCATGCTTCTTTTCAAAATGCTGATGCTTCACCTCTGGTGGACGAGGTCAGAGCCGAGCTTCCAAATCGAGCTGTTTTGCCAGCTGACGCAAATTTGTCCATTACACAAGGATTCAACAACTTTCTAGCGCAAAGTGCACGCCAAGCAGCCTCCCGGATGCCACCTACCCCTTTATATGCTGATCCACTTCAAAATGAATTGGAAAGATTACGTAAAGAGACGGAACAAGCCGTCAAGGTTCATGAAGAAACGGTCAGGGTCACATTTGCTCTGTCTTGATTTATTATCACGAGTAGTGTTAATTTTCATTTTCGTCACTCAGTATTATCTTTCTTTGAGCAGAAAGTGCGGCTGAAATCTGAATGTGACAAGGAGATAGAAGAAATTATTGCTCAAATTCGTAGCAAGTACGAGGCTAAACTTCAGGAGGCTGAGGCAGCATTCCTACTGAAAAAGAATATTTTTGATACAAATCACAACAAAGTTCTCATGAATAAGATATTGGCTGAGGCTTTCAGGTCTAAGTGCGTGGATCTCAGGTCTACCGGGTCCTTGGGAATGCCACAAGGTATATTTTCCTTAACATACCTTCCCCTAACCATTAGTGTTCATCTCGTATTGGGTATCACTGCTGGTTTTAGGAATATGATATGTTAGACACTACGTAATCTTTTTTAGTACTTAGGCTGAGAAGTGTAGTTCTTGGCTGTGGTACTTGGCTTCATGTATTCAAACTGCTCAAATTTGTTCTAAAAAATCACCATATTGACAAGGACAATATTTCAACTGAACATGCTACATTACACTTTGTTTTGTGGGACCCTTATTTGCGGAATTGATCTCTCAATTGTGGCTTGTTCCAATGCTTGAGCCCAGTTTTCAACAATGATTTGTGTAGACTTCTCCCTGTTGACTACAGGCTTGATGGCCACTTTCTGATCCTTAGTCTGCATTCCTATGCCCCTCCCCCTCAGAGTAGACCCCGACCTGGGTGGATATTAGGCAAAAGCACTTGGTTGTGTTTGGAATTCAGGCCCATTTACTTCCTGTATAAATTTAGGAAATTACATTCTGATCTCGTCGGAGGTATACTTCAAAATTGTTATAAAAAAAAAGTGTATTATGCCTTCTGTAAATCATGGAAAGTATGGTGTGTTTTCTTCTTCACTAGAGTCTTAGGAAAGGTGAAAATTGTCTTATTAGACCTAGTTATTTCTTGCCAAATTAAGAGAGAGCGTGTGGTCCGGTCTTGAACAAATAGGTTACTCGAGTTCAACCTGAATAGGTTAATAAGCAGTCTAGCCTTCCAATAAAGTGAGAGAACAGTTCCGGATGCATTCTTAATTTTATTTCAGTACAACTTTAACATGTTAGTCTTGGTAATTATATGTTTTCTCATAGTATAAGATACTTAATAGTCAAAATTTTAAGCTTGTTAATTGTACGTATGCCAACACATATTTATTGTTTAGTAGTAGACATGTTTTAAAAAAGTGTCGGACACGTCATTGAAGAAGTGTTGAACACTTGTCCAAAATTAAAATTTTATCATTTAATTATGGATAGATAAAAGAGTATCGAACACGTGTCTGAAGAGTGTCAGTGTCTGACATGTGTTCGACACTGATACATCATTTTCTTGAGAGTGTTCGTGCTTCATAGTGAAAATATTTCTGAAAAGTTTCAAAAATAAAATGGAAACGAATAAAAAGTTTAGGTATTTATTTTCAAAATATTTTAAAACTTTGGTCAAAATATATTGAAGCATCTTAAAACACTTCAACACCTCAAAGTACTAGAATTTCATTTTAATCAGTAGTTCGTTTTGGTCCCCTTGAAAACAGATGTGTTTGGCCATTTTGAAATGAAATTTTGGTTCTTGCTATCAATACCGTGAAACTACAATGTCGGCAACTATATTGCGTTGCACAAGACAATTATTTATATGCGTGCGCAAGCATATGCTGGAAGATTTGGGTGCTTTTATTTGGGTTCAACTTAGACTTGCTTGGAGTTTCTTGTGTTTCTTTTTATTGATCACATGAGCTTGTACTTCCTTGCCAGCTATGCCTTCTGGTTTGATGCAGCATCGACATCAATCATCATTGCAGCCTACACCAAGACCTCTCGTCAATGGTTCGTATCCGGCTGGCCAAGCTGCAGCCAGCCAGCAGATTACCCCACTCTCTCCACAGCTTCACCATTCAGCAGCACTTTTCGCAAGCATTATGACCAGACCACCTCATATTAGCCCCATCACCCCGTCCACAGTCAGAGTTGCTGGTGAGATTCGTGCCCCAGCACCACATATTCAACCTTTCAGACCTGCATCCATGTCCACTGCCAGTTTCACATCCCTAACACCTGGGATACCTTGCCAGCCGGCACCAAATAACCTGCCTGCAACTTCTCCATCGCATACCCAGCTTCCACCACCACCATCATCATTACCAACCAATCACTCTGGCCTTTGTAGTAGGCCTCCCCAGCCTGAAAATGCTGGAGGCTTGCCACCACCATCATCATTAGCAACCAATCACTCTGGCCCTTGTAGTAGGCCTCCCCAGCCTGAAAATGCTGGAGGCTTGCCAGCTCATAATTTATCGCTGTCTGCAACGGAGATGCTTATGGACATTGATAGTCGTTCTGGTGCACATCAGCCTGACATTATGCCGCCTCTAGCAGATTTTAGTACAACCTTTGATTCATTAGACTTATCCGAGTTTGGAGCATCAGGTAGCATGCAAGTTAGCTCGGCCCCTTCTGCTGTAGTCGCTGATGTTGTTTGTTTATCTGATGATGATTGACCTGCTGAGATAGTTTGAAAAGTTGCTCCTTGTCTAACTTTAGTCAATTGCTGGGCGTTGCAACCTCATTTGTGGGAGATCTCTTGTAAATTGTAATGGCTAACAAGAGAGTGCATTTAAAAATGTGCTTGTACATAATTGGTTTCTTAAATCAAGAAACTCTCAGTTTTGTATGGTTCAATGCTTTCTTGTACTATGTTACGATGTATATTTCTACTTTTCTTTAATTCATTTGCGGTGTTATTTGGTTTTCCTTTGTTTATCGTGTGTGTGTGTGTTTTTTTTTTGGGGGTGGGGGACAGGTTTACACAATTTAGTTCATAATGAATGAAATAAGCCCAGGATGAATTGTCACTGCATGATACTCTTGCCACTGGGGTTTAGAGATGGTCAAAGAGGTATGAAGCCTTCTTCTCTCATGCGGCTAGATTGGTTCCACGACCCAAACCTTTGACGTTCGGGTCATTAGTGAGTAACCATACCTTGCAGCAAGGCCCGCCCTCTCAAGTGAGATTTTGCTATGGACAAATATTTCCAAAGACATTTCTTAAATTGGTAGACAGGCGCCAAGTAAATTATCAATAGAAGCAGCATGGATTTTCTTCACGTTGCAACAGCATTTCAAAAGTTCAAAGCAGAACATTATACATAGAAAGCAGTTGCCCTTTGGTGCTGAGCATGTTTTGGTTTCCAGTAACCTGAAAATTAGCACCCGGAAATTATTGCTAATATAGAAATAATGTGCTATCAAATTGGAAGAGGGGTGCCATTCCAACCCTTGAGACACTCTAGCAGTGGATCGATGAGTTTTCCTTCACAAATTGCTGAGAACACCTTGTCGAATTCCTCTCCTGGTGAGATAATCTTCTCTCCAGTCAAAAAACTAGTCCCCAACTCTTCCCTCACAAACTTATACAGAGGGTAAGACCTGCATTCCTTGATCCTGTTTGGAATCGCAAGATTTCCGCTCTCCCAACTGCTTCTGGTGCTCTCAACCTCTTCAGGTAAGAGGCTATTTAGTTCCTCCTCGAAAGCTTGAATCTTGAGGAAGATCGAAAAGTTGGAATTGTTCATGTCATTGCCGTTGGTCAATGCATGATCAACAAGGACTTCCCTGAGCTTTTGCATTAATGGGTAAGTTGCACTGCATGGATCATCAATGTATGCATAAACATGCTCGCGATCGACTACATTGAGCAAGTCTTTCTCACTGAATCTCGAAGGATGAAGCTCTCCATTGATGCCCATTGAGAGAACTTTATTAGCCACTTGGCTCACAGTTCTCTTGACTGTGTTCTTCAAATTCTCCTCCAAATGCCTCAAATCAACAGCTTGGCAAATTGCAACCAAATAAGTTGATGCCATAAGCTTCAAAATTTCAACTGCTTCGGCTGTCTTTCTTGAAGAAATCAGTCCTAGAGAGTTCACATCTTGGTTGTGTTGCTCGGCACTTTGGACATGGTTCGTGACAGGGTTGGCAAGGAATTGGAGCTCGGAACAATAGGCCGCCATGGCAATCTCAGCACCCTTGAACCCATAATCCAAGCTCGGGTTTCGTCCACCTGACAGATTTGAAGGCAACCCATTGTTGTAGAAGTCATTAACCAGCTCGGAAAATTGAGCGAACATCAGTTTTCCAATGGCAGCTATAGCTAATCTTGTGTTGTCCATGGAGACACCAATTGGGGTACCCTGGAAATTCCCGCCATTTAAGGCCTTGTTCCTCGACACATCGATCAAAGGGTTATCATTCACTGAATTGATTTCTCGTTCAATTGATTTCGTGGATGATCGGATGACTTCGATCTGAGGGCCAAGCCATTGTGGTGAGGTACGGAGAGCATACCGATCCTGCTTAGGCTTTTGGAAAGGGTCTGTTTCGTGAAACTTTTTTGCTGCTTTAACATAAGAACTGCCATCTAAAACATGTTCCATGATAGCTGCAGCCTCAATTTGGCCAGGGTGATGCTTCAATTTGTGTGTCAAATGATCAGTAAACTCCGGTTTCCCCTGTATTACTTCCGCAAAAATTGCGGACACAACAACTGAAAAAACTGCTAGTACATTGGCCTCGAAAAGGACTATGGAGGCCAAGCCAGACCCAACTGCTGTGCCATTAACAAGTGCAAGGCCTTCTTTGGGCTGCAACTCAAAGAATCCACCATCAATCCCGGCAAGGCGGAATGCTTCCCAGGCATCAAGGGACTCTCCATTAGGCCCTACACACTTGGAATTAGGACGGCCGGTGAGTAGTCCAGCAATGTATGACAAGGGGACTAGGTCACCGGAGGCGCTGATGGTGCCGCGCAGTGGCAACCATGGGGTAATGTTGTGATTGAGAAGCTTGGTGATGGCTTCCAGGATCTCAAATCTTATTCCAGAGTAACCCTGGAGGAGTGTGTTGATCCTAACTAGCATGGCTGCCCTTGTTGTAGAGTGGGGCAATGTGTGGCATGACTCTGTACCGTTGCCAAATATTCCAGCATTCAAGAATCTGGTGCACCAACTTTCTATATATAAGTACAAGAAAAATACACAAATAAACTAACTATTTTTTTTGTCCAACTTATATTGACTGTGGAGGGAAAAGCCAAAATGTAGTTATCTTGTTCGTTGCCTCGACGCATTCCCTTCTCTCCCCCGGCATTGTCTATGTAACTTCGGGAGAAGGGGTGCCTCCTCACAAAGGAGGTCGCAGTGATCAAGCCCATGTAACTGTTTACCAAAAACACAGGTCTTGCAAAGTCGTAAAACCATAAAAAAAAAGCATAGAGCCCCAGCCCAATCTCTAGGTCTGCTAACCAATGTACCAACCAATCAGTGTGGTGGCAAACATTATGTGCTATAAGCTAAGTTGTTCACCTTTCGACTAGTGGGTCTTACTAAATATTATCTTCATAAAAAAAAAATTAGTACTAGCAGTATTATAAATTTGGAGTGTATGGTTTTATATCGGATTATGCACTTTAAATGAACTTTGGAATCAAGTCAAAACCAATCCAAAAGCTTTAAGCTGCCAAAGTTGGTAACCTTGTAATTAATTCCATTTTAAACTTCATCAGTCTTCTTCCCTATAATAATTTTAAATATTGACCCCCCCAAAAAAAAAAAATCTAAGTAAGACCCAACATAATTAAGTGACGTTTCAATCTAAAAGAAATAATATTTAGTGATATTATGGTATAAAGAAAGAATAAATGCTAGACGGTCTTAAAAAAAAAAAGTGTTAGTATACAACTCACACATGAACTTGAAGATAAAAAAAAAATCAACTTCAAGAGATAGTTTAAGTAGTAATGGAGATAAATTGTAAACCCTAATGTCATGATCCATGAAAAATTAATCTCTTATAAATTTTTTAGTCTCGAATGTGGATGATTTATTTTTGATCGGACAGAAAAAGAGATTAGCCTTAATCATACTATAGGGCCCATTTTGGGGTAGTCTTAATCTACATTAGTGATGGAATATAGCTGCTTTATTAATACCACATATAGCTTGCAACTGTAAATGCGGCGCAATTGATTGTGGGGTCCCAATTGTAGAATCACGACCCGATTCTTGAGAGCTAAGTCACCGTGACCACCACAAATACACTAAAATATTATTTTCCTCAGGATAGCCGAGAAATATTTTTTATTTTATTTTTTTGGAAAAGAAAATAAGCCATAAATTTTTATTTAAGTTTTTTATATTAATTCATGTGGAAAGAATAAAGTAAAAATACAAAACATTAAAATAAAAAGATTTTACAAATACCAAACATTCATTTGTTCAAAAATATATAACACTACTCGTGCCCCGTGTAAAATACATTTTTTTTTAATATATGAGTTAATTTATTGTGATTAAAAAGTTCAAATTTAAGTGAATTACTGTGGTTAAGTTAATTACTATAATTAAAAAGTTAAAAGTTAAAATTTAAATAAATTATCGTGGTTAAAAAATTATAAAATTAAATTATAATATAAATCGTCAGATCTAAACGATATGAATTATTGTTATACTTTTTTAATTGAGGAGTTTAAGTCATTAAAGGAGGATGCTCTATTTTATTATTATAAATTTATAGTAAACTTTTCCTAAAACAACCTCCTAACATAGAATAATGTTATTAGAATCTAAAAAATTAATTTAATTTATTGATATAATGATATTACAAGTGATAGAGGTTCAATAAAAAAAGTTCAAGAAGTACACTTATAACAATAATACCGGACAATGTCATTGTTGGTAGAAGTGTTAATTGAGACGAGCTTTACAAGATTGAATTAGAGTATGTCAAACTCGTTTTTTCAAATGAATTAAAAAAATTATTCAAATTTAACTTGTTTAGAACTCAAGTCGCGCCCGATCCCGGACCGAACCCTAGCCGAGCTCTAGCAGGTCGACTATTTTATATATAAACAAGCCGAATTTTGCAATCTTG
This sequence comes from Ilex paraguariensis, assembly GCA_963454935.2. Classification (NCBI taxonomy): domain Eukaryota; kingdom Viridiplantae; phylum Streptophyta; class Magnoliopsida; order Aquifoliales; family Aquifoliaceae; genus Ilex; species Ilex paraguariensis. The sequence goes on along the minus strand of CAUOFW020004347.1, from coordinate 342,670 downwards.
AGTCAAGCCTTTTTTAGACTTAAATTTTTTAAACAAGCTTAAAACTTATTCAAATTTTACTCATTTAAAACAAACTCGATCCAAATTTTATTCAAGCCGAACCTAAATAAGACATCTAACTGTTGGCATACATAGTTTTCAACATCGATTCATTACATTCCCAGGGTGAGAAATATTTACATGGTATATGTTCCTAGGATCTAGATTCTCTGGAATATATTTTTTTTCTCTATTTTTTTAAGACAAATTATTTACTATTAATGGGTAAAAAATTTATTTATATTTAACAAATCCGATAAATAATCAATCAAAAAATAGAGAAAAAATATATTAAAAAAAATTCATTCCACGACACCATGGCTATGATAGAAGGCCGTCATCATTGTCATTAATTGACAACGGTGATATCACGTAACTAATGACAAATTATATCCAATCCGATGACAATTTAAGTGCCAAAAATAGTTACCGTATATTTGATATAATATTCTCAAAAAAAATATATTTGATACAATGATTTTAACATCACAAGTCAATGATGAAACAATATATCTATTCCATTAAATATTTATTCCATTCCATTGGCTGAACTTTGGGCAGTGCATTAATTAACTTACTCCATAATTAATTAATAGATAGGAATTAAATAACGTGGTGTTGATATGATAAATAAGATATAAAGTGAGATTAAAAACACCACCATAAATGATGTCACATTATTTTATCTTTACTTTTTATTATTATTTTTTTTTATCGTTACAACATTACTTTTCAAAATTTGACGGAACTTAAACTGATTCGAATAGTAATTACTGTTAAACTAAAAAAATTCTTGATGGAAGTCCTGTCTAAGGGTCGGCCACTTTTTTTCTGATGAAAATATGTCATTAAATTAACTCGAGTTATAATTTTTGGTCTTAAAGCTTGATGGAATAGTCGACTCAAGCTTAGACATATTATAAAAGAAAAAAAAAGAAGAAAATTGAATAGCATATATATTAGTCGAGATTTACATTCATTTACTATCTTATAATTCACATGTTATTTTACCCAACGTTGTTATCTTTACTAAAAATTTTACTAAATTTTGGATTTGAATTTAATGTGAATTATATGATTAATGGGTCTCACAAACTTTTAACTAATTATCTAATGATTATTAGTGTATCACATCACTTGAAATTTCGAAATTTGGTAAAAATTTAGGTCGACATATTGTATCCGATGCAGAAGACTTCCGTCGTTATAAAGTCTAGGAAGAGTATGATGTATGTAACTAAATTCTCATCGACATGGGATTTTCCTATTTCACCATTCAAAGTTAGATGAAGAATTAAATTCTTGGACATGACTTGCCTTCACATAAATGTAGCCACACCCAATCTTCTATCTTCCCCATCCAGCCGAAAAATTTATAAAAAAAAAAAATATGTATTTTCCCCTACAACTGGAAAAAATCTAGTAACTTAAATTGGACATAGAGAGTGAAGGATTTGAAATTGATGTTACCTTATAAGCTCCTTCTGAAGAGCAGCTCCTTCCTTAGTCCTCCTGTGAGATGTTGCACCAAACCCAGTTGTGACCCCATAACTATCTGTCCCTTTCTTCATGCTCTCCATCACCCACTCACTGCTGGCTTTCACCCCTTCCTTGGCCGACTCACATAGCTCCACCGACACTCCACCGCCGGCCGCCACCGCTGCCACCTGTGATATGGTCAGTGTCTCACCCCCTAGTCGAACAACCGGCTTTCGGAACTCACCAACCATTCGCTTCACTTCATCAAAATGGCTACCCTTCAGCGACTCCGCCACCAAACCCCAATTCAATGGATCTTTCATTTTGCAGAAACTATCATCAGCCGAAGCACGACCATTCCCATTTTCATGTTGAAACTGAAACTCCATTGTTTTGATATTAAAATCCCAAGAATGCAAGAACAAGGGTTGGTGACAAAGATGAAGAAAGCACTGAAACTGTTGTGGACTCGTGGGTTTCTGTGCCTTGATGAAATTTAGAGAGAGAGAGAGAGAGAGAGAGAGAGAGAGAGAGAGAGTATGGGAATGCAATGAAGTTGATGAGGGTGGTTCACCAGGCATTGTTGTTATATTATATATAGAGTCAAAGTCTCAAAGAGTGTTGAGTTGGAAGCTTAAGGGATGATAGCTAAAAAAGAAGGTTTCATGACCATTTGATCATCATCATTAGGTGAAATAAAGGGTGAGGATCATGACACGTTTGGTCTCATTTTTGGGGTCCAAATAGAGTTGCACGTGTGACGTGAGTTTTCATAGAATAACATTATTTATATAAATTTGCATCATATTGAAGAAAAAAAAAAGGTTGGGTCATAAATACTCGGTTGAGTCATTTTATAACAATTAATCATGAAAAATAATAAAATTAAATATTTTTTTTGATAATTGGAAAAATGTGGTGTTATAAAATTAATTAATGATATTGCAACCTAAAAATTAATTTAATTTTTTGAACTAATGATGTGGTACTGACAAAGTCTAATAATATTATTGTGATTATAACTTTTAGATCTTTTCAATAAAACTCCACTTCTATTATTTTATACATTATTATGTCAGTAAATAAGATCAATTTTTTAGATCGCAATATCATTACTCTCATAAAATTGAACAGTGCTACTTGGACAAAAAATATTGACAACATTTGTTGACTTTCAACATCATTATCATTGATTTAAATATAAATTTTAATATTTATTAGAACCCACTATTTATTCGATAATTGTGATGGAGAGAGTCAATAAAAAATATCAACATTTTTTTGTCTAAATAACACTTGTCTATTAAATTACTTTTCAGTTTCATAATTTAGCCCACCCAAAGGAATGGTGATGAATTTTCCAAAGGAATGCTCAACCGGTCTCTTTGGATCGCAAGGTGATCCTGGCATATAGAAAAACAAGTTAGAAGGGTGTCATAGTATTTTTCGACATATCATTTTCAACGATCAAATCAATTTTTTGAGGGATAAAAAGAAATAAATACTCTATTGCTCTTAAGAGGTGAATATGTGTACCTTTATAATATGTTTTTAGGGACTATTTATATCCTCAAAGACCCATCATTACAAATGATCTAGTCAGTAGGTAGAGTCTAGCAATGGGAGAGTGTGCCTCCTAATTTACATGGAGAATGTCCCAGTATTAATTACTCAGGCTTCCGAACAGTTATTCTTCTTTCTTCGATGTCAACACTTTAAATGCTAGGAATTCAGGGCATTTAATACCACATATCATCGACTTCCCCAGCCACTGTGGATATCACATCACTTGATAATTCATTAAATGCTTGCCCGAGACAACAATAAATCAGCAAGGGGATATCCGTCTTTTTACCCTCCATCTTGTACTTTATGCCACGCGTCTGACTCTCCTTCATTGGGTGTCGAGCTCGTTCTACCATACTGACTCTATTGTGCAGATTGTTCTTATAATTCTTAGTCTAGCTTAGGCTGTCTAGTTGTTAGTCACTAGTCTCTCTAAACAGCGTTTTAAAACCCGATCCGGCCCGACGGGTTGACTCGATAAATCGATGAACCAGTGCCTAAACCGGTCCAGTTCAACAATCAGACCATTTGTGCATTAGACCCGGAATAAACCCATTGAATCGGATAAAAAACTGCTGAACTGTTCAACCCGGCCGAGATAAATCAAACCGGATGGCTCATTTAATTTAGTATAAATAGCTGAGTTTTTCCCTTTTTTAGCATTTTGCCCTAAATAGTATTCGCCTCTGCAACAACTACCTCTCTTCTTTAGCTTTGCCTCTTGGAGTCCTCTGTGCCTCTACCTCCTGGAGTCCTCTACGCCTCTGCCTCTTGGTCTTCGCGATGGTGGACGTTAACATCATAGCCATCTTCAATGTAAATCTCTTTCTCTCTCACTCACTCACACACACATACAGTCTCTTACTCTCTCATTCTCGCAATCTCAATCTTGATCAAAGTGGAAGAAAAGCCAAAGCTTATTGACTATTAAAGCATGACTATATCTGGTGCTAAACAACAAATGGGTTTCGTTTGATTGTGTTTTTTGGTGTGTCCTTGTAGGTGTTGGGAGTGAATTTGGGTTGTAGATGAGAAAATGGATGTTGAGAAACGAGGTTTAGAGGGAGGGTTTCTTCAGTTGTTTGATTGGAATGCCAAATCTCACAAGAAGCTTTTCTCAAACAAGTCTCCCTCTTTGTTCATATTGTTCAGCAAGTACATATTCTCTCTCTCTTTCTCTCTGCTATATCTAATTTTTGGTTTATATTTTATGTGAAATATTGAAATATACATTGAATTTTTGGTTAATAATGTTATATTTTACACATTGAATTAAGTTTTTATTTTTATACATTGATTGATTTTGAACTTTGAAGAGTACAAATTACATGAATTATACTTAGATTGATGCACAGTAGGAGAATTGGAGTTAGAATTGGAGACTTGAACCGAAATAGACGTATTTTTCTCTACTGAATTTATAAATTGTATTGGAAATTGAATGTATTGGACACATGTTTGATGATTTTAACATTATATGGTTGAGGTTATTTTCATGATTTTTTGTGATTTTTTAGCAAATTTATTAGTATTTATAATTATTTTTTTATTACATTTACCGGTTCGACCAGTGACTCAACGGTTAAACCAGTGACCCATTGACCCGGTTCCTTTGCCGGGTTGATGTCCGGGCCGGGTTTTAAAACTATGCTCCAGAGGCTGAAGACACGTGGTGAGATCAAAGTTTCAGTGAGTTCCCTTGGAGCTGAGGACATATGACTCTCCGGAGGGGAGGTACCCTTAGAGCCGAGCACAAGTACTTGGCAAAGCAACAAACGCCTTCGGAGCCGGTGCACATGTTTTTATTAGGGCAAAAGACGTGTCATCGGTGTCGAGAACACGTGTTCTTGTTAAAACCAAAGTGTATCATTGGTGCCGAGGACACGTGTTAGCCATCCAACTCCTTCTCATAAGTGTCCCATCAAATAAGTTGGACTCCATCATAGTCAAAGTTACGATGAACCACAAAATATTAAGATCCATCCTGATCAACCAGGAAAAGCTAAAAATCAGTTTTGCATTGCATTGGGTGCAGAATTGTGGGAGAAGCAAGAGAAGGAGAAAAGATTAGGTGTAACGATGACACTTACGTTATTAATATCACGTGATGTTAACAATCAGTGATAGAATATTAATAGACTTAATGAACTTTGTTGTTTTAATAACTATAAATAATAACGATCATGTTGGTACAATGGGGTTTATTAATCTTATTTGTTATTTGATAATTAGTTGATGACATCACATGATATTGATAGTATAATGTCACTTGATGATGCACAAAATGTGTTAATGCACTACCTGTCAAGATATTTAATGCAGTAATTAAAAAGGAGACTCAACACAAGCAAACACAAATTAAGTAGTTCGTTCAAGGTGATCTACTCTATTGTGAAAGGCTACGGTGGTCTGATCGTTTTATTACTTAAAAAGTGTAGAGTCCTTAGATGTAAATAATGACCCCCTTGTGTAAGTCGAATTTATAATTTATAAGCATCTCTTAACAGATTGAGACACCATTTTCGTAACAAGTGATGCAATTTGGTGGAGGTGGTACTATTCTCGTAACAAGCAAGACAATTCCATTGAGGTGGTGNCATAAGTGTCCCATCAAATAAGTTGGACTCCATCATAGTCAAAGTTACGATGAACCACAAAATATTAAGATCCATCCTGATCAACCAGGAAAAGCTAAAAATCAGTTTTGCATTGCATTGGGTGCAGAATTGTGGGAGAAGCAAGAGAAGGAGAAAAGATTAGGTGTAACGATGACACTTACGTTATTAATATCACGTGATGTTAACAATCAGTGATAGAATATTAATAGACTTAATGAACTTTGTTGTTTTAATAACTATAAATAATAACGATCATGTTGGTACAATGGGGTTTATTAATCTTATTTGTTATTTGATAATTAGTTGATGACATCACATGATATTGATAGTATAATGTCACTTGATGATGCACAAAATGTGTTAATGCACTACCTGTCAAGATATTTAATGCAGTAATTAAAAAGGAGACTCAACACAAGCAAACACAAATTAAGTAGTTCGTTCAAGGTGATCTACTCTATTGTGAAAGGCTACGGTGGTCTGATCGTTTTATTACTTAAAAAGTGTAGAGTCCTTAGATGTAAATAATGACCCCCTTGTGTAAGTCGAATTTATAATTTATAAGCATCTCTTAACAGATTGAGACACCATTTTCGTAACAAGTGATGCAATTTGGTGGAGGTGGTACTATTCTCGTAACAAGCAAGACAATTCCATTGAGGTGGTGTCATTCTCGTAACAAGCAAGGTAATTTCTTGGAGGTGGCGACGTGCATTCCGGCATGTTAGTATTTTTGTTGTATGCTAACTGTTTGACAAAATACTTCCCTCATTGAGTTAGTGATAATGCTTTCTGGTAAGAATTCCTCCCATTACTACGTTTTGCAAGAATTTAATTTTAGTAACTATCACTCATATCTTTTGGACATTGTATAGGAGTGTGTTTGACTAGGATTTCATATTGGCAAATTCGTATTTAATAATTCTCTTAATATTCTTTTTTTTTTTAGTAATCGTTGTGTAGCAATTTATTGGCCATCATGTTTGAGGCAAGAGTTTTTGGGAGGACACTCGTGGCTGTACTGAAATTAGAAATATCTACAGTTGCTGCCACTTCTACAGCCACAGGACGTCACCCCCTTGAGGAGTTCTTTGAAGCAGATGGAAGTACATATGAGGACAATCCTGTCTTCTTTGGTACAAGATCTTGCTTTCCTTTGTTTCATTATTGTCATATATTTGCCGGATGACGACTATACTTTTTTCCATACAGAGCAACGAAATTCTTGGTGATTCGTAGTGTTCAAGATTCAATCTTCTTAGTTGGAATCATTGTTTCTAATTAACAAGAAGAAACTACTGTGTTTTCTTTGCTTTGCTTTTGATAATACACTATTCAATGATGAACTTTTGTTGGTGTACATATGATTCTTGGGCTAGTGGGGAAAAAATTATATATGATTTTCTGGGCATACTATATTAATCATTTTATTTTTATAATACTAATCGGATTGAATATTTTAATGAAAAATTTAACAGGAATGTGTTATGATTGAGTTGTGTAATTTTTTTATCTGATTTGTAACCCGAATTCAATCCGAACCCGCATGAATTCAGTTTTGATGGAAAAGATAATACTTGCAAAGGTGTCGTCAAAACGCAAACAATTAAGATCTGGATATTGAATATTTAGTTTGTTTTAGTGTGTGTGGATGACTTGAGTTATTTAAATGCTCATGATTCTGTTGTTAACTTCTTATAGTGAAAGAGAGCTATCTACTTGCTATAGACCAAATTTTATTCTTCAAGCATCACTTGATCAAAAACATTTCCAAATGTTAGCAATTCTTATATAAAGCCCAATTCTTAGTTGATTTGTTGTTTAAGTTTGGTTCTAATGTGCTAAAGTTGAATTGGAGTATAGTTTGTTCTACTTTGAGTTGGTAATTGGTAAATGGTTATACAGATTTTGGTGTAACAATGAGTTCAATAATTAATTTAGTATGTGTTTTTTTTTTTAAATAATGTTTTTCTTTTACTGAAGTTGTTTAAAGTTTTCGATTTTTTACAAATTTCAATGCAAATATAGAAAAGGCAAAATTGATCGAATATTTATACCAAATTAAACTAAAACTTTTAACTATAATTCTGATTTAAATCAATTTAAAATTCAATCCATTAAGATACTTGCTCAAACACACGCATATCTATAAAAGAAAGTGAAGTGGTCCAAAATCTCATACATGAACTTGCTTTACTTTTTTCCCTTGAATTTTTAGCTAAATGGGCTGAATACTTTGATTAAATAATAGTTTACATTCTCGATAAAAACAAAAAAAGAAAGAAAAATACGGCAAAGGTGGTTTTGGGGAACAAAAGAAAAGCTTCATTATACTTTAATCTTCAAACTTTATAATATCAATTGTTGATGGCGCCAAACTAAAAATCATGTGGTAATCTAGAAATAAAAGTGTCCAATTTGATTATAATTCGATGTAATTTATATATATATATATATAGAACAAAAGAAAAGCTTCATTATACTTTAATCTTCAAACTTTATAACACCAATTGTTGATGGCGCCAAACTAAAAATCATGGGGTAATCTAGAAATAGAAATAAAAGTGTCTGATTTGATTATAATTTGATGTAAATTATATCTATATAATAAAATAACTTATAATTCAAATCTCAAAAGATAACCAAATGACTTTTATTTTTCGCGGTTGAGATCGCTTTAAATTTTACTTTTAAAGTTAATATAACAACTAATATTAACACCCTAAATTTAATAGAAAAAATAGACCCCTAAGGGTATGTTTGAAATAACTTTTTAAAAATTATTTCTTATAAATACTTTAAAAAAAATAGTGTTTGAAATTGTTCCACCACCACCACCGTCGCCGCCGCTACCACCGCAGTTGCTTGCACCACCACCGTCGCCGTCGTCACCACCACCACCACGACCACTGTCCCCGCCATCGCCACCACTACCACTATCGCCACCATCTCAATCGTCGCCGCCTCCACCACCATCACCACCGTCGCCACCACCATCCCCACCATCACCGTCACCATCACCGCCACCCCCACCACTATCGCCACTACCACTGTCACCACCACCATCGTTGTCCCCGCCACCACGGTTATTGCCACCCACCACAACTGTCATTGTTTACTACCACCACCATTGCCGACCATCACCTCTCACCCTCGCTACAAACCAATATTTAAATTCATTTATCTTTTCTCTATATTTGTGACTTGATTTTGAATATGAATATAAATGTGTTTATTGTTTACCATTTTTTACTACTCTGTGTCTTCATGTACAGGCAATAACTTATATATATATATATATATATATATATATATCAAATAAGTGTTTGAATTTATGGAGGGTATATTTTTTTTCCAAAATTTAACACATCTAACACACACTTTTTCCCCAAATTTTAAAAACTCAACACACACTTCACAATGCACAGTTGCACATACACACACACTCCAACACACATTCTAATGCATGCATAATATAGTAATTCAGTGTACAGTAACTGTAGTCACAAAATATCGCTAGTATATATATATATATATATTAAATCATTATTTGATAAAGTTGAGTTTAAAAATTAAATCCAATTTGTTACGGTTAAGTTTGATTTAATTTTTCCAATGAGATTAAATTTTTTAAAACTTTAATATACTGAAACACAAACAGTGAAAATAAAATACATCGAGTAACTAACAATAATTTTGTGTCTAAAGACGTTTTGCAATATTAAAAATTGAACAATGCTCGTGTTGTGCTTTAGTGATGGTGGTTTTTTTTTTTTCGGGGTTTAATAGTTAAGGATGTCCAGATCAACTTGCGTATACTTCGATTAATTTTCTCTTCAGTCTGATCAAAAGCAGGTTATCCACGACAGGACTAGGGTATTTATAAGAATAAATCCCTCATTGTCTAGCGCCAAGAGGTTACTAAGATTTTAACTTAAGAAGTTTTAATTTACAACTCGTCTCTGTTACTACTTAAGGTACCCCTTTTAATTTTTAGTGGTGTTACTGGATATTGAGAAGTGTATTTGTCGAGTAGTTTGACGATGGGGACCGTACAAAAAAAAAGATCTATGAGTAGGAAATTTTTTTTTTTGATGAATTTTTTATCATTTGATCAAAGTAGATGAAAATTAGATTAATTTTGACCATTACTGTATTTTTATAAATTGAGAATTAAACCCAAGTATTTTAAACAAATTTAAATTCGGCTCAATCGAAAATAAATTCAAATCTGATCAGACGGCTCTGGTTGTAGGTAACAGGCTTACCCGGTGTTACCTACCCGGAGCCGAGCATGACAGTTTCGTTTTGTTGTGTGTTTGTGCAGGAGAATGCCACGCAGTGTAATCTTTCTTTGACTACTGAACTCAATAAAGAAAGGATAAAAGTAAGGACAATATTGGGACCCACATTACACCGTGGATTGTGAAAGAAGCATCAACATCTGTGCATAACAACTCTCTCTCTCTTAACGAAAAAAAAAAAACTCCCTCACTCTCTCTCCTGTGGAGTGTGGCTGAGGATGGTGAATATGATCATGAATGTCTATCATCGATCGGAGCTCGCTTTCACAATTTCTAGTCAGACTTAACAGTCAACACACACAGTCACTTTTCGCTCTCACTCCGTGGTGTTTGTGACAAATTTTGCTACCTATAACTTCCATTTCCTTAGAAATTCCTCTAAAGCTTTTCTTCGCTGATATGATTTAGCTCAGTTTCATTCTCTTCCTTTCGTTTCTGGCTCTGTTTTCGATTCGAGCTCACTAATAGATCTACTAGAGCTCAAATTCTTAATTTCTGTCTGAGGCTGAGCTCAATTTGAAGCAAAAGTGACTAGGAACTGTTACGATTTGAATGAGCCTTCGGATTGTTCTTTTGAAGTTGAAATAGTTCATTTAATCAGAGGGATGGACGATACTGCAGTGCTGTAGGTACAGTCGCAGAGATTGAAACCCTGATTTCTCGAGTGAACTTTGTTAAACAGGTACCCATTTTTTGATTTTCTGTGCGATTAATTATCGCTTTCATTTCTCCCGAGTATTTTAATACCGTATTTTGCTCCTCGGAGTCGGAAGTGGAGTCCTTTCAACCTGTGACGTGGCATGTTATCTTTAATTGGATGAAAAGGATGATCTTGTAAATACATTATGCGCTGGTTCATCATCTTCCTCAATTTTACATTCTGTTTCTTTTTTCCTCTCCCCATTTGTCAAAGCTAGATGATGGGGGGTTTGATCAGAGTTTTTTTTTGAGCTGAGTCTCAAGAATAATACGAGCCCAGTGCTTCACTGCTTCTTCCAACAAGTGTAATGCCAGATTTTTCGTATGAAAATCCCTAACTGTCACGTTAATGCAAGGTCCTGATTGTCCCATGGATTAACTTAATCTACGGCTATGTTTTCCATCAGGGCCCACGCTGCAACTCACNTTTTTTATTTTTTTTTGAGTGGGCAATGTCTAATACCTTTATGTTAACATATTAGGTTAAATTACTCTCAAAAGTTTAAACTTATGGAGAGAATGTAAGATAAGCATTTAAGTGATAATATTATTCAAAAATTCAAAATGTAGATTGAGTGGACTTCAATCATACATAAGTTTGTTGGCCAACTATATGTTTTCTATTCCTACCTGACCTACCCTATGTATGTTTGTCTAATTTTCTGTGTTTGTTTTGACAATGTATGATCTATTAATGTGTTCCAAAAACTTAGTCATTGTCATAGTCCATTTAACTTTTTGGAAGAGAAGGCATCGGCTTATTTTATGTGAATTTCATCCACTGAAAATGTCTCTCTCTACCAGCCCTTGAACCCACAACTTGGTGGTTGGAATTTAAGGTCCACATGAATTTACAATGTGGACAACCAGTTACTGATTCTCCGATTTGTGGAGTCCTTTATGGTTGTGCATCTAATTTTGTTGCGTGCTACAAATAAAAAGGTTCTATATAACTGGAAACGTCAATTTATGTGTATGTTTTAAACTTTATTTTCTTTTCCTCATGTGTAAATATAAGCCTTTTCTTCTCTGTCACCATGAATTATTATTTGTTAAACTGTGTTTTAAGTTGCTATTAGCTTTGTGCAGATTGGAAGATTTATCATGAAGAGCATCCATGAGTGGACATCCTCTTTCTTATGAAGGTTTATGCTCTCTCTCTCTCTCTCTCCCTCCCCTCAGCCCCCCTCCCTCTATCTCCTTAGAGATAATCAAGATGGCTCCATGGACTCCCAACAACTAAGCTATTGAGGCTTGCATGCATTTCTTCAGAAAAGTATTACTTAAGGAGGAGTTTCACTTTCTATTATTTCAATTGTTCTCTAACGAATGTGATATAGCAAGTCTGTTCGAGTACCACTTTATTCAGGAACAAAGGATGTTGATATAATTGCTTATAGTATTCAAATATTTTGCTGCTCATAGTGAAAATGTAGAAAAGAACTATCTCACTTACTGGCAATTGAATTTTAAAGGTGGTTTTGGTTCGTTTTTCTAATACTCACACAAAATTTCATATTCTGAAATTAAGAAATTGATGCGAGTCATGTGACAGGCTTCCTATTTACTTGCAGTATAATGTTGGACANAAGGTGGTTTTGGTTCGTTTTTCTAATACTCACACAAAATTTCATATTCTGAAATTAGGAAATTGATGCGAGTCATGTGACAGGCTTCCTATTTACTTGCAGTATAATGTTGGACAGGGATAAATGAAGCTTCAACTGGGAATTGCCCTTTTATGCATTATTTGCTTAATCTGGACTCAAGAAATTCTTTGCGGTAAGCATCAACTCTCTTTGCAAATGTATAAGACCTTGACCTGTACTCATTTATCACATCACAGTCAAGTTCAAGCCACACTGCTGCTGCCATATTTTGCAATATTTTTGGCCCACTTCCTGTGGAGTGTAATTTAGCCGAGGGAGGAATCTACTTGGAGAATTATTGGTAATATGAAGATACAGTAGATCCCCTTAAAAAAATTAATTGGTTTCTGAAGCTTAAGAAATCTGCATCTCTATAACGTGGAAAAATCTACATAGTTAGAAAGAAGATTGATTGCTTAATCGTTGCAGATGAACCTTTTACNTGCTGCTGCCATATTTTGCAATATTTTTGGCCCACTTCCTGTGGAGTGTAATTTAGCTGAGGGAGGAATCTACTTGGAGAATTTTTGGTAATATGAAGATACAGTAGATCCCCTTAACAAAATTAATTGGTTTCTGAAGCTTAAGAAATCTGCATGTCTATAACGTGGAAAAATCTACATAGGTAGAAAGAAGATTGATTGCTTAATCGTTGCAGATGAACCTTTTACTACATCTAGCACAAACAAGTGGACATGTACCTGTTCTTCTGCATATCAAGGGAACCAGAGCTTTGCTATCTCGACTAATTGTTCTTCATCCTGTGATTGCAGTCTTGGTACAGTACTGATCGTACTTGTTTAATCGTTAGTTACGCTGCCTTTCTATCAAAATTGTTATTAGCTAATATGATATAATCATCTAAACACTTCACACTGCCAAGCATATCACCTTTATGAAGTTTTATTGAATTAGGTAAAGATACTGTTTGTAAATGAAGGGTAAGGCTACGGTACCGAAATTTCTTTTTTTTCGGGTATCATATCGAAATAGCTACAAACTAAGGGGTGAGGTTAAAACTCAATCCGCGGTGTTATATCAAAATGGGTTTTTTGAGATCAGTCCTAAAATTTTAGGATTGATTCTAACTTTTTTTTTAATCATAACTTGACCCTCAAGAAATTAAAATGTGATTCAAAAAAGTCATTGTAGTCTTATCCTTAAATGAAATCTGAGCTGCAACCTGGTTACTGAACAATGACAGATGGACTCAAAAAATGCATGACACTAAAGCTCCATACGTATGGCATATAGACAGAACTTACACCTGAGGACCAAAAATTCTGTAATGTTTTCTATTTACTAATAGTAAAGTATATTATTGCTCCATTTCTTGAAATTTAAAGTTGGCAGAACACATATTAGGTCAGAAGATTCTTCAGTAGTAAAAATCCACAGCAATATACATATATGTGTATGTAGGCATCTATAACTTACTAATTGCTGAGGGGTGTAATTTTATTTTTGAAACTGCATTGGCCTCAATTGTAGCTGCAGGAGGATCAAATGGAAACAAATGGATATGCATTTGTGCTGCTGATGGATTCCCTAAATTGGCTGCTGATAGTAATGATACAAACTGTTTCACGACCTGCAATTGTAATTCAGGTATGAATTTCTTCTGGCCTCATCAAAGTGGTACTGATCAACAGTTTTAGTATAGTTTACTATTTATTAATGATATATAATGTTTTGTTCTCTAAGTGACTCATATTTTGTGGTTTAAAATGCTAAGAATAATAGCATGTCTTTTACTGTTCCTTAAACAGCATGTTCTTTATAGGGATGGCTGCTCATAGAGTTCAGTGGGGTCAATTGATCTCACTGTAAGGATGTCTTTTACTAAAAATATTGAAAGTGGTTTGACTGGTTATCTGGAAGCTTTATATTCGGTGTGATAAGCTTCAACACAAACTGGGTCTTTGTTGTTTTTATGATGGTTCATAAACTCTATGCATTTGACTGAAAACAAGGAGATATACTCTGCATCACAAAATTCAATTTGATTGCTCAGATTTTTTATTCGTCCATGCTCGCTGGTCATAACCATCTTTGTTCAATATATGTATTTACNAAAGCAAAAGTGACTAGGAACTGTTACGATTTGAATGAGCCTTCGGATTGTTCTTTTGAAGTTGAAATAGTTCATTTAATCAGAGGGATGGACGATACTGCAGTGCTGTAGGTACAGTCGCAGAGATTGAAACCCTGATTTCTCGAGTGAACTTTGTTAAACAGGTACCCATTTTTTGATTTTCTGTGCGATTAATTATCGCTTTCATTTCTCCCGAGTATTTTAATACCGTATTTTGCTCCTCGGAGTCGGAAGTGGAGTCCTTTCAACCTGTGACGTGGCATGTTATCTTTAATTGGATGAAAAGGATGATCTTGTAAATACATTATGCGCTGGTTCATCATCTTCCTCAATTTTACATTCTGTTTCTTTTTTCCTCTCCCCATTTGTCAAAGCTAGATGATGGGGGGTTTGATCAGAGTTTTTTTTTGAGCTGAGTCTCAAGAATAATACGAGCCCAGTGCTTCACTGCTTCTTCCAACAAGTGTAATGCCAGATTTTTCGTATGAAAATCCCTAACTGTCACGTTAATGCAAGGTCCTGATTGTCCCATGGATTAACTTAATCTACGGCTATGTTTTCCATCAGGGCCCACGCTGCAACTCACAGCGCGGGCTTTTGTGTCCAGGCCCAACAAACTACACCAGTGGGTGGGGCCGGTGTACCAAATACGTTGGAGCCTTCTTCAAACGTCACCTACCTCGTTTTTCGAAGTCTGTATGCGGGTGGCTGTCGAGATACAGTCATCAATCTTCACAATAAACATGTCTCTTAAGCGAAGAATACTTAACCGTCGTGTATAAATCCTTTTAAAAATTCAAAATACTTTTTCTTTTTCCACATAAATATAAGTGAAGAAATAATTAATAGCCTACAATTGCTTGAACTAATAAACAGAATCACATATTCACAATTATGGGTATGCTAGTTCTTTAGGTGGTTGGTGGTGGGTCTCTTTTGGATTTGCGGAAGGATTGCCTTCAGATAGACAGAGAGGTGGATGATAATATTGTAATCTAGCACTCCCGTTTTGAATATACACAGAAAAGCCGCATGTCTCTGTCTGGATTATTTGCTACCAGATGTCTGATGATGGGTGTGTGGAACTCTGAAAACACGTCCATNAATATACACAGAAAAGCCGCATGTCTCTGTCTGGATTATTTGCTACCAGATGTCTGATGATGGGTGTGTGGAACTCTGAAAACACGTCCATTATACTCCCTGGGACTGCTTTACTTTCATGTCATCTCCCTTGTCTCACTTTGAAAAGATTTGCGGATAAATTGGGTAGGTTTTTTTTCTTTTTCTTTTTTTTTTTTAGGAAGGGAAAGGGGGGCGGACTTGAATCCTTCATGATAAGGAGTAATATTGAATTAAAGGCCTATTGCTAATTGANATTATACTCCCTGGGACTGCTTTACTTTCATGTCATCTCCCTTGTCTCACTTTGAAAGATTTGCGGATAAATTGGGTAGGTCTTTTTTCTTTTTCTTTTTTTTTTTAGGAAGGAAAAGGGGGGCGGACTTGAATCCTTCATGATAAGGAGTAATATTGGATTAAAGGCCTATTGCTAATTGGTTAGGACTATAGCCATCGAGTATTATTCAATTAAATTTGACACAAATTTTCATTGCTGATGTAGTTTCCCAGTTCTTGAACGGTACTGTTTTTGCTTCTCTGTTTCACTCAAGCATGCCTTCTTTTTCTTGGCTCAGAAAGAGGGCATATCATAAAATCAAAGTTACCAGCTCTGGGAATCTGTGTTGATGCTTTTACAGGGTTTCAAGTAATGAAGTAGATTTCTGTGTAAGACTGGAAAAAATGAGTAATGCTATTAGGACTGAACAATTTGATCCAATATGGCTGTCAGTTGAACAATTTTTTATTTTTTTTTGAGTGGGCAATGTCTAATACCTTTATGTTAACATATTAGGTTAAATTACTCTCNTTTCTGTGTAAGACTGGAAAAAATGAGTAATGCTATTAGGACTGAACAATTTGATCCAATATGGCTGTCAGTTGAACAATTTTTATTTTTTTTTGAGTGGGCAATGTCTAATACCTTTATGTTAACATATTAGGTTAAATTACTCTCAAAAGTTTAAACTTATGGAGAGAATGTAAGATAAGCATTTAAGTGATAATATTATTCAAAAATTCAAAATGTAGATTGAGTGGACTTCAATCATACATAAGTTTGTTGGCCAACTATATGTTTTCTATTCCTACCTGACCTACCCTATGTATGTTTGTCTAATTTTCTGTGTTTGTTTTGACAATGTATGATCTATTAATGTGTTCCAAAAACTTAGTCATTGTCATAGTCCATTTAACTTTTTGGAAGAGAAGGCATCGGCTTATTTTATGTGAATTTCATCCACTGAAAATGTCTCTCTCTACCAGCCCTTGAACCCACAACTTGGTGGTTGGAATTTAAGGTCCACATGAATTTACAATGTGGACAACCAGTTACTGATTCTCCGATTTGTGGAGTCCTTTATGGTTGTGCATCTAATTTTGTTGCGTGCTACAAATAAAAAGGTTCTATATAACTGGAAACGTCAATTTATGTGTATGTTTTAAACTTTATTTTCTTTTCCTCATGTGTAAATATAAGCCTTTTCTTCTCTGTCACCATGAATTATTATTTGTTAAACTGTGTTTTAAGTTGCTATTAGCTTTGTGCAGATTGGAAGATTTATCATGAAGAGCATCCATGAGTGGACATCCTCTTTCTTATGAAGGTTTATGCTCTCTCTCTCTCTCTCTCCCTCCCCTCAGCCCCCCTCCCTCTATCTCCTTAGAGATAATCAAGATGGCTCCATGGACTCCCAACAACTAAGCTATTGAGGCTTGCATGCATTTCTTCAGAAAAGTATTACTTAAGGAGGAGTTTCACTTTCTATTATTTCAATTGTTCTCTAACGAATGTGATATAGCAAGTCTGTTCGAGTACCACTTTATTCAGGAACAAAGGATGTTGATATAATTGCTTATAGTATTCAAATATTTTGCTGCTCATAGTGAAAATGTAGAAAAGAACTATCTCACTTACTGGCAATTGAATTTTAAAGGTGGTTTTGGTTCGTTTTTCTAATACTCACACAAAATTTCATATTCTGAAATTAGGAAATTGATGCGAGTCATGTGACAGGCTTCCTATTTACTTGCAGTATAATGTTGGACAGGGATAAATGAAGCTTCAACTGGGAATTGCCCTTTTATGCATTATTTGCTTAATCTGGACTCAAGAAATTCTTTGCGGTAAGCATCAACTCTCTTTGCAAATGTATAAGACCTTGACCTGTACTCATTTATCACATCACAGTCAAGTTCAAGCCACACTGCTGCTGCCATATTTTGCAATATTTTTGGCCCACTTCCTGTGGAGTGTAATTTAGCCGAGGGAGGAATCTACTTGGAGAATTATTGGTAATATGAAGATACAGTAGATCCCCTTAACAAAATTAATTGGTTTCTGAAGCTTAAGAAATCTGCATCTCTATAACGTGGAAAAATCTACATAGGTAGAAAGAAGATTGATTGCTTAATCGTTGCAGATGAACCTTTTACTACATCTAGCACAAACAAGTGGACATGTACCTGTTCTTCTGCATATCAAGGGAACCAGAGCTTTGCTATCTCGACTAATTGTTCTTCATCCTGTGATTGCAGTCTTGGTACAGTACTGATCGTACTTGTTTAATCGTTAGTTACGCTGCCTTTCTATCAAAATTGTTATTAGCTAATATGATATAATCATCTAAACACTTCACACTGCCAAGCATATCACCTTTATGAAGTTTTATTGAATTAGGTAAAGATACTGTTTGTAAATGAAGGGTAAGGCTACGGTACCGAAATTTCTTTTTTTTCGGGTATCATATCGAAATAGCTACAAACTAAGGGGTGAGGTTAAAACTCAATCCGCGGTGTTATATCAAAATGGGTTTTTTGAGATCAGTCCTAAAATTTTAGGATTGATTCTAACTTTTTTTTTAATCATAACTTGACCCTCAAGAAATTAAAATGTGATTCAAAAAAGTCATTGTAGTCTTATCCTTAAATGAAATCTGAGCTGCAACCTGGTTACTGAACAATGACAGATGGACTCAAAAAATGCATGACACTAAAGCTCCATACGTATGGCATATAGACAGAACTTACACCTGAGGACCAAAAATTCTGTAATGTTTTCTATTTACTAATAGTAAAGTATATTATTGCTCCATTTCTTGAAATTTAAAGTTGGCAGAACACATATTAGGTCAGAAGATTCTTCAGTAGTAAAAATCCACAGCAATATACATATATGTGTATGTAGGCATCTATAACTTACTAATTGCTGAGGGGTGTAATTTTATTTTTGAAACTGCATTGGCCTCAATTGTAGCTGCAGGAGGATCAAATGGAAACAAATGGATATGCATTTGTGCTGCTGATGGATTCCCTAAATTGGCTGCTGATAGTAATGATACAAACTGTTTCACGACCTGCAATTGTAATTCAGGTATGAATTTCTTCTGGCCTCATCAAAGTGGTACTGATCAACAGTTTTAGTATAGTTTACTATTTATTAATGATATATAATGTTTTGTTCTCTAAGTGACTCATATTTTGTGGTTTAAAATGCTAAGAATAATAGCATGTCTTTTACTGTTCCTTAAACAGCATGTTCTTTATAGGGATGGCTGCTCATAGAGTTCAGTGGGGTCAATTGATCTCACTGTAAGGATGTCTTTTACTAAAAATATTGAAAGTGGTTTGACTGGTTATCTGGAAGCTTTATATTCGGTGTGATAAGCTTCAACACAAACTGGGTCTTTGTTGTTTTTATGATGGTTCATAAACTCTATGCATTTGACTGAAAACAAGGAGATATACTCTGCATCACAAAATTCAATTTGATTGCTCAGATTTTTTATTCGTCCATGCTCGCTGGTCATAACCATCTTTGTTCAATATATGTATTTACGTCTGGGCCTCTGTTGTTTTTATGATGGTTCAGAAACTCTATGCATTTGACTGAAAACAAGGAGACACCTCTGCATCACAGAATTCAATTTGATTGCTCAGATTTTTTGTTTGTCCATACTCACTGGTCATATCCATCTTTGTTCAATATTTGCATTTACGTGCAACTGGTGCACACGAATGTGCAAGCATTATATATCAAATGTTAGGAGAAGTCATTTAACAGA
This sequence comes from Ilex paraguariensis, assembly GCA_963454935.2. Classification (NCBI taxonomy): domain Eukaryota; kingdom Viridiplantae; phylum Streptophyta; class Magnoliopsida; order Aquifoliales; family Aquifoliaceae; genus Ilex; species Ilex paraguariensis. The sequence goes on along the minus strand of CAUOFW020004347.1, from coordinate 323,038 downwards.
TTTGAGGTTGAGAAGTTCTGAGGCTTACTTGTGTGCTATTCCATTTGCTTCTCCTCAGGATCTTCAAGTGGGTCGCAATCTTCGAACAAGCGTATTTCCAGCAAAGTTGTTCTGCCCATTCTCCTACTATGTGTAATACTAGCAACTCTTGCATTCATTGCTTCGGTAGTATGTTATTTCTATCAGAGGGACGNTATGTGTAATACTAGCAACTCTTGCATTCATTGCTTCGGTAGTATGTTATTTCTATCGGAAGGACANGATCTTCAAGTGGGTCGCAATCTTCGAACAAGCGTATTTCCAGCAAAGTTGTTCTGCCCATTCTCCTACTATGTGTAATACTAGCAACTCTTGCATTCATTGCTTCGGTAGTATGTTATTTCTATCAGAGGGACGAATGTCCTACTCAACGGCCTCTATTCTCACCAGAAAAAGATACCAGATGCAACAGTTCTACCAACCTAATAAGCCATAGATTTTCTTCAGTGTCGGACTACAAAATCTATTTAGGTTCCCCAGTCAATCCTATCTCAGGTAAACTCCATCTTTTCAATTGATCTCAAGCATTAGACCTTTGTTTTCTTTGGCGGTTGAACTGAAACTTTTGTTGATGTCTTGTATTAGAAGTAAGTTTATCAGCTAGGTATTGCCTGTTCATTTCAGTGTAATGGATTCCACAATCTTGGAATGTACACAGCCATTGCCTATTGTTGTAATTATATTTGATCATTCCTGGCTCTGGTTCTTCGCATCACTGTTAAGCTTATTTTCTTCTTCTTTTTTCTCTTTCCCCTGCAGGGTGCATTCACAAGGCTTCTTTCTCATTCAGAAGCAAAGCAAGAACAATGCCTGGAACAATTATACAGTTTTCATATTCTGATTTGGAAAATGCAACGTATAAGTTCTCTGACTCTACTTTGATAGGAGCTGGGGGAAGCAGCCACGTTTACTGTGGCCATCTTAAAGATGGTGGAACTGTGGCAATCAAGAGAATAAAAGCTCAGGGAGGGCCAGATGCAGAATCTCTATTTTTGACAGAGGTAGTATCTCTAATTGCTAATACTATCAATTTGTTGCTCACAAATGAATGTGTTATTGACTAAAGAGCTGCATCTTGTTTCTGGACATCTTGATAGCAATGACAAATTGGTAAATATTGTGCAACACTCGAGTCTTACAACCTGTTTTCTTACTCAGATTGAAGTGATATCAAGACTCCATCATTGTAATGTGGTACCTTTGCTTGGCTACTGCTCAGAGTACCAAGGAAAACAAGTTGAGAGGCTGCTAGTATTTCAGTACATGACCAAAGGTAATCTGAGAGAGTGTCTGAATGGGGCCTCAGGCATATGCCTGGACTGGGGTGCTCGGGTTGCAATTGCACTTGGAGCTGCAAGGGGCCTGGAATATCTCCATGAAGCAGCTGCTCCGAGAATCTTGCATAGAGATGTCAAATCTACAAACATTCTTTTGGATGAGAACTGGACTGCCAAGGTAAAACAAAAACTTATCTGAAAATCTTAAATACCAGAAAAATAATGTTAAAAAACCTATGTAGATTGTGAACCCAACCAAGACAAGGCCTGATAAATCTTCAAACTTCAGCCACAAAAGAAAATTNTATGTAGATTGTGAACCCAACCAAGACAAGGCCTGATAAATCTTCAAACTTCAGCCATAAAGGAAAATAGATTCAGAGTTCTATGAATTCTCTTGCTAATTCTCAGCTGGTTGGTTGCATCTGGAGTTGAGCCTAATTATGCTTAGTAAATCTTTGTACTTCAGATGCAAAGTAAGATCAGTTTTCTGTTTCAGACACACAAACACACACACACACACACATACACATGTTGCTCATGGTTCTTTACACCTTTGCAGATTACTGATCTTGGTATGGCTAAACATTTAACAACTGATGGCCTACCCAGTAGTTCCAGTTCTCCTGTAAGAATGCAGGGGACATTTGGCTATTTTGCACCTGAATATGCAATTATTGGAAGAGCTTCTCTGAAGTCAGATGTTTTCAGTTTTGGGGTAGTTCTTCTTGAGCTAATTAGTGGCCGGCAACCCATCCGTAAGACAGCCAACAATGGGGAAGAGAGCCTTGTCATATGGGTATAGTGATTCATACGTATTTTTTTGTTTATTCATTCATTTGTTTTCTTTGTGTTCTTTTGGCATGCAAATAATTAAACTGCCCCGATTTTGATTTTTCTCAAAATGGGAGGACTTTTATGATTCTTTTTACATTGCCGTTAGGTATCTTCACTTGATAAAAACTTTAGTTGGACCCTCTCACCATTGTAGAGCTTGATAAATCATTTAGTTGGAGCATCTTATAACCGTAGAGCTTCTGTAACTTCCATGACGTAATATCTTAACTTACAGCTCAAATACTGAGTTGATCAGTTAGTGGTTGATGCTTGGAAGTCATCTTCAGGTTATTAACAGTTATCATGATCAGCATTTTCCTTGTCATCGTAATCATCTTTGTTTGATTGCAAACCTTGTGTTCTTATGAGTATGCTGTATTCCCACTACCAAAATCTCGAGCCCATTTTGTTCCACTTATTTTCTGGCCCCCCCTATATATTTTTTCATAATATTTAGTGAATATATTAAGTTTAGTGTAATTGTCCATCCTATGCAGGCTACACCTCGTTTGCAGGATAGTGGGCGAGTAATTTTGGAGTTGCCTGATCCGAATCTGAAAGGAAATTTCCCAGAAGAAGAGATGCAGATAATGGCTTACTTGGCAAAGGAGTGCCTGTTGTTGGATCCTGATTCTCGACCAACCATGAGTGAGGTTGTTCAAATCCTTTCAACTATTGCATCAGAAAGATCGAAAAGGAGATACACCCCAGTAAAACTGCTTCAGGTGTGAATATTTCACCTAGTAATTTGTGTCAAGGCATTTATTAACTCTGTACCATGATTTTCTCAAGCACATATCTTCCCCTTTTTGCCTTCCTTGGATCATCAGGAATTGTTACTCACCTGATTTTGGTCGTAAAGAAGGTTATGACCGGAAAAATAACTCGACCAATAATTGTGTTCAAATATGAGCAAACAGTAATTGCATTTATAAACAAAAACACAAAATTTGGATCTAAATGCAACCTTTCTTCCTCCTGTTCGAGCATCTTTCTATATCTATTTCTTGGCCAGCATAGCCATTCCTCATTTCATTGGTATCCCTTTTTTCCTTTCTAGCACCCTCCACTGGCTGCCTTTTTTGTTTTTCCCATTTTATGTGAGACTTTTTAGTAAAAAGTATAAATCATTCCATTTACTGATTGTTCTTTCTGGGATTTAAAGGATTGTCTCATCCAATTCACCTTCTGAATCCATCTTTATATCTGTGTTGCAGAGCTCGTCAAGTCGTTGCACGAAAAGTGAAATAGTGATGGAGAGGTCTGACAAACTAATTCAGGATCCTATTGATGTTGAGGACCTAAGGCGAATCTCATCCAATAAATGGTCACCGCGATCTTCATTGCAGTCAAATATTGACCGTACTCTCTGTGTTGTGCAGAATGGGAAAGAATCAGATGCTGTTTCTTCTGAGTATACAGACAGATTGACCCTCTTATCTTCAAATGCTAGAAGTTGCCGTTCTGGAGATGATGAAGCAGTGGACTTAACTGAGCCCCGGTTTGAATCATTTCGTATGACACATGTTATGTCCCCCAGATAGTTGAAGATGCTACAACAGAACCAGCAAATATGAGTTTTCGACTTTTCGTTACACTGATGTTCGCAATACAGTGTATTCAGGTTACTTCCCTTCTTGCTCTTCTTAGAATCTGTAAATCAGGATGAAGAAAGCATTTTTAGCATAGACGGGCCATTTACAATGCCATGTTTTGACCTTTATTTTTTGGGAGTATTACAGTCAGGGGTATCCGGGCAAATCACAGGTTTGTGGAATAACAATATATGTAGTTTTATTGTTGATTGCACTTTTTTTTAGTGCGGAAAGATCAAAGAGAACTCAAATTTTATGGTCCAACACAACGGTATAATGTGGTGCAACCAAAGTTTGCCTCCTATACATACATATACATATAGACTAATCTAATTTGTTGTCCATAAATTATACATATGCTCAACATTGATTCATCATTGCCGTATTGGCAAATAGCTGCACCTGACCTACCAATATTTTATCCCAAGGGTGGCCGAATAGTGTCGTAGTAAAAAAGTTTCTTTCAATGGAGCCATTTGAAAATAGTTTATTTTAAGCATTTTTTAAAANCGTCATTGCCGTTTTGAACTTTCAAACTAGCAAACGCACCAACACTCTACCTTAATATTTGTATTTATTGGCAAATAGCTGCACCTGACCTACCAATATTTTATCCCAAGGGTGGCCGAATNCATCATTGCCGTATTGGCAAATAGCTGCACCTGACCTACCAATATTTTATCCCAAGGGTGGCCGAATAGTGTCGTAGTAAAAAAGTTTCTTTCAATGGAGCCATTTGAAAATAGTTTATTTTAAGCATTTTTTAAAAATAGGCTAAAATTTTAAGTAATAAGTCACTTACTTATCACTTAATGTTGAAAATGTTAGTAAGGATTTTGTATATTCCTGCCACACCACTACCATTGTGTCATCGCTGCCACTACTACTATCGCCACCANTATTAGTCAGTAAGGATTTTGTATATTCCTCATAATGAATAATTATATCCTTAATACATTTTAAACTCTTAATTTTTTAATACCCACCATCATCACCACCACCACCATTGTGTTTGCCGTCTCCACCACCACCATCATGCCACTGCTATAGCCACTATCACTATTATTGTGTCGCTGTCACGCTACTACCATTGTGTCATCGCTGCCACTACCACTATCGCCACCATTGTGTAACTGCCAACACTATCATTGTGTCACCACTATCACCANTGTTAGTAAGGATTTTGTATATTCCTGCCACACCACTACCATTGTGTCATCGCTGCCACTACTACTATCGCCACCATTGTGTAACTGCCAACACTATCATTGTGTCACCACTATCACCACCATTCTGCCACTACCACTACTATTATTGTGCCCCCGTCACCACCACCAATACCACCATTATTATCGTCACCACTATTGTGTTATCGTCACCACCACCATCGCTGCTACCACCACCATCATGGTGATGGTGGTAGGAATAAAGAAGTTATGGAGAGATAGAAAAAAAGAAGGGGAAAATTAAAATAATAATAATTTTTAGACTTCAGCTCCTTGTATTTGTCAAANCACCAATACCACCATTATTATCGTCACCACTATTGTGTTGCCGTCACCACCACCATCGCTGCTACCATCACTATCATGGTGATGGTGGTAGGAATAAAGAAGTTATGGAGAGATAGAAAAAAAGAAGGGGAAAATTAAAATAATAATAATTTTTAGACTTCAGCTCCTTGTATTTGTCAAACAGTTTGATTTAATTTAATACTTAAATTTCAGTTGATACCAAACAGTTTACGAATTAAAAAATTTAACTTTCAGTTTTCAATTTTATCAAACACCACTTTAGGGGGTGTTTGATAATATCACTTAAGACTTAAAATTGAATACTTTAAGTACTTAATGAATTAAATTCGTTAAATAACTTAAAACTCATACCACTTAATATTTTAAGCATTTTTTAAAAATAAGTTAAAATTTAAAGTAGCAAACCACCTACTTATCATTTAATGCCAAAAATGTTAGTCAGTAAGAATTTTATTAATTTTTCATAATGAACAAATATACCCTAAATACATTTTACACTATTAACTTTTTAATACCCATCATTCACCACCACCACCATTGTATTGCCGCCGTCACCACCACCGCCAACACTACCACCACCACCATTATGCCACTATCACCACCACCACCACTNTGTTGCCGCCGTCACCACCAACACTACCACCACCACCATTATGCCACTATCACCACCACCACCACTGTATCACNTATTGCCGCCGTCACCACCACCGCCAACACTACCACCACCACCATTATGCCACTATCACCACCACCACCACTGTATCACCGCTACACCATTACTATTGTGCCACTGCCACCACCACCACCATTGTGTCATCATCACCAATACCATTGTGTTGCCACTTTTACCATTGTGCCATCGCCACCACTGCCACTATTATGACACCANATTGTGTCACCATCACCAATACCATTGTGTTGCCACTTTTACCATTGTGTCATCGCCACCACTGCCACTATTATGACACCACCATCATTGTGTCACCACTAACACCANCCATTGTGTCATCATCACCAATACCATTGTGTTGCCACTTTTACCATTGTGCCATCGCCACCACTGCCACTATTATGACACCACCATCATTGTGTCACCACTAACACCACCATTGGGCCTCCACTATCGCTGCCACCATCACCACCATAGTGTTATCATCATCATTGCCATCACCACCACTACTACCACTATAATGATGGTGATAGTAGGAATAAGGTAGTTATAGAGAGATAGTAAAAAAGAATGACAAAATTACAATAATAATAATTTTCAGATTTCAACTCTTTATATTTATCAAACAGTTTGATTCAATTTAATATTTAAATTTTAGTTGATACCAAATAGTTTGCGAATTAAAAAATTCAACATTCAACATTTAAAATTTAGCATTCAATTTTCAGTGTTTAACTTTTATCAAACACCACCTTAGTCNTTAGATTTCAGCTCTTTATATTTATCAAACAGTTTGATTCAATTCAATACTTAAATTTTAGTTGATACCAAATAGTTTGCGAATTAAAAAATTCAACATTCAACACTTAAAATTTAGCATTCAATTTTCAGTGTTTAACTTTTATCAAACACCACCTTAGTCTTCTTATTTGGAGTCTACTCTATGGAACTCAAATTTAAGTCTTCCTATCAATTTTAATTTCAAGGTCCACTATCCTCGGTCAAGTTTGGATGATAAAATTAAATTCTATTATAGCTACTCATGAAATTTCTAGCAATGAAATTTTAAATATCAATTTATTCATGAAATCGGTTAGANTTTCAAGGTCCACTATCCTCGGTCAAGTTTGGATGATAAAATTAAATTCTATTATAGCTACTAATGAAATTTCTAGCAATGAAATTTTAAATATCAATTTATTCATGAAATCGGTTAGAGTTTGAGTTTTTTTAACCGGAACGCATGCCTTTCTAACCGAATGCAACACCTGTCTTCTGAATTAAAAGAGAAATGGGCTCTCGTTGGGAAGAGAGATTTGAATATTTTATGATCAATTTTAAAATTGCCAGGATCGACGGAAAAACCCCCAAAAATTGTAACTTAACCCTATAAAAACTAAAACTTGAATCACGAAANCCCCTGTCTTCTGAATTAAAAGAGAAATGGGCTCTCGTTGGGAAGAGAGATTTGAATATTTTATGATCAATTTTAAAATTGTCAGGATCGACGGCAAAACCCCCAAAAATTGTAACTTAACCCTATAAAAACTAAAACTTGAATCACGAAAATTATAAGATGATCCCAAAAATTATAATTTATTTAGGATTAATCACAATTTTTTAATTTATAATTAGATGTCAAAAATTATAAAATAATCCACAAAAATGGATGATGGAGTTTGTCTAATGCCACGTGTCAAAATCTTTAGGATTGATTGCATTTGTAGCCTGGGCTGGGCCCGAGATCTCGCTGGCCTGTTGGGTTAATTAACTAAAACCTTAATTATCTGCTCATAATTCAACTTCCTGAAATTACATATTAGCCCCTGAACTTGCCTAGTTTTACGAAAATTTCCTCACTATTATGCCCAAATGCCATTCTATTCCCCTTACTTGAACGCTGACCCGCTCTTGTTTTTCTTGTTTATTATTCGCATTTAAACTGCTCGTTTTAATTGCATCTATCGAATTCGGATCGGGTGAAGTTTGTTCAAATTTGGTTATACAAAAAGAGTTGGCCACCTCACCATCCTAGAACTCCGAGGTTGTGCATAATTTGAAGCTCAGACATGGCCAATTTTTTATTATGTATGATTTTGATTGTGTCGTCAAATTTGCTAAAGCGTTATCAACTTTATAAAATTTGACCTTCAATGGATCTAGGCACACTACCCCTTTTCACTCTTCATTGTTAGATAGTAAAATGGACGAGAAAGCATCTCTAATGAGAATTCATCTCTAATGCTTAAGTGAAATGGAGGAGAATGCATCTCTAATGCTTTTTGCAAGTTTAAAAAACAAGAAACTCTATTCTTTTTCTACTCCACTTTTAGTATTAAAAAAAAGAGTTGTCGGTATATGTAAGACTTGTTGCTTTTAAAAAAAATTGCACTAGTTGGATCACCCCTATCTCTAAAGAGGAGAATGGGCGACCTATTAAGCCCCTAAATATCAAGTCGTGATGTCAATTCATTTTTTGCCCAAATGAGATGGAAAATTTGTAATCAATTTTATAAAGAGTAATATTATTTGAATCTAAAACACTGACCTTCAATAGATCTAAGCACATTTATTTTTCACACCATCTATGACCAATCCTTTTGAGCACAATGTTAGACAATTTACATCCAACTTAGACAAAACATGAATGTGTAACAGTTATTTGACAAATAATATATAATTCGATGTAATTTTTCAAACCTCATAGACTAGATCCATAGTTGACATTATCATTGTCATATAGCCAGCTTAATGAACCTTGAAAGTGACAACGAAGCTCAACACAAGCAGCATTATCCTATATTATTAAGAAGTATTACCAGTCATTTCAAGTTTTTTTTTCTTCCAAGGACAAGTTTTAATGCGTCACACATATACCCTAATGATGCACAAATTAATTTTATGTACCACCAGTTAAGTGATTAGTAATTAATATAGATAATAAAATAGAGAGAGAAAACTCAATACAAGCAACACACAATTTAAGTGGTTCGTTCAAGATGATCTACGCCCACTATGAAGGACATAAGTTGTCGGGGTGTTTTATTGTTGTAGGAGTGTAGAGAGAGCACAAGCTATGAGATAGAGAGAAGAGTGATAGCAGATGTGCTCAATTGAGTGTGATGCCCCCAAGTGTTAGCAGGGCTTACAATTTATAGTCGTCTCTATCAGTAACTAAAAAGCTAATTTAGTGGAGTTGTCGTCATCTTCTCAACAAATGAGCCAGTTACGACGCTCNTGTAGATAATAAAACAGAGAGAGAAAACTCAATACAAGCAACACACAATTTAAGTTGTTTGTTCAAGATGATCTACGTCCACTACGAAGGACATAAGTTGTCGGGGTGTTTTATTGTTGTAGGAGTGTAGGGAGAGCACAAGCTATGAGATAGAGAGAAGAGTGATAGCAAATGTGCTCAATTGAGTGTGATGCCCCCAAGTGTTAGCAGGGCTTACAATTTATAGTCGTCTCTATCAGTAACTAAAAGGCTAATTTAGTGGAGTTGTCGTCATCTTCTCAACAAATGAGCCAGTTACGACGCTCCCTATAAGATTCGGTCAAAAGATGACGTGATGGTTGACTTCTTCCAAGGCGGTGTGGATGAGACTCTTGAATGACCCTTATTATAAGGCGTCTTGGATAAGGTTCTTGGGATGACCATTACTCCAGGGTAGCTAAGATGAGACTCTTAGGATGACCCTTACTCCAAAGTGGCTTGGATGACTTTTCCTTCTCCCTTTGTGATGTAACTCCTCGAACCCTGATGAGCTTGATTGGGCATAGACCTCATTTGGACTGTACTCACAGGATCTTGTCTAGTTGGACTCTTAATTTAAACTGGTCTTGTAGCATGAGTTGGNGGCTCTTAGGATGACCCTTACTCCAAAGTGGCTAGGATGACTTTTCCTTCTCCCTTTGTGATGTAACTCCTCGAACCATGATGAGCTTGATTGGGCATAGACCTCATTTGGACTGTACTCACAGGATCTTGTCTAGTTGGACTCTTAATTTAAACTGGTCTTGTAGCATGAGTTGGGCCATTGGCCCTGGTCCATCATTTGCCCCCCAATGTCCCGTATCCAATGAAACTTAGAGAAAGGGGTATTTGGTTGAAGTTCAAATTCTGGTTGGCGGAGACCCCTTTTGACAGATGACTCTTCCCCTTTGTGATATACCTCACCTCTGCAAAATACCTCAAAACCTTCCCCATTTTTATTTGGATTCTAGAAGAACCCTTGGTTTCATGGAGGAGAAGATGTGCAGAGGTCTGCGAATTTTGGTTTGGAACTCGAAGNAAGGGGTATTTGGTTGAAGTTCAAATTCTGGTTGACGGAGACCCCTTTTGAAAGATAACTCTTCCCCTTTGTGATATACCTCACCTCTGCAAAATACCTCAAGACCTTCCCCATTTTTATTTGGATTCTAGAAGAACCCTTGGTTTCATGGAGGAGAAGATGTGCAGAGGTCTGCGAATTTTGGTTTGGAACTCGAAGAAATCGGTGTGGTTCCCTAAGGGGAAAAGGAGGCATTGGGCGCCAGAATGAAGGCGCCTTAGGGCCCACTATTCTGGAGCAGCCTGTGGAAGAAGAGAAGGAGGAAGTGAGGCGCAGGAGGGAGGCAAAGACCCCGTTGGGCACCGCTGCCATCCACGTACAGGGGTTGTCCGATGTGGACCTGGGCGGCACTGTCAGCACAATGGGCGAGGAGGACTTGCTGGTTGGGCGAGCAAGAGGGGCTATTTTGCTGTCTGGGCACGCAGAAAAGGCTGCTCCACTGGCTGGGTACGCAAGAGGGGCTGCTGCGCTGGCTAGGCACCCAGGAGGGGTTGTTTGTGAAGCAGCACTGGGACTCTAGCGCGCTGGTCAATGACTGGTGAGTGCTGATATGGCCTCGGAAGACACTGGGCTTGGCCAAGAAGATATGCAGGCGGTGTCAAAATGGATGAGGCCAATTGTTGACATTCAATCTAAAGTAATCTCGTCGGTTATAGATGGCCTGAGTTTTAAAAGTGAGCCTAGAGATGACAAAAATAATGTTATTCCAATATCAAAATATCTAACATGATTACCTAGAGAGAAAGATAGGCTGATTGGGTGAGAGCAAAAACAAAGTTTGAGGATTGCTCGTGAGAAAGTTGTTCCTTTTGAGATCGAATTTTTAGTGACCTATGAGAGAGCCACTAAGCTGGAGGTATAGGTTGCCTGCTTGAGAGCAGAGTAGAGGCTAAACTTTTGGCGACTCGCTAGAGAGCCGCTAAGCTGGAGATATAGGCTGTCTGTTTCAGAGCAGAGCAGAGGTCAAGCTTTTGGCGACTTGCGAGAAAGTCGCTCAGCTGGAGATATGGGTTGTCTGCTTGAGAGCAAAATAGAGATAGGTCAAGCTTTTCGCGACCTGCGAGAGAGCCTCTCAACTGGAGATATAAGCTACTTACTTGAGAGGAGAACAGAGATAGGTCAAGTTTTTGACAACCCGCGAAGGAGCTGCTAAGCTGTAGATAGACTGTTTTCATGAGAACAGAGGCACAATTTGACGGTTAGCCCATGGGGGAGGGTCACCAACTCGGAGACTCATTCCAATAGATTGAGAAGAAGAGGACGTTGAGGAGCTGTGAGATTGGGCGCCTGGGTGTTGGACACCTGAGGCTGGGCACCTAGGTGCTGGGTGCTTAGTGTTGGACGCTCTCTCCTCAAGCGGTGTGAGCTCAACCACAAAATCTGTTAATACATGTGCTTTTGTGGCTTCTTTTTTTAGAGTCGGGCGCAAGTGATGATGATGATGATGGCGAGGACTCACCTCGCCTAGCTTTGGTGACATCTTTGGCGTTTATGTATTTTTGAGTTTTTGCCCATAATTCTGACATGCTCTTTGGTGGGTGCTTCATCATTGAGAAAAATGGATGCGTGTAGGCCTCCTAAGAAAGCGGTCATGGCGACCTTGTCATTAGGCTCCTCAATGTGAAAGTAACTTCTCAGGCTTTTATCCTAGTCTTGTTTTATGCTGAGCAAATGGGTGACCGGCTTCTGGTGGCAACATTCGCCAATGAATTATGTCACAAAAGATCTGCTTAGTTTGGCGAAGGATCCTATGGAGACTAAGATGAGTTNACCTTGTCATTAGGCTCCTTAATGTGAAAGTAACTTCTCAGGCTTTTATCCTAGTCTTGTTTTATGCTGAGCAGATGGGTGACCGGCTTCTGGTGGCAGCATTCGCCAATGAATTGTGTCACAAAAGATCTGCTTAGTTTGGCGAAGGATCCTATGGAGACTAAGATGAGTTTAGCGAACCACTGTCGGGTAGATTCCTTCATGGTAGTCGAGAAAATCCTACACATGATTTCATCAAGAACATTGTGCAACTACATCAACAACTTGTAAGTTTCAAGATGATCAAGTGGGTCTTTTGTGTCGTCAAAAGTTTCGACGAATGGCATTATGAACTTTTAAAAAAGTGGGTAATTCGCCACATCTGGTACAAAGGGTGTGTCTGTTCGCCTAACGAGGTAGTCCACTATCTCAGGCCCTTGTGCCTTCATGGCGTTGAAGACATTATCCAGTTAATTTTGCACTTTTTAAATTTTTTTCATCCTACTGATTGGGAACTCCTTTAGAATTATCGTGGAAATGACTATCATGCTTCACGCTTTGATTATTTCCTTCATCTTCTTTAAAAGGAGGGTCTCCGCAAGAGATATACTTGGGTGAGAATTTTGTCGTTCTCACAGAGGGCGTCAAACTGATGATGCACAAATTAGTTTTATGCACCATAAGTCAAGTGATCAGNACTGATTGGGAACTCCTTTAGAATTATCGTGGAAATGACTATCATGCTTCACGCTTTGATTATCTCCCTCATCTTCTTTAAAAGGAGGGTCTCCGCAAGAGATATACTTGGGTGAGAATTTTGTCGTTCTCACAGACGGCGTCAAACTGATGATGCACAAATTAGTTTTATGCACCATAAGTCAAGTGATCAGTAATTAATGTAGATAATAAAATAGAGAAAAAAAAAATTCAACACAAGCAACACACAATTTAAATGGTTTAGTTAAGGTGATTTACGTCCACTCTGAAGGGCTTTAGTTGGGGTGTTTTATTGTTGTAGGAGTGTAGGATGAGCAAGAAGATACAAGTTATGAGATAGAGAGGAGAGTGATAGCAGATGTGCTCAATTAAGTGTGATGTCCCCCAAGTGTTGGCGAGGTTTACAATTTATAGTCGCCTCTATCAGNAAATTCAACACAAGCAACACACAATTTAAGTGGCTTGGTTAAGGTGATTTACGTCCACTCTGAAGGGCTTTAGTTGGGGTGTTTTATTGCTGTAGGAGTGTAGGATGAGCAAGAAGATACAAGTTATGAGATAGAGAGGAGAGTGATAGCAGATGTGCTCAATTGAGTGTGATGTCCCCCAAGTGTTGGCGAGGTTTACAATTTATAGTCGCCTCTATCAGTAACTAGAAGACTAATTTGATAGAGCTGGTGCCATCTTCTCAATGGATGAGTCAGTTACGGCGCTCCCCATAAGATCTTGTCAAAAGATGACGTGGTGGTTTACTTCTTCTAAGGCGGCATGGATGAGACTCTTAGATGACTCTTACTCCAAAGTGGCTTGAATGAGCTCTTGGGATGACCCTTACTCTAAGGTGGCTAAGATGAGACTCTTGGGATGACTCTTACTCCAAGGTGGCTAGAATNCCCTTATTCCAAGGTGGCTTGAATGAGGCTCTTGGGATGACCCTTACTCTAAGGTGGCTAAGATGAGACTCTTGGGATGACTCNCTCTTACTCCAAAGTGGCTTGAATGAGCTCTTGGGATGACCCTTACTCTAAGGTGGCTAAGATGAGACTCTTGGGATGACTCTTACTCCAAGGTGGCTAGAATGACCCTTCCTCATCCCTTTGTGATGTAACTCCTCAAACCCTGATTGCTGATTGGACATGGACCTCATTTGGACTGGNTCTTACTCCAAGGTGGCTAGAATGACCCTTCCTCATCCCTTTGTGATGTAACTCCTCAAACCCTGATTGCTGATTGGACATGGACCTCATTTGGACTGGACCCATTGAATCTTATCTAGTTGGACTCTTAATTTAAACTAGGTTCATAGCATGAGTTGGGCCTGGTCTATCATATCCTGTTTATCACCCATTAAAGTTTCATTCAAACCTGTTTAATCTATGTTGATTTGTATCGATTAATTGTGTCGTGTTAAATTTTGACAGACCTACACATGTTCATCTGTATGCATACAAAAACACGACTTCCCAATTGCATTTGTCTTCTAATCTCAATGTATTGGTTGGTTAAGTTTCTGAATAAAATGATAACCCAACAAAAGACCAATTTCTTTAGGTTGTTTATGTTGTACTTAAGAATATGGTGCTACTCAACCACATTGATAATTCCTTTTTTTAGTTTTTTGATTCAACGGTCAGGATTGNTATTCCAATATCAAAATATCTAACATGATTACCTAGAGAGAAAGATAGGCTGATTGCGTGAGAGCAAAAACAAAGTTTGAGGATTGCTCGTGAGAAAGTTGTTCCTTTTGAGATCGAATTTTTAGTGACCCATGAGAGAGCCACTAAGCTGGAGGTATAGGTTGCCTGCTTGAGAGCAGAGTAGAGGCTAAACTTTTGGCGACTCGCGAGAGAGCCGCTAAGCTGGAGATATAGGCTGTCTGTTTCAGAGCAGAGCAGAGGCCAAGCTTTTGGCGACTCGCGAGAAAGTCGCTCAGCTGGAGATATGGGTTGTCTGCTTGAGAGCAAAATAGAGATAGGTCAAGCTTTTAGCGACCTGCGAGAGAGCCTCTCAACTGGAGATATAAGCTGCTTACTTGAGAGGAGAATAGAGATAGGTCAAATTTTTGGCAACCCGCGAAGGAGCCACTAAGCTGTAGATAGACTGTTTTCATGAGAACAGAGGCACAATTTGACGGTTAGCCCATGGGGGAGGGTCACCAACTCGAAGACTCATTCCAATAGATTGAGATGAGGAGGACATTGAGGAGTTGTGAGATTGGGCGCCTGGGTGTTGGACACCTGAGGCTGGGCACCTAGGTGCTGGGTGCTTAGTGTTNGGTTAAGGTGATTTACGTCCACTCTGAAGGGCTTTAGTTGGGGTGTTTTATTGCTGTAGGAGTGTAGGATGAGCAAGAAGATACAAGTTATGAGATAGAGAGGAGAGTGATAGCAGATGTGCTCAATTGAGTGTGATGTCCCCCAAGTGTTGGCGAGGTTTACAATTTATAGTCGCCTCTATCAGTAACTAGAAGACTAATTTGATAGAGCTGGTGCCATCTTCTCAATGGATGAGTCAGTTACGGCGCTCCCCATAAGATCTTGTCAAAAGATGACGTGGTGGTTTACTTCTTCTAAGGCGGCATGGATGAGACTCTTAGATGACCCTTATTCCAAGGTGGCTTGAATGAGGCTCTTGGGATGACCCTTACTCTAAGGTGGCTAAGATGAGACTCTTGGGATGACTCTTACTCCAAGGTGGCTAGAATGACCCTTCCTCATCCCTTTGTGATGTAACTCCTCAAACCCTGATTGCTGATTGGACATGGACCTCATTTGGACTGGACCCATTGAATCTTATCTAGTTGGACTCTTAATTTAAACTAGGTTCATAGCATGAGTTGGGCCTGGTCTATCATATCCTGTTTATCACCCATTAAAGTTTCATTCAAACCTGTTTAATCTATGTTGATTTGTATCGATTAATTGTGTCGTGTTAAATTTTGACAGACCTACACATGTTCATCTGTATGCATACAAAAACACGACTTCCCAATTGCATTTGTCTTCTAATCTCAATGTATTGGTTGGTTAAGTTTCTGAATAAAATGATAACCCAACAAAAGACCAATTTCTTTAGGTTGTTTATGTTGTACTTAAGAATATGGTGCTACTCAACCACATTGATAATTCCTTTTTTTAGTTTTTTGATTCAACGGTCAGGATTGTTCGGACTAAATGACACGAATTTCGATTAACTTTTTTTTCTATCAAGTTAAAAATAGAACTATCCAAGTTGAGACTAAAAAATTTATGAGAGATTTATCACTCATAACCTAGATCAAAAATAACGAGTAGATAGTATTTATGGGATTCTCCCACAAACTATTCTCAATTCACTTAAATCTAAAAATTCTTGTCATATATTGTTGAGAATTAAATAACTTATTTACTAATTTGCATAATTAAATTTATGTTAAATTGTGTCTAGGTGGTCTGGTTGAACCCAAAAATAAAGAGTAGGACAAAAACAAAAAAGGCCAACGAGGTAGCACGTGTCAAGATGTCATAGGTAAAGAGTGTGCACTTTGTCAACTCCTCGGATCTTTGCATAAATAATTGCGAAAAAAATTAAAATAACAAACAGCCCCCAGTTACACTTACACCCCAGTCTGAACCTTCTCCAATTTGTATGGATTCAGAGTTCATTTCTCTCTCATGCATCTATATATATATTATACACATTTATTTTCTCTCTCCTCACATTACCTGTTCTTCTCTTTTCTCCAAGTTCTGAAAATGGAAATAGTATCGCTATGAACCAACTGCCCTGTGGCTGAGGTGGTGGCTAGTAATAAAGTCTCTCTCTCTACATATATACATTGGGCCCTTATTATTGGAGACTTTCCAATTTTCTTCTTATTTACTTGTGTCTTCTATGTAATAAGACTAGGCCAACNTAATAAAGTCTCTCTCTCTACATATATACATTGGGCCCTTATTATTGGAGACTTTCCGATTTTCTTCTTATTTACTTGTGTCTTCTATGTAATAAGACTAGGCCAATTTTGCATTTTTATTTTGATCCTCTATTTTCTGCAAAGAAAGAATTAGTAGGAGATCAGAAAGTTGCAGCTTACGAGGAACAAAAAAGAGTCAAACATTGGGGGAGACTGTATAACAGATCGGAAAAAGTTTGGGTATTGACTTGTTCATTATTCGGCTGTTTCTGGAAAGCAAATGCTTGTGAGCACTCTCTCTCTCTCTCTCACACACACACACACACAGAGGTGTAACAGTGATTTCCAGTGTCATGATTAATGCATAAATCCATTTCTTGTATTGGTCTTTGTATGCTAACATAATTGTATTGGTCTTTGTTGGTGGGAATTAACTCATTGCATTCAGGTTTCATGATTTGTTCGATCAGTACAACAGATTATGTAATTTCAGATTGTGGGTCTGACTTACAATTTTGAAATATTTGATCTTATATACTACATATAATCCATGTTTTTTACTAGTTCCACTTCAATTCAAAGAACTGGTCACATGTTTGACCTGAACTTTTGGTCTAAAAAGAAGAGAGAGGGGAGTCTTTGATACTCTAACCCAAAAAGTTGATGCGTCTCCTTTCCATCTCTTCACATGATTCCTACTAAAGGAAGGGATAGTTTACTTTCTTTCCTTTCATGGCTTCCAATTCATTGATGGTTGTGTTCCAGTGATTCATTGCCACTCATTCACAGACCTTTTGTCCTTTCATTATGATTGCAGATCAAGTGTTCTAATTCATGCCACTGTGAGATATTGTCAGAGTGCCATTGCTTATGGTAATTCCAGATCCGTAAGGTCTCGTCCCTTTAATCCTTTACTGTGTTTTCATTTTTTAATGGGACAAAAAAATTGACGAATGCTTACTATCCGGGTATAGAGTTGTTTCTCAAATGATTTTTTCCTATACTTCTGCGTTATGATTGACTGATAATGAATTTCAGATTCCAAGATGAGATTCAACTAACAAAATTCCCATCAATCAATGGAGACAGTTTGGTTAAGGTCCAATACAAAATAGATGGAACACAAATACCAGGACAAAGCTCTAAGAAGGGTGAGAAGGTGGCTGACATGTCTAGAAGTTCCTTGAAAGCAAAAGTATTATCAAGAGTCTTCTCAGAGGACTATGAGAGAGTGAAAAGAAAGATATTGGATCCTCGAGGACCAACCATACGTCGATGGAACAAAATATTCTTAGCAGCATGTTTAGTTTCTTTGTTTGTGGACCCTCTGTTCTTTTATTTGCCAGTGGTTCGAGAGGAAGTTTGCATAGACATAGGATTCAATCTTGAGGTTGCTCTTACAATTATAAGATCAATTGCGGATGTATTCTACATGATTCAGATTTATATACGATATCGTACTGCCTATGTTGCTCCTTCCTCTCGTGTATTTGGGAGGGGAGAGCTTGTCATAGACTCTTCAAAGATTGCATCAAGGTACTTGCGCAAAGGTTTCTGGATTGATTTTATTGCTGCCCTGCCAATTCCACAGGTATGAAGTTAAATTCTATTGCTTTATGCCTTTCTATGAAATGATAATATTTTAGGGCTTCTGTATTTTGTTTTCATTTCAGGTACTAATTTGGGCAATTATACCCAATCTAAATGGTTCACTGATGTTAAACACAAGAAACGTCCTTCGCTTCTTTCTCATTTTTCAGTATGTCCCGAGACTTTTTCTTATATTTCCACTCTCAATGGAAATTGCCAACTCTACCGGTGTTGTGACAGAAACAGCATGGGCTGGGGCTGCCTACAACTTGATACTATATATATTAGCAAGTCATGTAAGTTCAAAGAAACTTGGTTGATCTTATTTCAACTATACATCTCTATTGCTAGTCACTTCTCTAACAGGCTTATTTGCCCTTTTTTCTGGGAAAGCAGGCAGTT
This sequence comes from Ilex paraguariensis, assembly GCA_963454935.2. NCBI lineage: Eukaryota > Viridiplantae > Streptophyta > Magnoliopsida > Aquifoliales > Aquifoliaceae > Ilex > Ilex paraguariensis. The sequence continues at coordinate 304,395 of CAUOFW020004347.1, read as the reverse complement.
ATCAAACCACATGAATTTTGCAGTTTAGTTACTTGTTTTCCCCTATTGTTCCTGTTTGATTAACATTATCATGTTTGCATTTTTATGAACTCTGGCTTAGCTTGTTATTGTCTTTATATTAGATTTCATCGCTATTATCTAGTATAATATAACTGTAACAGATGGACATAGCATGTTCAACTCATTGGCCAGTCATTGCTTTGGTTATTGAAAACTATCAAAAAAAAAAAAAGGAAGGATAGGGAAAAGTATCTTGGTGACTGATATAATGTCTATTTGTTTGTTGTTCGCGAACGGATGTGAATGTGGTGGGTGGATCATAACATAGAAGTTAAACAAAAAGTGAGCTTGGTGCTCTTTTGATTGTGTGAAGACATAACCAAAATTTGATGTTATAAACCTCACCAACTCCTGCTGTTCCTGACAATCAAATGGAGAATAAATGTTTTTACTAGCAACTATAGTATTTGGAAGGAGTGTCCGTATATAATTTGCTATAAGAATAAACATTCTTTTCAGCCAATCAGTTCCTTTCTGTTGTTTCAAATATAGGTTTTAGGAGCCTGCTGGTACCTTCTATCAATCGAAAGGCAAGAAGCATGCTGGAGATATGCCTGCAGTCTTGAGAAGTCATCTTGTCAATACAGGTTCTTCGACTGCCATAGTGTCAAGGATAATGATAGAATTTCCTGGTTCCAATCAAGCAATGTCACAACTCTATGTGATCCAAATGGTGGCTCTTATCCATTTGGTATTTATGGTGATGCTGTGACTTTGGGTGTTGCATCCTCCAAGTTCTTAAATATGTACTTCTACTGTCTTTGGTGGGGCTTGAGGAACCTGAGGTAATATACTTTCCTGAACTCTAAGTTTTGTGAGTGGGTCAAGCTTATTTTCCTAAAGGAGATTCACTAGCTTTAAAAACGGATCAACAAGTTTTTAGTTCTTTTCCTGCTAAAGTTTTCTTCCTGAAAATGAGTAAGAAGACTTATTAATGAGTCCAATTTTCAACCCTGGTAGGCTTTAGTCATCCAGCTTTCAAGGATGCAAGTGTACAAAATACACTAGACGTTGGATTGGATATAGAAGTCTGGAATCTTATGATTGTGATGCAAATTCCCAATAGTAACGTTTGTAGACCTACCAAACAGATGATATTTTTCTTTCAATTCATGCCTTGCTAGGTGAATAGGAGACGGTGAAATATTTTTCCACCTTGACCAAGATTGGATAATTTTACTTTCATGGGACTTCTAAATACTCGGTCAATCTTAATGCATGCTCTAATATGACATGCATCTTGGTTAACAAGTGCAGTTCTCTAGGGCAAAATCTTTCCACAAGCACTTATGTTGGAGAAAACAGTTTTGCCATCATTGTTGCAACTCTGGGCTTGGTTCTCTTTGCATTGCTCATTGGGAATATGCAGGTAAGTCGATAGCTGTGGACTCAAGTACGTAAGCTTTAAGCATTTGAAGTTAATTGAAAAGCAACTATTATTTTCAATGGCATGATCAGCTTAGGCATAGACATGGCTTCATAAAAACGCCCTGAGGCTAAATTTAAGGACTCAATTCATAAATTTTGAGGTGCACAGCGCATTCAGGGGCTATGTTTTGTGCCTCAATCATGAACCATTCATGACTATCTTCTTTACTTCTTACAAGAACTTGCTATATCATAGTTTTTCAGTCTATGGCTTCACGACACTGATACACTTTTTTCACTGGCAGTCCTACCTCCAATCTACAACTGTTCGATTGGAAGAATGGAGGATCAAGAGAACCGATACAGAACAATGGATGCATCACAGGCAACTACCCCCAGAATTAAGGCAGTCTGTACAGAAATATGATCAGTACAAATGGGTGGCTACTCAAGGAGTTGATGAAGAAGCCATTGTTAAAGACCTCCCTTTGGATCTCCGAAGAGATATCAAGCGCCACTTATGTTATGATCTTGTTCGACGAGTAAGTCTTAAGATCTACTATCTCATTCTCCCTTTTTTGTTCGATCCTCAATGGTATGGAACTTTGGATGAAATATTTTTGACAGTTAAAAACACATTTAGACCACTTATAATAGCTAGACATGAAATGAATACTTTTTGACAACTTGAAAAGCATTTGGGGAGAAAGTGAGAGTCAACTAAAATGTTGTGTTCTTATCTGTGCCTCTAAAAATGAACAGGTTCCATTGTTTGATCAAATGGATGAACAGATGCTAGATGCGATATGTGAGAGACTCAAACCAGCCTTGTGCACCCAAGGCACTACCCTAGTGCGTGAAGGCGACCCTGTCAATGAAATGCTCTTCATTATCCGAGGCAACCTAGATTCTTATACCACCAATGGTGGCCGTACTGGATTCTTCAATTCATGCAGTATAGGTCCAGGCGATTTCTGTGGTGAGGAACTGCTGACATGGGTTCTCGACCCTCATCCAAATATCATCCTGCCATCATCAACTCGCACAGTTAAAGCCATATGCGAAGTAGAAGCATTTGCACTCATATCAGAGGACTTAAAGTTTGTGTCATCACAATTTCGAAGACTACACAGCAAACAACTCAGGCATAAATTCAGGTTTTACTCGCATCATTGGCGAGCATGGGCAGCATGTTTCATACAAGCAGCATGGCGTCGGTTTGAAAAACGTAAGAGTGCTACTGAACTATTGGCTATGGAGGATCTGGTGGCACCTGAATCTGAACTGTTAGAAGGAAAATTGGATGTAAATGTGCGTCCTCCACCAGTGTCAGGCCTGGCCGAGTATGCAGCAAGGTTGGCAGCAAACACTAGGAGGGGAATCAATATGCATTTCGGGTCGGATTCGAGTGATGTCAGTTCATTGCGGAAGCCAGCAGAACCTGATTTTTCTGTAGTTGAGGAGTGATTTCATAAAAATTTTATACATGCATGCAGCCAAGGGGACCTTAGATTTATTGATTTGTTCAGCTATACACATTACGAACTCCTATGAATCATTATCACATTGAGCCTATAATACTGGGCTTGATTATGTCTCCAAGGTCATAAGCCAGAGGGAGAGATTTTTGGGTATAGTCCAATCATACCTGGGTTGGGCCAAAAACCATTGACACATTTTTGGGCCGGGCGGGAGGCTAAGGCCATAAGAGAAGATTGTTTTCCAAGTAAGGAACACAGAAAAAGGATGTTGTCATTCTCTCTCCATCAGTTTCCCTAGGCATTTGGAAATTCAGAACGACTCAGAGAACAACTTGCCAAGCTATGAAAAATTTGGTTGGACACACTAACAAAAGGGCAGTGCATTCTACCTCCATCTCTTATTCTCAATATAATTAAGAGTAATGCTACACAGACTTAAAATTTAGACTTAAAATATAAATTTGATGATGTGACTGCTTATGTGTACCAGTCATGTCATCAGTTTCAAAAAAAAAAAAATTCTGTTTTTAAAGAAAGATCAGATGACTTGACCGATCACCTTCCCTCTTCCCTCTTCTTCTCCCTTCCCTTTCACTAAACCAAACACAATTTTCCCTTTCACCCCTATGCTGAAGACCTTTTTGTTTAAAAAGAAATTGAACAGCCGATTGTTTCACCACATCCGAAGCCGAACTGATTGTTGTGGTTCTTGGGTGAGGTCTTCAAGGCTTTTTTGAAATACCATAGGGTGGAACCCTAGCTGCAGCAATAAGGCTCTTGGGTGAGGTCTTTGATGTTCTTTGTGACTTTCCTATCATAGATCCCTATGAAAACTTACTGGTTTTTGAGTGGGCAAGTTTTGGCGTAGGGAAACGGGTAGGGAGGAGCAGATAAAGAAATCCTATGGCTGGCCGGCGATTTTTGGTTTGGTGAAACCGTGAAAGGGACAGGAGAAGACGAGGGGAGATGATCGGCCAAGTCATCTGATCTTTCTTTAAAAATAGATTTTTTTTTTTTTGAAACCAGTGACATGGTTGGTACACATCAGCAGCCATATCATCAAGTCTATATTTTAAGTCTAAATTTTAAGTCTGTCTAACATTACTCTATAAAATTTAGACTTAAAATATAGACTTGATGATATGGCTGCTGATGTGTACCAACCATGTCACCGGTTTCAAAAAAAAAAAATCTATTTTTAAAGAAAGATCAGATGACTTGGCCGATCATCTCCCCTCGTCTTCTCCTGTCCCTTTCACGGTTTCACCAAACCAAAAACCGCCGGCCAGCCATAGGATTTCTTTATCTGCTCCTCCCTACCCCCTTCCCTACGCCAAAACTTGCCCACTCAAAAACCAGTAAGTTTTCATAGGGATCTATGATAGGAAAGTCAC